>CM076573.1:423804071-424314874 GCA_034641835.2 Pinus albicaulis | reverse complement strand
AGACCCGCCGGATGGGTGCATTCTTCCTCTATTTGGGCCTCCTCGCGGAAAACCACAGTGACTGAAGCTGTAATTCATGGGCGGTTGAGAGAGAAATTAAAGGAAAATTGTGCAATGCGCGTCGTGGGAGAAGGTGAACTAGTGGTGAGGAAACAAGGAGCAGGGGAATCCATACGGTGGCCAGATCCTACAGCCCGACCTCGCCCACTCCTAGTATTTGGATAGAGACCTGTGTAATAATCACTGGACTGGCCGGAAGACAACTCGGTTGAGGGGCTGGAGGGAGCACGCAAGAGTTGACCTCTAGTGCTCCCCCTGCGGCAACGCATCCTTTGACGCACGCGAGGCATGGGTGCAGTCTCACTAGCAGTGGGCACAAGAGGAGACGGAGAAGCAAAATTCCAAGAAACAGAGGAAGACAGACAAGGACCAGACCGAGAGAAATGTAGATATGCAGCAAGGTCTACGCAGCAGTTCAGCTGGCCACTTCTCCTTCTCGTCATAGTGAGCAGGCAGTGTAACCCAGCAACCGGCTCGTTTGAAAAACCATAGAGAAATGCCATTTTATCGACCCGACTACAATGCAATCGAAGGACGCCCGTCATAATTAATCTCTGATCATTAATGAGAGCCGAAGGCCGGATCATATTGGAGCATGCGGAATCGCTAACAGGAGTGGAGGTCCGATCTTGAACAATGTTAAAACTTAATGTGATTAGATGTGAAAACCTTGGAACTTAATTGAACAACGTTAAAACTTAATGCGATTGATATGAAATCGCCACATCCATGTCCCATCGCCTTAAATGCCATCGAATGCACCCGTAGCCGGGAGCATGGCAAGTTCTGATTGAGGACACGTGGCAGAAATTGATTGGAGCGGATCTTTGTTTAGGTCGCTCGCGCAGTGGAAATCCGGACCCGAAAAAGATTAGGGCGAATTTGATAAGAAATTCGCATCACAACTCTCCCTCCGTACGCCAGCCCAACTTCAGACCCAAAAAATATTAGGGCGGAATTCATTTGGTTTTCACGTCACAAAATTGGCCGACCTCAGCAAGCTATTTTGGAACGCGAATTTGGTTTGAATTATGGTTTATTGCCGTTTGAAGTCCGACGAGCTCGACTTAAGAACAATTTTGTTTGATCCCATCTTATAAAATTTGTGTTGGTTTTCTTTGATAATACACATTTATAATAAATCATGGGAATACCACACTAGTAAACATGTGGAAAATTTATATAAATTATTGAGAACAATCATTTTTATATAAAAATATCCAAATGTGCTTTTGGGAAATAAGAATTCGAGTATTTGGTTCATATTATTGTTTTAAAGGAAGGAGTGAAGTTGGAGCCTCAAAAGATGCAAGCTATTACAAAATGACCTATTCCTAAGAAAATCAAGGTTCTTAGAAGATTTTTTAGACTTACATGATCAATATGATGATAATTTCACAAAACAATCACTAGCTATTTCGAGGGATGAGATATTAGAACTTCAGCTTGATGAGGATTTTTTAAGAGCTTTATTTTTTCTTTTGAAATCAAGAAAATATTCTCCCAAAATGAAAATATGTGTTCTTGAGATAATTTCTGAAAATTATGAAAATGAAATTAAACTTTTGCATTCTCAAATTCAGTCATACAATTTCTGAAATCCTAAAGAATTCTTTGAAAATATTCCTTCTCCTAAGCAAGAGGAAATTGTACTATCTTTTGACTTGCATATTGAGGATGATTATTCTTTCAAACACAAGACAGAAGAAATAGTTTCAAGGCTTAATATTCAAAATAAAACTGAGCAACCAGTCATTGAAGGCCTAGAATTAAATAACATACATCATACTTTTATTGATCCTATATCAGATTATATGGAGAATATTTTTAGCCCAAATCTACAAACATGTTTTCTCTATAAGGATCAAATACATCAAAAGTGGCCTTTACACATCATATCATTTATTATAAAGGCACATGATCATAATATACTTCCAATTTTGATCACAAGCAATCAAGTTATCCATTTATTGTTATAGCTACTTGATTGGCTTCATTGGCATTTTTGTATTACCTGATTCAATAAGATTTTTAGTAGATTGAGTAGGTAGATGAGTGCCAATAAGCTCAGAATTTTGAGCATTTTTTTTTTAGTTTTCAATTTTCAGCTAGTTTTTCATTAAGTTGGTTTGAAAACTTTTGTGTGTTGTTTTAGTTTCAGATCAGATTTCAGTTTGCAGAAGACAGAAGACATTTACAAGTTCACCAAGGTCAATGGATGAGGACAACTGACCTGTTGTTCTTGACTTTTCACCAGGAAAAGCCATCCCCAAGTGGAGCCAGTGTTAGACTCATATACCAATAGGTGTCATATTTCATGATTGACTTTATGGGCTATGTAATATGCTCATACCTTTTCTTGTTGCAAAGGTTTTCCATATTATCAAAAAATCAAAAAAAATTAAAAAATGTAAAGAGGGTATACCCTAAAAGAAAAATCAAAGGGTAAAAGAATAAAATGGCCAAAAAAGTAAAAGAAAATAAACCCCACCAAAATAAAGGCCAAGGAAAGTGTGCAAGTCTAAATGCCACTACTTTTTGCTCTTATGTAATAAATAAAATTGTGTGCAACTTGTATCCTATGCCACAATTTATGAATAGTAAAAAAGTTTAAGCTTGGCTATTTCATCTTTCAATTTCATGTTTTAGAGATAGAAAATAAAATCTGACCAAACTTTTTAATCTTGACAGATAAGTAGATAGGTAGAGTAAATAAAAGGAGCTCAATAGCTTAATCTGAGCCCTTGGATGTAATAATGTTAGACTTAGATATATTTCTACATGTAAAAGAAAAGAAAGTGTGATAAGGGTTTTCCAGTCTAAGTGCACCCTAATAAAGAAGAAAAAATGGTAGAGTAAAGTAGGTAGGGTAGGTAGATGATGTTGCAGAATTGCATGTGATGGACAATGACTCTAAATGTGTTAATATTTACTTTCATCACAAAGTGCAAAGGCAGACACTATACTAGAAGAAATTCAAAGCAAAGCAAAGTCAAATTTATTAAATTCCCTTCTCATCTTCCCCTAAAGATTTCACTAATTTCCCCTAAGTACTAAGGTATTTGAAAATTAGAGGGGCTCAAGGCATTTCCTTGACTTTTGGAGGGATTGGACCCTCGGCCCAATAATTGGAAAAGCCTAAGTACTTGAAGTCATTCTTCATAACATTCACTCATTTCTAAACATCTTTTCCTAAGTAAAATCCCATTTTACTTAGGAAAATTATGCATTATTTCATAAAAAACCCTCAAAATCACATTTTATTCCAAGTCTAAGTGATGAAGTGATTATAATGCAATTTTCTTTTAAATCTTCACTTTCTTAGTTATATTAATGTATTTTGAGTTTACATTGTCCCCTTGTCATATTAACATTGATTTTATGTATTAAATCCTTACAAAAATAACCTTCTCCTATTATATATAACTCCTTTTTATATAATATCCCCAAAAGCCCATTAATAAATTTTAGCCAAAGTTATTTATTCCCACATGTTTAAATAAAAAACCCACTTTATTCCCCCTTTGGCTAAATATATCGTAATATTAAATTCCGCCCCCTTGGTAATTAGATTAATCTGATTTAATTATCATATAATGAAAGTATATTGAAAAAATAATTAAAACATGTTTTATTACGTGTTTTAATACAAAAATAATTCTTCCCCTGTGTATTTTAATCCCTCGACTCCCTTTCCCAAGGTTAAAATTATAGACCCTTTGTAAAATCCCCAATACCTCCCTTAACCGCTAACCTTGGTTAAATCATTTCCCGATCACTTTCCTGCATTTTTATAAAAAAATTGATTAATCCTCACGATTAATTAACTCCGCCAATCAGATTTCCCCCGATGAGATTAATTAACGTTTAATTGCGTCGGGCCCTCCATATTAAATCCCCGTCACTTCCACATCCCCATAGTCGTTCGATCAACCCATCTGAGATCAACGGTTATTAATGATATCGCTAGCCATCCGCGTCCAAACAATAATGCTCGATGGCCCGGCGGTTTTCAAACAGTGCCATGCCACGTGTCAATCATTCTATGGAATCACTCGCCCTCCGCCCAAAACCACTTTTCCCCAAAAGCGGTGCGATGGAAACCACTTACCGCTTGCCTCCCGTGACTCATCCTCCGTACCTACTGAGGTCATCCATTAAATAAATAAATAAAACCCCGTCACCCTTTGGACTTTGTGAATAAAACAATTTTTCCCGCGTCATTTTCATTATTCTATGAACGACCAAAGTCTCATGCAGAGAATTTCAAAAACAAACTGTCAAGCGCCATCAACTGTATTTTGTTGAAGACAATATATTGCATACCAGTGATCCAGAGTTCGTATGCCATAGCCTGTACCTGTTTAATCATTGTTCATCTCCCAAAAGATAGGTATTTACCCCAATTCCCGTTAAAACTCTGTGAAGTCCTAGATTTTGTTTTAAATTCCGAACGAAAGACAGAAACAGAGTTCAATTTGGTCTTGTTCAATTCCCAAAATTGTAAATTGCATTCCCAAAACTTGTAATTGTGTTTTTTCTTCAAAAAAACCCGAAATTCATTTCTGAATCCACAAGAACCAGAAATGGAGGTTCCAATGGCTCTGAACGTCGCACCTTTGAATTCCCCTCACAGAGATTTAGACTATCTGTCCCTAGCAGATAGATATTTTCAAATTAAAGACCTCGTTCTTAGTGATAATCCTCTTCGAACCTTTTGCCGCTGCAGAGATAACTTTATAAACGGTTCTGATATTATTGGATTATGGGAATCCAATCTCCCCATGTATCTTCTCCCCTTAGTCCATATTTTTCCTGAGTTAATTCATTACTGCCATGCAAACTATGACCCCAATCAAAGAGCAGTTTTGTCCCTGAGTCAGAACATCCTTTTCCCAATCACTACTCAGTCGATAAATGAAATGCTGCAATTTCAACCTAGTCAAGCCCTCACTCCCCTGTCCATGGGAGAATTACTTGAAAAGTCTGCCAATTTGTCCCATGAAGAGTTAAATCGCATTTGTCAAACCTTCATGTTACCAGAGCATCAGCCCAAAGGCCCTCCCCCCTATGGTTATACTTTTTTCACTGATGTGGGCAGGCTTATTCTGAATATGATAACCTTTATCATGGGTTTCAATACTAGTGAATATGTTGATAAATTAACCCTAGTATTGTTGTCTATATTTACCCCTGGATAGTCCCCTACTGTCAAGTATGATTTTGCATCCTACATTGCTGATAAAATCCATGATCAGTTCATGAGATTTGAGAATGAAAAAGTGTTCAAATATTCTTCTGTTATATATCATCTCATGATTTATTACCAATCAGAAATATTCCCTTTCCATGTTCAGAAACTTGATGCCAAAGGAAATCCTAGGTCTGTGATATTTTGGTCTACCATCACCCATAATTCCTCTAATTCTCCTTACTCATATAATGATTTTATTGACCTATTTGTACACCCTGCAACCACTTTGTTAACAGGAGTTTCCCCTCCTAGAGTCAATAATGAAATCAAGAAAATTCTACAGCTCTCAAAACAATATAGGGTAGGTGACTGGTACTTGTATCAAAATCACACTGAGATCGGAATATATGGATGTGAATTGTGCCCATTCAAGTTGCCCAAATATGTCCCCATGAGACTCTTTTCACTAGAGTATTTCAGGCAGATGATTAACTCAGATATAGTTCATTTCTGCAATGCAAAGAAAAAGGCTCAACTCGGGATCAAAAGTCAATTAGGTCCCTTTGTTTGTAACTCTAGAGATGTTGGAAAGGAAGCAGAAAGAATCTTAGAAGAATATCTCAGATTACAAAAAAGTTTTTACTGGGTGCCTTATGACCCAAATAGCTTTATCTGTGATAGAAGCATGAAAAATAAACTATCACCATACATTCATCAAAAAATTCCAGAAATTGAACAATATTCCAATATGGATGAATGGATGGAAGGAACATTGGTAGAATAGGATAGTGAGCAGGTCAATGTTGAAAATGTAATGAAAGACCTTGAGAAAATACTTGACCTAGACTCTTTTGGATAGGTGCAGATACCAAGTATTGGTCCTTCTTCTGCAGGGACTTCTCAGCAAAATTTACAGGAGATCAGTGCATTGGCCACAGTACAATCTAAAGGAAAAGAAAAGGAGTCTGACATACAAGTATTTGAAAAATTCACAATGACAGAGTAACCTGAGACTTCTAAAGAATGGGGTCAAGTACAAATTCCTCCTATTCAGATCAATGAGCCAAAAATTTCAATTTTACAAACTCCTATCAATATAGAAAAAGGCAAGAAGAGAGATGTTGAAGTTGCTACGCCTGTTGGTGGATATTCAGAAAAGACTCATGCTAAAAGACAAAAATTAAATCCTCTTCCAAAAGTATATTTTGTTCAAGAAATTCCTGATAGCCAGAGAGAAGATTTGGATAGTCAACAAACAGGTACAGTCAGTGGGGCATCCACTGCTTTACAGAGAAAAGAGCTGCAAAAGCAACATAGTGTTGAAATATCTTCTTTCAAACCACCAGTTAAAGATGCAGGAGATATAAAGAAAACCTTTATCAATATAAAAGCCAGGAATGATCCACTAAGACTCCAGGTTTACAATCAGTATTTGAAGATGGCTCCTAAGAATCAAGAAAGATTGATGTCATCTTATGACATTCAACAAGGCAAAATGATAATGAGTCACTTCAAACCAAAAGTGCAATAGCCTCAAACAACTGCAGATTATATTAGAACAAATTTTGAAGTCTTAACAAAGGATATTCATCCTTTAGATCAGATTGAGTTACATAAGCAGACTGGTGAAATGATCTATTCTACTCTGACCGATAAAGCAATGGCAACTCAGAAGTTGCAGGATTCTTTAGAGAACACTAATGCACAATTGCAGCTTGAAAAAACCTCTTCTCAGGCCAAAGACAACAGGATAAAGACATTGGAGGAAATAATCATTGGATTGGGTCACAATCCTAAAGATGTCAAAGGTATAGAGGCCCTAATCAAGAAAAAAGATGATTATATTGCAGCTTTGAGAAAGCAGTTGAAATTGCCAGCTTCATGACATCCACAAACTGAAGAGATGATAAAGAAAAATTCTGAAGAAGAAATGATGGACTTGCTTTTGAAACTGAATGAGAAAATAAATGAAACAGAAAAAGAGCTTGAACATGTATTAAAGAACAAGCAGTCTACTATTCCAGCATCAACAACAAAGGCAATTACAGGTACAGGTACATCCACAACAGGTCAGCCAACAGAGCTATCACTGGTAAATACTTCCAATTTGAGTTTTGAAGAATTAATAAAGTCAATGAATGAATTGAAACTTCAAGTAACAGAACTCTAGCACACAGAGTTACAACTTACTAATTTAGAACAAAGATATGATCTCTCAGAAATGAGTGTTGCTGATAAAACAAGAGAGGTCAAAAGATTAGAAAAATTGGTTAAAGCATTGGAAAAGGATCTCACATTGGAGAAACCTTTAAAGAAAATAAATGAAATTCTTTGGGACAACATTATCCAATCAATAAAGGATGTTTGGTCTTCAATTCAGATTATGTATGAACATAATGATTTAGTCAAATTGGCTATAGAAGAAGTTCAAAGTACAAGAGAAGAATTGGGAAATAGGCTTGAGGAAGCCAATCAACTCATACAGTTTCTAAACACTCAAACCAGACACCAACTTGCAGAACTTGGTATTCAGGACAGGACTGGAACAATTTTGAAAATAAAAAGAGTTTTTACTAAGAGAACCCTTATGCAGAATCTAGAACGAAGGTGCTCAGATATGCAAGAAGAAATCATTGCCTTCAGAGAAAGATTTGATATTTTGTTGAAAAAATGATTGCTCAGTCCTATAGTTTCAGAGGATAAATTAATGGACCTTGAAAGCTATGTTGAAAAATTGGACAAGTATGCTGACAATCAGGCCAATTCTTCAACCAGTACATCAGAAGCAGCATTGCCAACAGGAAAAAATCTTCATGACAGATTGGAAAATTTATTTTATCTTGAGCATGAAGTAAAGCATTTGTTTCCAATTCAGCCTACCTTTTTTAGATATACTGAGGCTGATGAAACATTGAAAAAACTTCAACGGACCAGAATACCAGAAGATAAATGGTGGGAAGAACTGTTGGAACTTTTGTAAAATTTATCCTTATATGAAATTTTTCCTATTTACTACAGTATACCATGATAAAAAGGATAAACAAAGGTCAAAGTGTATCAGTGAAAACAAAGAGTATCAGTAAATCAAGGCAGTCAAAACAGAATTACTGAGGATGACAGCAACGAACCAAAACATAGGACCTGCCTCCAGCACATTCTCAAAAGAAGGAAACAGCACAACATCAGTTACTTTTTATCTTATCTACGAGACCATTTGTCTCTATTTTTATTGTAACTTATTCATGAGTCACCCTAGATTATATCTCAATTTTTTATGAGATATTTTTGATAATTTTTTGTATAAATACTCCCTCAATTAGAGTATTGAGGGTGGATTCTTATACTTTGCTGTAATATTGACTTTTTCGGAATAAAGAGCTGTTGGAGAAATTTTTTGTGGCTTGCTGGATGATGAATTGATGCGAACATGCTCATCAATCCAAACCATGAGTATTATGTGACAATATTCAAGCAGGCACTGAATCGGATTTCTGAAGCTATGTTAGAGAAACCCTAAACTCTCACCGAAAATAGGTGAAATGTGGCACCACTCAGAGATTGACATGTGCCAATTGGTACAAGTGGTAGAAAATTGGCATGCTCAAACAACGAGGTGATGCATGAATGACATGAGGGAGAAAATATCAGAAAAGCCCCAAATCTGGAGAACTAAAGCTCATCACCAACCTGAGATTGACAACTTTACATAATGTAACCTATGAAATCGTAAATGGAGAAATCATAGTAACAATAAAGTAACCTATGTAACAATAAAGTCGGATTCATCCTGGGAGTGGTAATGGGAGAAATCATAGTGAACAACAGAAAACATGCAGAGTTGCTTACAATCAAATAGATGAAAAAACACATACAAAAAACCTAGATAATAATCATGAACAAGCTTAATATTGAATTATGAACCGTAAAGGAACTTACAAAATGTGACATTACGAACCTGGTCAAGCGCACAAGAAAAAATATCCTGGACATGACCCTGGTTGACAAGTTGTATTGCTCATGATGCAAGTGGATTTGTACCTGCACTGCCAAGTCAATCAAAATCCATCATTATCTATACAATAAATACAAGTAATTGATGTAGTATTTTTTACTCTAAGATGCATTCTTATGATAATGTTAGAACATATGTTGAAAATTTCAAAACATACCTGAATAAGCTCCTTTTCGTTTCAAGAACAATTTATTGGAGTCGCATGAACTTGGAACAAGCCTCCCACGATCTGAAAGAGTAGCAACTAAGTCAACAGTGACTTTTTTGTTGCTACGCTAGATCGAGGGAGGTTTGCTCCAAGATTAAATCACTCCAATAAATTATTCTCTACTAAATAGGGCCAAACACGTGAAGGTGGAAGCTCTTATGGCCCCTCCCCGCCCCCCCTCACATCACTCTCAATTCCCCAATACCCAATCTATATTTCATTTTTTACTTTCATGAGCATAAAAAAAAATATTCAATAACTAATAAAAAAACAATTCAACAAAAAGTACGCAAGGAAACATTGAAATTAATGCTTGACATAAAAATAGTATGATAAATGAGTTTTTTATATAACGAAAAAAACGTTCCAAGTATGGTAATGTTTGTCTTATAATAATACAATATTTTACATTATCAAAATTTCTTTTTCTTTTTATTCTTCCTATTTCTAAAGCTCCTAATTACATCATCAATATCATCGTCCGCTGCTCCTGTTTCGTGCCTTTCGACCCGCACTGCTGACCTAGTTGCGTAGTCACGATGTCTGGTCTCATCCAGTGATGGGGCATCGCCTACAAAAACAGATAATATTAAATTTTAATTGTCAGTTTTTAAATATCATTGAACTAGTTCGGTAATATTAATAATAAAAATTGCAATGAGATTATTTACCTGGTGCACCAGTTGTCGCCGCTGACCTAGTTGCGTAGTCACGATGTCTGGTCTCATCCAGTGACGGGGCATTGCCTACAAAAATAGATAATATTAAATTTTAATTGTCAGTTTTTAAATATCATTAAACTAGTTCGGTAATATTAATAAAAAAATTGCAATGAGATTATTTACCTGGTGCACCAGTTGTCGCCGCTGACCTAGTTGCGTAGTCACAATGTCTGGTTTCATCCAGTGACGAGGCATCGCCTACAAAAATAGATAATATTAAATTTTAATTGTCAGTTTTTAAATATCATTGAACTAGTTCGTTAATATTAATAAAAAAAATTGCAATGAGATTATTTACCTGGTGCACCAGTTGTCGCCGTTGGGACTGTTGCCCTGTCTTCCTCTGGTGGGAAGATCCTCAAGGGAAACATTCTCTGTCATTTAAAAAAAAATGTTATAAGGACAACCATCAAGGTATAATTAGAAAAAATTATAAGTGGAAATTAATTACCGTCACGGCTCTCACTGATAGTAGCATTATCGGCCTGGTCCCCACTACAATGATCAGGTTGCACGTGAGGATCATCTACATCTGGCTCTAAAACTGGGTTATTTGCCTCGTCGGTAGTGCTGCTCCCCTGATTTAAACAAAGTTGTTAGACATTAAATTTATGAACGAAAACAAACATATTGAAAGGTTAATGTTTTACCTTATTAGGCATTCTTGATCTTGGGACCTGCCCCAAGCTTCTGCGACGTTCAACTATGGCTTGATAGCCAAAATGGAAAGCGATATTTTTATCTTCCTCTGTAGTTTATGTTCTGAAGTCATCACCCTACATTACATATGATTGTGTATTTTTAATCATATTTTATAGGATTACAAAAAAATTGGAAGGCGATACATTTAATTATAAGATGTTTAGCTACTTAATTACAATTCTTGCAGCTAATTTCAAGTAGCCGCCCTGGCCTAGCTTGTGATGGCCCTTTTTTTCAATCCTAGCTTTGGTTTCCTTTGAGGTGTCAGGCAACCTAGCATCAAAAGATTGAAGTCAGATATGACATAGCACACTTTTATTTTAGACATAGAGAAAATTAAAGCTATTGAATTAAAGTTGTAATTTACCTTGCGGGTCCAGTTGGCATTTTTCCTTCTTTCTTTGCCCTTTTCTCTTTTTCGTCATGGATGAGTGCTCTCCACTCACTCTCTGAAACTGCGAGAGGACGCTCATATCTAGGGTTAAATTGCAATTGTGTCCTATAGGTGTCCCTGGTATATTTCAAATATTTTCCGGCTACCTGAGCCACCGCTTTTCTGTCAAATGTGCCGACCCCAAAAAGGGCTTCTAGATAATCTAAAAGTTCTTTTTTCAGGTTGGAATTCTGGGAATTCCACCCTGTACGTATGGTTGGGCCAAAATTTACCAACGCATGGCTCTCCAGAATCCTGTAGAACTCATTGTTTCCTACACAGAATAAAACCAAAAGAAAAAGAAGATATTATCATTAATTTAAAAATAAAAATCATGATAAATATGTTTTAGATAAAGTACATGAAATAGTTAAAATATTAAAATTTACCCGGGAGTTGTACATGCTTTATAGGGACACCTTCATCGTTCACCAACAACGTGCCATTAATGGTCCCTGTGGAGCTGACACGTGTAGCTCCAGGAAACGCAATAATGTAATTGGCCATATCAGCCTCATCATTGCCAACACGTTCAGCAGTTGGCTGGGTGTCTACTTGGGCAGGGTGTGTTTCTTGGCTGGCACCTAAAGGAGTAGAAGGTGTACGAGAGGGTTGTTGGGCAATATATTGCCCTTGTGTCCCACTACCACCAACACCAGATTCAAAAAGTGCCAGAAAATGCTACATACAAAAGAACTTTTTGTTAGTTTAGTCAATGTAAAAATTAAAAATCAAACTATCACAATTCATCTCATGTAGAACAAAAAAAATATCCTTTTGACTTTTTATTATTATCTGATATGTATCTAGCTGGCTCATAAGTTTTTTTATCCTCTCTTCTATTTCAGGTGTTTGAGACGCGTCTATCAAAGTATTAAATTCCGACCTTGCATCTCGTGCCTTTTTTCGCAACAAGAACACTGGAGAAAGGGATGAGGAAAGCTCTTCCTCAAAGTGGGAATCATCAGACGTACCATGGCTAGGGGTCTGCATATTTGAACAAAATTAATATTATTTCAATTATGTAAATAACTAAAATACCTAAAGATAGAGCAATGCTGGCACTTTACATGTTCTTCCACTGGCCTCTTTCCACGATCATCCCGTCTCGGGGTTGTTCCTGCACTGCTCTGATCAGTCTACCACATTGAAATAAAATTATAAATGTAAAAACTTGAAAACAATATCTAACTTGAAAACACAAAATGAAAACTGAAATAATTTCTAATAAGACACCGGAAGACAGAGTTAGAGTTTCAAATATGCCTTGCATTGAATTCAATCCTGGAAACATGTCATTGCACATTAAGGCACCCAAACAAGAGACGAGTTGACAATGAAGACCTTATTGAATATATTGTTGGAGCAATTTCTAGTAAAATTGTTGTGAAGACCTCGAGGACATTTTTGGAGCAACATTGTTGAAGCTAATGGTATAGCATTGTTGGAGACGATCTTGAAGGGACTTGAAGTGAAGCTTTTGGAGCAACTATTGAAAAATCCTTAGAGCATTTAAGTAAGGCACTTTCTATCTTCCATCACCTTTTTCTTTTCAATATCCTTTAAACGATTTTTTTGATATTTAATGTTTGAAATCACGTTATAATTCCTTGATTATATGTGTTTGGGGACTTTCCCTTTGAAATTACCCAAAAATACCCTGGCAATTTTATCTTTAGGATGCATGTCTGACCCTATTGTTCAATATTTTGATTGATAATAGTAAACATAGAGAGTTAGGGGGCTCTTGAATTGGTTTGGTTGGGCCATTAGATCCCTAACATCTACTAGGGAGAACCCCCCTTGAGTTGGAGGAGAGCTAGCCCGAAGTGAAAAGAGGTTGGTGAGGAGACAATGGGGCTATTGAATTACACATGGTATCACACTTCAGCTTTAGGATTTTATCTTGAGAAGTGCGAGATTTTTCTATATCAATTCTCAAATGGTTTACAACACTATTGTTAAGAACTAATAAGAAGTGATGTTGAGGGGTTTTTGGGTATAAGAAACAATACCATTTAAAAACTAGGGTTCTCAGTCCTTGGCATTCCTTCACCTGGGCCTAGGGGCACACTAGAATAATTTCACACTAAACCATGCAAACTTAAAAGTAACTTAACAGATCCATAAAGTAATAATAATCATAATTACAAATTTCCTATTATACGATATGATGCAAATTATTCAAACATGAAACAATGAGGACATGCAATGTCTGAATTTCAAGATTGATGAACCAATACAAGAAGTTAGAAACTACAACTTTGATTCAATACTCTGTGTCCTAACTCCAGGAAGGAATCTAGTTTGTAGTACAGAACATGCATCGTGTATTATCAATTCTTAATTGACAACAACTAAAGGTCATCTACATCATCAATTCCTTCCATTTTGTGTTTTTATGTTATATTCCTTATAAAAGTGTCAAATTTCTCTCAAAGTAAGAAACCACTGAATAAAATAAAAAATAGTTGAGATATGATTGAGAAATGGTCATTTATTTCTTGAAAGGATCTTCACAATTTCTTTGGTTGTTTTCCATCTCAAGAAACAGGAAATGACCTAAGAAACTATCGTGATGTAATATAAGAAACAACACGGTGCAATGGCCATTTTCAAAGCCAAATGATGTCCATTGAGGACATGGCCTTTATTTGGTTCTTGTTTCATAGGAGTTTCAGGTAGAAATGGAACTTTGTTGTACCATTTCCAGTAGTAAAAAGGGAAAACCCTCTTTTTCCATGGGAAATAATTTACCTTTCCTTTTTCAAGATAATCTAAATCACAAAAAATATGAACTATACTGCACACATTCTTGGATAATGTGAAAGTGGAAAAGGAATACCCTACACAAGTGATGTACACATGTACATTTGAACACTAATATATTTTTGTAGTTGAAATGCAATGCTTGTTTTCATTTAAATGTAGGGTTTTTAAAGCAGGGAGAAATAATGGCTGCCAAATTAATAAGCGTTTCTTTGGGAAAAATTTAAATCTTGTACTGGGTGATGAAGATAATAGAGGGTATTGAATCTTGACTCTTGACATCTACAGAGAACCCTACAGCCTAACACAATCCAATGGAATTGACCAAAAAAACCCAAATAGAGTCAACCCTACTATAGGAGGAAGGGCCTGCAGTAAGAACTTACCATTTTGCAAGAGCTGAGGGCAAACGCTGAGGGCGAATGCTGAGGGAAAATGTTGTTCTGCAAGACCTGAGAGCAAATTTAGGGCGAATGTTGTTCTACAAGAGCTGAGGGCGAATGCAGGGCGAATGTTGTTATGCAAGAGCTCAGGGCAAATGCTGAGGGCGAATGTTGTTCTGCAAGAGCTCAAGGCGAATGCTGAGGGCGAATGTTGTTCTGCAAGAGCTCAGGGCAAATGTTGTTCTGCAAGAGCAGAGGGCGAATGCGTGCGTGATATCAGACGTTAATGTAGCACACATGTACATTTGAACACTAATAGATTTTTGTAGTTGAAATGCAATGCTTGTTTTCATTTAAATGTAGGGTTTTTAAAGCAGGGAGAAATAATGGCTGCCAAATTAATAAGCGTTTCTTTGGGAAAATTTAAATCTTGTATTGGGTGATGAAGATAATAGAGGGTATTGAATCTTGATTCTTGACATCTAGAGAGAACCCTACAGCCTAACACAATCCAATGGAATTGACCAAAAAAACCCAAATAGAGTCAACCCTACTATAGGAGGAAGGGCCTGCAGTAAGAACTTACCCTTTTGCAAGAGTTGAGGGTGAATGCTGTTCTGCAAGAGCTGAGGGCGAATTTTGTTCTGCAAGATCTCAGGGCGAATGTTGTTCTACAAGAGCTGAGGGCGAATACAGAGCGAATGTTGTTCTGCAAGAGCTTAGGGCGAATGTTGAGGGTGAATGCTGTTCTGCAAGAGCTCAGGGCAAATGTTGAGGGCGAATGTTGTTCTGCAAGAGCTAGGGTGAATGCTGAGGGCGAATGTTGTTCTGCAAGAGCGGAGGGCGAATGCGTGCATGATATCAGGCGTTAATGTAGCACACATGTACATTTGAACACTAATAGATTTTTGTAGTTGAAATGCAATGGTTGTTTTCATTTAAATGTAGGGTTTTTAAAGCAGTGAGAAATAATGGCTGCCAAATTAATAAGCATTTCTTTGAGAAAAATTTAAATCTTGTATTGGGTGATGAAGATAATAGAGGGTATTGAATCTTGATTCTTTACATCTAGAGAGAACCCTACAGCCTAACACAATCCAATGGAATTGACCAAAAAAACCAAAATAGAGTCAACCCTACTATAGGAGGAAGGGCCTGCAGTAAGAACTTACCATTTTGCAAGAGCCGAGGGCGAATGGAGGGCGAATGCTGTTCTGCAAGAGCGGAGGGCGAATGCGCGCATGATATCAGACGTTAATGTAGCTATTGCGATGGATACAAAACAATAAAATCATTTTTATGTAGCGCGCATATAAGTTTCGTATTTTTATGTAGCGCGCATATAAGTTTCATTATACCAATGGAGGACAAAGTGTCGCTATTGCGACGGGTGCCTCCAAACGTCACAATTGCGACACTTAGACATTGTGTCGCACTTGCGACGTTTGGAGGTAGTCGTCGCAATATCGATGCTTTGGGCTATAGTGTCGCAATTGCGACGTCTTCCTCCAAACGTCGCAATTGCGACACTTTGTCTAAGTGTCGGTATTGCGACACTTTTCTATAAACATCGATATAGCGATGGTTTCAGGCGGGATGGAAAAAATTTGGGGAAATTTCTGACATTTGGTCAAAAGCGTCGCAACCAAGTGTCGGAATTTCCGCCAAATGTAGTAGTGTCTCTTGGAATAGGATACACCTCATTTTAATAGAGGTCTAGAAATTTTCTCACCAAGTATTCTATCTACTAATCTAACATTTGAATATGAAGCACGTCATAACCTTCCACTGCATTCTCCTCGACAATCAAATCGAAAAATTTATGTTAATGTTCAGTGTGTTTGATTTGATTTTTCATTTTTTGAATTTTTGGTACATTTCGCATGGATTTTATTGCATAATTTATTTTCTTCAAACAGGACACAACTCATTTCAATAGAGGCATACAAATTAACTTCATATATGTTCCATCTAATGATGTTATAAGTGAAGAGGAACCATCTCATAGCGTTCATCCACATCGCCAACAAAATGTATATGTTGAATGCATTTGATATTTTCCTCCTTTTTTCATTTATTGTTAGTTGTACAATTAAAAATATTTCTCTTTTCGACATATAGTTTTACAAAATATTTTATTTTGTTTTAACAGGAAACAACTAATTTGAATAGAGGTTTCGAAACTAGCTCTCCAAATGTTCAATCTACTGATGTTAGAAGTGAAGAGCAACCATCTCGTACACTTCATCCACATCGCCAAACAAATGTAAATATAGAATGAATTTGATTTTTTTTTCATTTTTTCGATTCTAATTATTTGGACATTCAATTTTAAAAAATTTTATCCTAAAGAAACCTTTGCATCCTCTCGGGTTCCAGAAATGCAGACCATAAATTTGGAAAGACCATTTCATAGATCTATTCCACATGTTTCAAATTTGGGGAGGGAATCTCATGGTGCTGAAAATCAAATAAATTTTAGAAGAAATTATACTCTTCCACATCATTTTCCACATGGTCCAACCAATACAAATCATATTTATTTTGATGAAAATATGATTGCAGTGCATAAAATATTTCGAGAAAAGATAGATAACTTGTCAGTTGTCCAAATGTGCCACATCTGCCAAGAATCATATCCTGGAATCCACATTTTGAGAGATCCTGAAGGACCTGTTTGCAGACAATGCAAACATGAAAGAGGTTCACATCGTTTTTCTG
Organism: Pinus albicaulis; assembly: GCA_034641835.2. Lineage (NCBI taxonomy): Eukaryota > Viridiplantae > Streptophyta > Pinopsida > Pinales > Pinaceae > Pinus > Pinus albicaulis. The sequence goes on along the minus strand of CM076573.1, from coordinate 424,297,670 downwards.
GCTATAATAACATGGATCCTGGTGAGCAACCTCATATTTTAAGAGTTATTATTCAAGTTGAAGAAATGTTAATAGCACATGTAAATCATATTTTGCAAGTGACACATGCTCGAGGTGGGCAATATAAGTATAGCGGACACACAATTAGCTTTCCCCAAGATATTTCTACAATTGCACATAGTCTTCCGCGACATGTTGAAGATCTTGACTTTCTAATTATGAGGAGACATGTTGCTCAGTCTAAATATTATGAATTTTATGTAAAAATATCTTGAGTTATGGCTGCAATGCGTTTCAAAATTGAACGTGATCAATATTATCGAGATGTTGTAATTGACTATGATTCAGTGAATGCTCTGCCCGAAAGATCAATAGATGTATCCTCCAGGCTTAAATTTGTTGATTATGACTTTGTATAATTTGAGATCAATACAGCTACTAATGAAGGGTTTCCTCTTGACCATTTTCCCTCTCATCCTTTGTCTTTTGTTGCTCGCCTACCCAATGAACGGAGAGAAGTGGAAGAAATTAGAGCATTTCTTGATAATGTTGATTCTTTAGATGTTGATGAAATGGATTGGCCCAGTATTGGAACATCTCCAGTGAATGAATATAATACTTAGGGGTTATTAGATATGGCATTCTCCACATTTTTCCCCACTGGTGCTGCTGATTGGTTGCAACCACACATTTGTACTGTTGAAATTCATGAGTATGCATTGCATCTTCTTAGATACTATGATCGTAGGTTTGGAAGCCATCCTTTCTTCCGATATTACCTATTGAACATGATAATGAGGCATCGTAGCCAAGCAACTGCTTCAATTTTTGTGAAGAAAAATTTGCATTATAACTCACCGACAACAATTGAGAGCTTGCATCAGCAACTTTCTGATTTACCAGATAATAAGTTGGCTAAGCATCTTATGTGGTTTGGGTCTTCTCTAAGAGGTACAAGGGCATATTGGACTAAATGTCAGGCTGAATTGACTGACATGATTACTCATTTGGGATGTCCATATTTGTTTTTTACTTTGAGTGCAGCTGGCACAAAGTGGCCAGAGCTGCATAGCCTCATGCCTATACCCTCACATTATCATTCCTTAAATGAGCATCGTATGAAAGTTGAAAATGTTATCCAGTACCCTCATATTGTTGCCACATTTATGCACCATAGATTCAATATATTTTGAGAGGAAGTTATCCAAAAATATCTTAAAGCTAAAGACTTCTGGTACAGGTATGTTTTCTTGAATTTATTTTCTATTCATTGTCAATTTCTTATTAATTTCCATTTATATTTTTTGTAGTAACTCTGTATTCATTTTTTTTAGATATGAGTGGCAACATAGAGGTTAAGCACATATCCATGGTTTCCTATGGTTGCAAGGAGCTCCTGACATGGAAATACTTGATTGGTCAAATGATTGTGATTTGCAACATGCAAAGAGATTCTTTGACAATTATGTAACTGCATGGAATCCACGTGAAATACATCGTCGCAATATAATGGTTCCAAGAAGTCTCAATGACAACCCTGGCCTATTGAATACTGATCAGATTTTCTCTTGCAATCCTCATAATGATTATGAAGAATTTTTGAACTGTGTCCAAAGGCACACAAAGTGTAGTGTAGATTCTTGTTTGTGCAAAAAAGGGCACTATTCTCGCTTGTCGGTACAATGCCCCATGGGATCTTTCTGAGGAATCAAGATTGTTCATAGATGATCAAGGAAGAAAAAAATATGACTCGGCAAGAAATGATGATAGGCTTAATGTACATAACATTTACCTTCTAACAATGTGGCGTGCAAATGTTGATTTCCAACCAATGCTTTCTCGGCATGTTGTCTTGAAATATATTGCTAAGTATGCATCAAAAGCATAGAGAAGGTCTGAAAGTTATCATGATATGTTAACTAGAATTTCAAATTCTATTGCCTCTGAGGATCATGCATTATGTGCTTACAAGAGGTTTCTTGCAGAAACAGTTGTTGAATGTGACATTGGAGCACAAGAAACATGCCATATGTTGCTTTTAAAGCTACCTCTTGTGTGTATTCGAAAATTGTTTCATTAAATGTTGGAAGAAAGGTTTTCAGGAAAATTTCAAGGGATGGCATGCAATGTTCATCTGAAAATAATTTTTTTCAACATTATCAGAAGAGGCATTCTTTCCTTGAACATATATCTTTGATAGAAACAACAAGATCATGGACATTTGATAGCAAGCATAAAAAATATCCTTGGAAGCCTAGATATGTTCATGCGATTATTCGGGTCTGGCCACGGTTTTATTCTATTCCTAGTGAGGGTTCAGAGGAATTTGAAACATTTTGCTAGACATAATTGCTCTTGTACAAGCCATTTCGTGACATTTTTGTAGAGATTGGGCTTTCAGTTGAAATTATTGTTGAAAATTGGAGGAATTTCCGATATCGAGCATGGCATGTTGATCGAAATCCATCAATTGATGAAAATATTGAAGATGGAGAAGATGGTGATTTTGCTAACCAGGAAATGAATCTTGAAGATGATTTTCAAGAGTGGAAACTTTTCTCTCGCTTGGTTCCACCAAATAATGTTAATGTTTCTGATCTTCACACCCTTGGTCGAAGGGATTTTGATATATCCTTTGACTGGCAAAGTACAACTATTTCTGATGATGTGTCCGAAGAAGCTATTAATTTTATAAGGAATGGAATATCAAGGGGTGATATTGGTGACCTTTCAAATAGAACATTTGCCTCTCTAGATTCATTGGCAGAAAAACAACAACTTGCTTTTGAAATTGTTTTAAGGCATTTTGCTGAATATGAGATTCGTGAAGATCTTATTATGATTGTTCAGGGCACTGCAAGCATTGGCAAGTCTTTCCTTATCCATTGTATTTCTGAGACTCTTTCTAATCTATCAAGTAATGAAAAAAGTCCTTTTCTTCTTCTTGCCCCAACAGGAATAGTTGCTTTCAATATAGATGCAAAAACAATACACTTTTCTTTGAAAATCCTGATTAGAGATATGAAACCACTACAGGGTCAATCATTGGCACTATTCCAAGAAGAAATGAGGCACATTCGATATATATTGATTGATGAAATGAGCTTTTTAGGATCAAGGTTATTCATGCAAATAGATGCTCGACTACGAGAAGTATTTCCAGATAAAAAGAATTGTCCTTTTGGTGGTAGATTCATCATCCTTGTGGGTGACCTTGGCCAGCTACCTCCTATGAGAGATAAGCCTTTGTATGCAGGTAATACAGCAGGGAAAATATTGTGGAAAAAATTCAACATTGTTGTCACTCTTGACACAATATTTCACCAACAAGGGAGTAATGAGAAACAATCTTGTTTTCGTAGAGTCCTCAATAACATAAGAAATGTAGAACCTGTTCTTGATGATTGGGAGTTTCTTATGTCACGGGCTGATATCAAGTTGCATCCTAGAGAGAGGGATTTATTTAATGCAGCAGTTCACATGTTTCCAACAAATAATTTGGTCTCCTTCCATAATAGGCATATGTTGAAATCATTAAATTCTCCAATTGCATGATGTATTGCTGTGAATTCAAGGCGTTCAAAAATCAGTGGTGTCGATGATGATCAACTGGACTATGAAGTTTTGTTGTGCCATGGCCAACGTGTTATGTTGACATGTAATTTGTGGGTTGAAGCTCGTTTGGTGAATGGTGCACTTGGGTATGTGAAGGAAATACTTTATATGCCTACCTCTAAGCCACCTGAGCTTCCAATGTTCACAACTGTTATTTTTGATAAGTATGTTGGTATTCTGTTTGATGCAAGCAATCCAAACATTGTACCTATCACACCAGTGATAAGAGGAAATCGAAAACAAATTCCTTTAAAGATGGCATGGGCTCTTACAATTCACAAGTCACATTGTTTGACTTTAGAACGAGCATCAGTTGGTATTGGGAATAGAGAACAACAAGGCCTAACCTTCACAATCATATCAAGAGTGAAATCAATAGATGGTTTACGCATTGCACTGCCTTTCTCTTATCAGCATTATGCCAAGATGAATAATAGTGCGTATGTTACAATTAGGAAGAAAGAAGAGGCGATATTAAAGTCCATATCGTTATGATATGCAACTATTAATATAATAATAATGATTTTGATATATTAATGAGATGACTACATTCATCAAATTCATAGTTGTATTTTGGAATGTCATTTACATCGTTTTTGCTGTTGTTTAATTTTCTTGTTTTTTTAATGTCGTTTTTGTTATTTTTATTACAATGAACCATTCAGAGATAAAAAACCAGTTATATGAGCCATCCATTAAAAATCAAGATGGAATTCCATATCACTGTCACATGTAACTGGAGGTATCCATGCGTTCCGTTTTTCCATAACACTAAATTTTACGAAGTTCTCCAAAAGCTGTGGATTGGAAGAAGAATACAGACAGCTGGCCGCCCTCAAAGTCGAAGTGTTCCTTACAGATGATTTTTGGGCTGAGCATCTCCTCTGCAAAAGCATCTCTTCCTCTGTAATTAATATGAATATTATATATGTTGTCGGTGAGAGATAAACTATAATTTTTATATTTAACTTTCTATTTATAAACACCATATATATTAATTAGTATATTAATACTAATAGTAAGATTTACGTACTTATAATTTAAGTGGTTATTTTCATTTTTTATTAATTTAAATTAATTGAATATGATCGCTACCAGAATATTTGAATAGAATATTGAAAGCAAGAACTTTTGTACGTACTTATAATTTAAGTGGTTATTTTCATTTTTTTATTAATTTACATTAATTGACTATGAAATTGATTATGATCGCTACCAGAAGAGTTGAATAGAACATTGAAAGAAAGAACTTTGTAATGGACAGGCGAGTTTTATTTTTCAGTCCATTGCCCATAAATGTGCTGAGGCAGGAAATTCCTATCACAAGATAAAGTGCCGCTTTAATTTGATGGTGGGCATTTCCTACCTTGGCACATTTATGGGCCTATGGACTAGAAAATAAGGCTCGCCATAATGGACATTGGACAAGGAAAAAGGAAAAATGATGGCACTACCTAATGAGTACAAATAATTTGACGAAGTCTTGAATTAGAGAAGTTGGTGGTAGTTCCTTGCAGCTACTTTATTAGAAAAGAGGAAGTTAGCTGGTAGCTTCTTTTATCAATTGTATTATGAGAAATCGACAATGAATTTATCTGTTTAATTGGTATAAAATTAATCTGAAATTTCAAAGTTCTAACTCACCTTCGTGCTTCTGTTTCGGTAATTACTTTTACTACTAAATTAAGTTTGGAAATTACTACTAAATTAAGTTTGGAAGATGAGAAAAAATTATTTTAACCTTTGGATTATCTCAAGAATTTCTTTTCAAAATATGTGTATAATTTTCTCTTTGAAGGTTTCATATTCTAAAATGAAATGTTTTTCTGTGTCCACTTTTCCAAAAGAGCAAAAATATATATTTTTTTCTCTCACACTCTTTTTGGCCTTTTCCAACTCCATTGAGCAATAAGAATTTTGGCTCTCCAAGAAATATTGACACCTATGTATTTTTTGTTGATGATTATGAGTGAGATTAAACACCTCAATATAATACTTTTCTGTTTTCCCTAGCTCCTTCTCCCAAATACATTTGTGAAACTTATTTATAACATAAAATTTTATCTCTTTACTATTTATAATACTCAAAGAAATAACTCAATTACTGAAACATTTAATTACTTATATAATGCTCATAAAAATTCAAATCTCCAACCTACCTTCGTGCTCCCCTGGTATTATTATTTCTTTTGAATGTTTGAATATCTACAAATTCCAGAGTGATGACTTGACTTACATTACCAATTCACACATAGATAAAATAAATCGTGATTGTCTTCACATGCTTTACTGGTGCACAATCTCTAATGCATACGTTCATATCTTTGAAAAGATATGTTTCTTTTGTTCTTTTTAAACATGAAAAGGATGTTAATAATGAAAAATTTGCATTAGATTTGTAGTAGAAGTACATTTTATTGGAGTTGTCTAATGAGATGGAAGAATTACCCAGATGGTCAAAATTAGTAGAAATTTGGGCCAATTTTTTTAAAGAAATTTTACAGTAACATTGTTCAAATCATGATTTTGATGGTGGAAATGGATTCAGCGCCATCAAAAACCTTTAGAGCACCTAAAATATTAGAGTTTGATAATTATAACATGGATTTACAAAATTCCCAACAAAATTTTCTTAAAATCTTACCAAAATTTCCATAATTTTCAAGGCAAAAAAACAGTCTAGTTAGTTAGACTATTGCCATCCTATTGATTGAATGCATGTGCCTACCTTTCATTACCCCCCTCAAGTCTTAGGTATGGTCCAAATACTTAAAAGAAAACAGTTGGATGCTGATACCAAGACATCAGAATTAAATTTGCGTTGCCACTAAATATTGTTGGTCGAATGAGCGTGACATTGTCTTTTGATCAGAGGTGGGTCGCAACTTCTATGTCACTTCCAAGGCCACGAATTTAAATTTCAGCTTATCCACGAATCTAAAATTTGATGACAGTTTAACTTTTCAAAATCCTTTTATTTTTCACTTTACCTAACTTTATAAGATGCATTTCACCCAAATGTAATGTAAGTTTTAAGATGTTATTTGTATTTTATTATAAATCAATTCACTAAATTACGATAAAACCCTAATTATGATATAGACTAAAACCGTAATTACTAGATAGATTAATAGATGGATTAATGAATAAAATATATGGAAGTAAATAAAAAGAAAATGTTTTTTTATTTAATTTACTTCGTGTTGGAGTTAATGGAGAATATATTAGTTCCTACTTTCTAGGAGTTAGTTCTAATTCTCCTATGCATATGTAAACCTATATATTCTTAATGAATAATGATCAATGTAGAGAGCGTTTTGCTTGAGGCAGTTTCTAGGTGGAGCTTTCTCACCTTTGAGTTGTTCAGTTTAATGAATATATTTTCTATCTTCCAGTTTTTAACATGGTATCGGAGCGTCAGGTGAGAGTTGGGTGAGTTTTGGCATAGGTTGAGTTTGCCATGTGGAGAGGTGCACGAGTTTGGTTGATCACTCATTGTTTGAAGAATTTGTTGCAAAAAGCACTGGGTTGTGACGTTGTGCGAGTGAAGGGACTAGTGTGGTCGGATCGTAGCTGAGGTGGATCTTCCCAACAACGTGCCTCTGTCCAACAGTCGACGTCAGGGTGCCTCAAATCAGGAGGTTGGAAAGTTGTGTGAATAAGAGAATGCCGCAGTGGAAGATCCTAGTTGTTGTTGTCACCAAAAAAGATTTGGAAGCACAGATCAAGGTTGAGTCCTGTTAAAAGGTGCAGGCTGTGGGTGTGAGCAAGTCAAGTGGCGTCTCCAACCTTTTTATTTTCGATCTGGTGTTTGGTGTCTTGGATTGAGCTCTTTATCATCTACAAGGAGCACATTCCGGTTTGGTGTTTGGTGCAGCCAAGAAGTTCTTTGTGGATTTTAAAGAGTCTGACCCTCGATATAGCAGTGTGCATCTATGGATCTCTTGGACTGAGCTCGTAGCCAACTCAAGCGTGATAGAATTGCATCTCATCAATGAGATAGTAATCTTATTTTACGCTCATCCCCTAACATGGGAATTGGGTTCTTTAATCCTTTTTCTAATTAATCTTTTTCATCCAATGGTCTAGATTGAAAGATGCTGGTATATTCTGGTCGTCACCACTCAATCAATGAATGAAATTAAAAGCCATAACCTCCTTGCATGTATAAATCTAGTGTTTAAACCCTACTTAAATTAATTTTTTACCAAATTATTATTAAAAATTTACTGTTCCTTTTATTTATCTCCACGTATGAGGGTATGAGGGTATGAGGGATTAGAGCAAAATAAGGACATGTTTCGGGCGAGAAATTTCTATCGTGGAAGCCGCATGGCATGTGGTTAGCTTAACATTTTAGGTTTAATCATGGGATTTGTATGGAGGCGACCATCTCTGCAAACAACAAGAAATATCGATGTCCATCCATCTTCCAACGGGAGCAGTGTGCCACGCACAATGAATTCTTTAATGGCCATTATCCTCGCCTGGTGCCACGCGCAACAAATTCTGCACAGCTATCACACAAGCGGGAACCATTATGGGAAGGTGAACCAGAGCGTCAGCCAAACATTTGAACAGAGTGGTTCCAAGGAATTTTTCTACCTATCTGTTTTGATGGTTGACATCGTAACGCTCAATTTCTTTCAGACCATAAGGCCACCTAGTTTAGAGCAGCTGACACATTTGGAGGCAGAGAACCGAGACTATGGCTGGTCAGATCTAACTAAGAAATCCTTCTTAGGAGCTTCACAGCTGTATAACGCATGCTCTGGATGGTAAGCTTTTGAATACTTCTTATTTTCATCCTGTTTTCTATTCTCTCTAGGTTCTTCCTCCATCTCATTTATTAAAAAAAAAATCTTTTACAGTTGGGTTCTTAAACTACTTATTCATTCAGTGCAGGTCGGATTATTTCGACAGCCTGGTTTGATTGACCGTGAAATGATATTAAACAATGTTTGACAAGTTCATTAGGCTTTCACCATGTATACCCTAATTTAAGTTTGACTTAGTATGAATATATCTGCAAACGAAATGAACATATGAATGAATATATCTGCAAACTTGCCGTTATACTGGTTGATGCTTTCTCCTTTTATTGCTTGGATGGTCGACTGTATAGTGTAAATGAAAAACACCCCCTGTGGTCCTTTTTACGCATATGGCACCACGTTTTACTGGACCAAAATATTTGTCTTCAGCCACTAGAATTTTTCGGCTCCATGGCCTGCAATGAGAAATCTTGAGTAGAACTGCTGTAACATTATTGATATCTAAATAAATTATTATTTTACCAAACCAAACGATTGTCTTTGTATAATTAAACTGAACCACTATTACGAAGTTCTCAAAATCTCCAAGACAGTCTTAAAAGAAGAAGTAGGTAGTTTATTAAATATTTTGATTTTACAACGCTCAATAATGTGGTAATGAGTTCGCCTTCATTTTCAACGACTACGTACTGATTTGATTTTTTAAGTATAAGATAGTGAGATTTCAATGAGTGAGGGAATCAAATTTATTATTTTTTATGTTTTTTTAGTGTATATAAAATTAAAATTAATTAAATCAATTAATTTTTTTTTATTTAAATGTAATTATTTTATTAAATAATGATGGTACTGAGATAAATTAAAAATATAATATTTTTAAATGAATAATATATATGGGTTTATTAGCTTATGTGATTATTGAGATGGAAGCGGACCTTCAAATGAAAGGTCAATGGCTCGTTGAACAAAGAGTTAGAACGGAATTGTGAGCAACCGGAAGGTGGATCTTCAAAGCGAGGGTCGTTGGTTTATTAAACTCCAAGTGTGAAGAAGCCGTAGTAAAGAACTGAAACACTGTGACTGGTTTGTAAGCGCAGGTTGTGATTTCAAAGGAACTGTGCCTTTGTAATAAACAAATAGTGAAGGCGGAACCGTGAATTTAAATATGGTGGAACGATGCGTTAGAAACAGCGAGGATGGATTTCAGAAACCATAATGGTTTTCGCGTAAGAAAAATCTGGTAAGTGGTTTCTTGTGAAATCACGCGATAATACCCAACATAGGATGCGTGGAAAAGATGGTTTTTAAAAAACCATGAATTTCGCATAATTTTTGGATGATAGAGTTCAGAGATCGAATGAGTGCGATTTCCGTTGGATGATCCGATCCAAGGATCGGATGACATTCGCATAATGAAGTTGCTTGGAGGTTAAACCAAGGTAAGTCGAAATTCTGTGGGACCAGAATGTTTATTATGTTGACAATTGGGGTTTTAACCCAATGGTTTGAAGGTTTTCATGGCCAATATATATTAATGAAGGGCGGCCGAGATGCGCTAATGTTTCATAACAATGAATTGAAGGATGTAATATATGGTGATATATTATGTTTAATCAAAGTCAAACTTTGATTTGTATTAATATAAACATTGTTGAATGTGAAAGCCATGGCCATTATTATATTGGGTTCTCAACAAAAGTCGAAGGTTGAAGATAAGGTGAGCTGGTAAGTGTGAAAGCCAATGTTTGAGATTTGGTTTTAATTGAAATTCGAATATTCAGAAGGTGAGTTTTGACTATGGTATCAACCATAAAGGTTTAATTAGAGAAGCTTCCGCAATAGAAAATGAAATCTGGGTTGTGATGTGTGGTTTTTTTAACCATAAGAATTTTATTATAAGATCTCAAATCAGAGATTTGAGATACAAGCTTCCGCATTATTATTATTGAGTTGCCCAAATTTTGAATTTTATTGCTTGATGAATTTGAAATGCATTTCATATGCATCTGAGAGTGTGAATGTGGGTTTGCAGCCCTCAGGCTGCTATCATTTAGTGTGACTAATAAGTAATCAAAATCATTTTGAATTACAAAATAGTAAGCTGATTTCATTAGAAAGCAGTTTGCATGTGTTGTTTTCAACTTGCAGCCCAGAAAGTATCAATGAAATCAACTTACTATTTAGGCAATATAAATGAATGTTTTAACCAGCCATAAGCTTGAGAGTCATTTAGAAAGCACTTTTGCATGTGGTCTCTACAAGTTGCAACCCAGTAAGTATAATAAAATCAACTGGTTTAGAAAGCACTTTTGCATGTGCTCTCTGCAAGTTGCAACCCAGTAAGTATCAATAAAATCAACTTACTAGTTAGTTGTACTGTTATCACTAATAATTGTGCTCATAGTACTATTCTAACTATTTGGGCACCCATCCCATTCATTTGCGGTGGTTAAGGACAGATTTGTCCAATTCCAAGTCGTTCATTTACCAAGGAAGTTATCAGGTAGTATCCTTGTCCACATCGATCCCTCTTATATCATGCTTGTTGAAGTCTTCTCGAACATAACTATGGCCATTCAGAAGTAGGGTAAAAGATATGGCCATTCACAGCAAGTAGTGAGGAAACTTAAGATTAATTAGGAAAACTTAAGATTAATTTTTTAATGTGGGAAGATTTAGAGAGAATCAAGAAGTTTGTTATTATTCACTTTAAATATTCAATTTTTTTTACTAAAAAAATTATTCTACTTTCAAATAGTTCAAATTTTTTCCACATATTAACATGTCCTGAAAATAGAACCAACCAGTGAAAGAGAATAAACTCACTCCTTACCACCAGAGGTATTATATTTTGACCATCTCTTCTTTATAGTTACATTGTTTGTATTTCATTATTTTTTTTACATTCTGTCTGGTGTACAGTCATTGTTAACCAACCAGTGAAAGGGAATAAACTCACTCCCTACCACGAGAGCTATTATACTTTGACCATCTCATCTCTATAGTTACTTGTTTGTATTTCATTATTTTTTATAGATTTTGTGTGGTGTAAAATTATTGTTATAATGAATTATTGTTTACAGTTTTATATTTATTTTGAGTTATTTCTTTTAAACTATTATTTATTTATTTGAATTATTGTTATATTAAATTATTAGTGTTTATATTTATTTTAAATTAAAATTATTAAACTTTTTAACATTAAAAATATTTAATTCTTCAATGTAAGATTTAGATAAATATTTATATTTAAATAAAATTGATTTTCTTGAAAATTAAAATTAATCTAAATCAGTTTTTATTTTAGCTATAAAACAAATTATTTTTATACATGATTTATCAAATAAATTAATGATTTATTTAGCATTTCTCGAGATTTATTAAATAAATTAGTGATTTATTTAGGATTTTTCAGATATGTGTGGGGAAGGAAATTTAATTTGACATAATTACATATTCTCATAGATTTATGTTAAATTTGCCACCAAGAAATAATTAAAACTAAAATTTCCAAAATTATAACCTTCAAAAATATAAATAACTTTGCCACCAGAAAATAATTAAAAATAAAATTTCCAAAATTATAAGCTACAAAAATATAAATATAAATTTATAATATACAGATATATAAATATAAAATTTTGATTATATATAAATTTTAAATTTGTTTATGTAGAAAAATTTGCAACTCCATAACATGTTGTGGGTTGAGTCTTGGAATCTGTAACAGGGTGTGGGTTCCACATACCCAATATATTGCTTCAGTATGAAACCGAACGTATCATTTCTCAAATATACAGTTTAAAAATGACTATCCGATTTATTTCAAAATTAGTGTTGTACCACTTAAACATCATTACGTGTTGATTGATTAGTAATCCATCATCCTACCAAAGAAAAATCAAGGCTATTCCACACTTCCAGAACCCTGATTTAAACCCTGGCATTTTGGAGTCTGAAGTCTGGGCTTATAATTAAATCTCAAACTTGCAGTTTTATCAATACAAATGATAATCACCATCTGAAATTCATACATATAAATTTGGATGTGAGTGGGTTCTTTTAAATCCATTGTTCTTTGAATTATTTACTAATGCATAAACCTATCAGTACCAACTTCGTATATAAATTCCCTACTTCGATTTATACAATGACTTTTCAACCTACACTATGATATGCCTCCTCCACTGCATGTAATCTCGAGTAGTAAAGCTAGACACCCAGGTTTGCATCAAAATCTCAGGGAAACTCTTGCATTCATTCTAAGCAAACCCTTGCACTCCTTCTAAGCAAACCCTAAGGAAGCAGTCATGTTACTGTTTATCCATTGTTGTGTTTTCTTTGTAGTTTTCTTGGAAAAGACACTTCCACACTAGGGTTTTCATTGTTTTTCTTGGTCTTAATGAACTGGCTATTTCTTTCAATGACTACCTACAGTTTTTGTTCACTGCTTGCTTCTAGGTTTTAGATTGTTTTCCTTCCTCTAAATGAACTGGATATCTCTTTCCATGATAGCCTACCGTTTCTGTTCACTTCTTGCCTCTAGGGTTTGAGTTTTTTACTTCCTCTAAATGGTGAACTTGGATATCTCATCTTTATAGTTACATTGTTTTGTATTTCATTATTTTTTATAGATTTTGTGTGGTGTATAATTATTGTTATAATGATTTATTATTTATAGTTTTATATTTATTTTTAGCTATTTATTTTAAATTATTATTTATTTATTTTAATTATTGTTATATTAAATTATCAATGTTTATATATTTCTTAAGAAAGTTACTAGTTCAAAACTCTTTCTTAATGTGAAGATCAGTAGTTCGAAATTCTTTAGAAAAAAAATCTAGTCATGTTGAGGGTTTGTGTGGCTTAGACTAGGTGTTATATCTGTTTAATTAAAATATATAATTAATATTTCTTAAGCCACAAATCAAGTTTTGATTTGTGGCTTAAGAAATATAGACATTAATACAGGCATAAAAAAAATACTTATTAAGATTAATAGTAAGTTTGTGAGTTCTTTTTAACTATTGTAATAATGTTCTTGTGGGTCATATCATTTTATACATTATGTATATGCGCATTTTACTATATTTGTAGATGGAAAATCGCTTATATATATTTCTTATTCTATTCACCATTAATTGAAAGTTGTTTTGTTGATATCATGTCTGTTTTCTTTTATGTTAGGTGATTTCCTTGTTTTATCATGGATCCAGCTATTTGGAGTTGTATTCCATTTGAAATTTTTGAAATTGTCTTCATCAAGTTTTGATTTGTGGCTTAAGAAATATAGACGTTAATACATGCATAAAAAATACTTATTAAGATTAATAGTAAATTTATGAGTTCTTTTTAACTATTGTAATAATGTTCTTGTGGGTCATATCATTTTATCCATTATGTATATGTGCATTTTACTATATTTGTAGATGGAAAATTGCTTATCTATATTGCTTATTCTATTCACCATTAATTGAAAGTTGTTTTGTTGATATCATGTCTGTTTTCTTTTATGTTAGGTGATTTCCTTGTTTTATCATGGATCCAACTATTTGGAGTTGTATTCCATTTGAAATTCTTGAAATTGTCTTCCTTTGGCTCCCACAATCGGTTGTGATAAAGTTTAGCACTGTTTGTCAACAATGGAAGACTATTTTGCAAAATCCTTGTTTCTTATTGCGTTGCAAGCATATCTGTACAAATGAATTTGGATTTATGGTTCCTTTCCTCAATGATGAAGACAATTATTTTGCTACTGAAAACCTTAATAAAAATGGGCGCATACCTCGTTTTCATTTGCGATTCATAGATTCAAGATACAAAGTGGATTCTACTATTGGACCAATGGTGGTTTTATCCTTATCAACAGAATTCTCCCATTCACGAAACTATTTTGTGATGAATCCATTTACAAAGGCCTTAAAAAATATTGGGCGAATACAAATTGGAGACTGGGGATTCTTTTCGTTATTGGAAAATGTGAGTAGCAACAAATATGACTGGGTTGTTCTAAAACATATCTATGACAGAATGCAGTCTAAATTTTATGTTTACAGTAGTCTTGATAGGGTTTAGCGAAGGGCTGATCTTCCATTTGGTGGCACTTCACCCCCTCAAAATGAAGCATTTTATAAAAGTAAATTGTTTTGGCTCTATCTCGACATAGAGTATGAAGATTATCCTCGATATGGGTATAAAATCTACTGGTTTGATGTAATAAAAAATGAATGGGGATTTTCATTTGTTCCAATCACTGACATCTGGTGTATGTCATTGGCAATATGCAAGAATCAGTTGATATGTCTTATCAATGATGGCTCCACTTCTGTATGGTCAATTGAAGAAATAGATAATTTTCAATTTGGTCACCCGTGTATTGAACGAAGAATTGACTACTTTGAGGATGATTGGGGCTTCAGATGGAAGTTGTTGGAAGAAATGTCTATAGATATAAATATGAGATGTCTTGGTTATCTTCCATTTAGAACAGTCCAAGGTGTCGTTCTTATGTGCAAATGCAGTGAAGTTCCTTTCCTACTATATGACATGATGACTAGCCTCTGCTTCCCAACAAATATTGATAATTCAACTAATCAACAGATGCATGGATTTTGGTCTCCAACGTTGCAGGATTGCAATGATTTTATCGAGTCTGGAAATGTTTTTGCAATTGCTCCACGTATGGATTCTATTGATGAGATTCCACCATTAGATGTGGACATGGAGTCATTGGATATTAGTCATTTTATATTCTCTCTGTCATCGTGGAAAATATTTCCTTTTCTTTTTACTTTGCATACTTTTGGGTATGTATGCTAAGACTATGGATATTTATATGGCTCCATTCTGAGGGGGTGTCTTCTATATGTGTATGTAGCGGATGTTGGTTATTGAATTCCATTTCAATTTGCTTGAAAATATTTATTTTTCTATCCCTTTTATTTCTCTTAATTGCATTTGAATGTTTTGGATGTTATCCATTTTTCTTTGTTTTTATAATTATAATTACTATGACTTATTTTATACATGGTGTTTCCATTAGTTTTTTCTCATTGATTCTCAAACAATGTTATATATTTAGGTTATTTTGATGGTATATAGTTCCAAATATTTAGATATATTTCAAATTCATATAATTCTTTTAGAATTCTGTTCCATTTCTATGGGTTTCCCATTACAATTATAATATGAGACATGAAATTTTATCCTTTTTTGTTTTGGCCATTTGAAAAAAATCCATTTTTCTTTTTAGCCATTTTGAAAATTCATTTTATGTTTTCATAACTTTATGTGGTTGGAAAAATAATGTATACGATTTTAATTTTTTTATGTTGTTGGAAAAAGAGATGTGTTCCTTTTTCATTCTTTTTTGTTAATGTATATTGCATATGTTATATTTGTTCCATGTTTATTGTTCTATAATAAATATGTTATTATTCGTTGTAGACATGTCATCTAAAGGTACAAGCAAGCGTACAATAAAAAGGAATCAGTCACCAACATCGCGTGACAAGTCTAATGAAAGTCATCGTTTACGGTATCAAAAAAATAAGGACACAATAAATGAACATAGGAGAGCTAAATATCATAGAAGAACGAGTGAAACAACTCTTCAAAATGATTTTATGGTTCCTCGTAGGTATCGTACTATGGATGACATCATGGAAAGAACATTTCCCCTTGATAGTTCAATGCCAGAATATGCTCCTCGTCAGCATAATTTTATTTATCAATGCTCTCCTGAAAATTTTCATAATATTGAGGAAACATCTCGCAATAGGGAAGAACATCATATTGATAACGTGGATGCAAATGTTCACCCTTACCCTTCTGTCTCCGCAATTGCATATTGTGAGAAAGGCCAAAGTTTGCAAAATATCCATGGTGGAGGCAATGATGACATTGTATGTGATGACTTGGATGATAGTTTGATTGGCCATTTGTTTGATAATTTGGATCCAGCTGGTCGAAACATCGTATCTTCCAATCTCCCTTCTCAAAATAATGTTGTCCCAAAAATAGAATCAGTCATTCCTAATAGCATTTCGCGTGGAACAATGGAGGTAATCCAATGATATCTTTACATTTGATGCAATAGTGGTTGTTTTATTACATTCCTCTGTTTACATTTTTTTTACTAATAAGGTATTTTATTCTCTTGGAATAGGATACACCTCATTTTAATAGAGGTCTAGAAATTTTCTCCCCAAGTCTTCTATCTACTAATTTGAGATTTGAATATGAAGCACGTCATAACCTTCCAATGCATTCTCCTCGACAATCAAATCGACAAATTTATGTTAATTTTCAATTTGTTTGATTTGATTTTTCATTTTTTGAATTTTTGGTACATTTCACATGGATTTTATTGCATAATTTATTTTCTTCAAACAGGACACAACTCATTTCAATAGAGGCATACAAATTAACTTCGTATATGTTCTGTTTACTGATGTTATAAGTGAAGAGGAACCATCTCATAGCGTTCATCCACATCGCCAACAAAATGTATATGTTGAATGCATTTGATATTTTCCTCCTTTTTTCATTTATTGTTAGTTGTACAATTAAAAATATTTCTCTTTTCGACATATAGTTTTATAAAATATTTTATTTTGTTTTAATAGGAAACAACTAATTTGAATAGAGGGGTCAAAACTAGCTCGCAAAATGTTCAATCTACTGATGTTAGAAGTGAAGAGCAACCATCTCGTTCACTTCATCCACATCGCCAAATAAATGTAAATATTGAATGAATTTGATTTTTTTTTTCATTTTTTCGATTCTAATTATTTGGACATTCAATTTAAAAAAAAATTATGCTAAAGAAACCTTTGCATCCTCTCAGGTTCCAGAAATGCAGACCATAAATTTGGAAAGACCGTGTCATAGATCTGTTCCACATGTTTCAAATTTGGGGAGGGAATCTCATGGTGCTAAAAATCAAATAAATTTTAGAAGAAATTATACTCTTCCACATCATTCTCCACATTGTACAACTAATACAAATCATATTTATTTTGATGAAAATATGATTGCAGTGCATAAAAGATTTCGAGAAAAGATAGATAGCATGTCGGTTGTCCAAATGTGCCACATCTGCCAAGAATCATATCCTGGAATCCACATTTTGAGAGATCCTGAAGGACCTGTTTGCAGATGATGCAAGCATGAAAGAGTTTCACATTGTTTTTCTGGCTATAATAACATGTATCCTGGTGAGAAACCTCATATTTTAAGAGTTCTTACTCAAGTTGAAGAAATTTTAATAGCACGTGTAAATCCTATTTTGCAAGTGACACATGCTCGAGGTGGGCAATATAAGTATAGCGGACACACAATTAGCTTTCCCCAAGATATTTCTACAATTGCACAAAGCCTTCCGCGACATGTTGAATATCTTGACTTTCTAATTGTGAGGAGACATGCTACTTAGTCTAAATATTATGAATGTTATGTAAAAAGATCTTGAGTTATGGCTGCATTGCGTTTCAAAATTTAACGTGATCAGTATTATCGAGATGTTGTAATTGACTATGATTCAGTGAATGCTTTGCTCGAAAGATCAACAGATGCCTCCTCCAAGCATAAATTTGTTGATTGTGACATTGCAGAATCTGAGATCAATGCAGCTACTAATGAAGGGTTTCCTCTTGACCATTTTCCCTCTCATCCTTCGTCTTTTGTTGCTTGCCTACCCAATGAACGGAGAGAAGTTGAAGAAATTAGAGCATTTCTTGATAATGTTGATTCTTCAGATGTTGATGAAATGGATTGGCCTGGTATTAGAACATCTCCAGTGAATGAATATAATATCGAGGGGTTATTAGATATGACATTGCCCACATTGTTCCCCGCCGGTGTTGCTGATTGGTTGCAACCACGCATTTGTACTGTTGAACTTCATGAGTATGCATTGCATCTTATTAGATACTATGATCAGAGGTTTGGAAGCCATCCTCGCTTCCGATTTTACCTATTGAACATGATAATGAGGCATTGTAGCCAAGCAACTACTGTAGTTTTTGTGAAGAAAAATTTACATTATAACTCACCGACAACAATTGATAGCTTCCATCAGCAACTTTCTGATTTACCAGATAATAAGTTGGCTGAGCATCTTATGCGGTTTGGGTCTTCTCTAAGAGGTACAAGGGCATACTAGACTAAATGTCGGGCTGAATTGACCGACATGATTACTCAGTTGGGATGTCCATCTTTGTTTTTTACTTTGAGTGTAGCTGACACAAAGTGGCCAGAGCTGCATAGCCTCATGCCTATACCCTCACATTCTCATCCCTTAAATGAGCATCGTATGAAAGTTGAAAATGTTATCCAGTACCTCATATTGTTGCCCCATTTATGCACCATAGATTCAATATATTTCGAGAGGAAGTTATCCAAAAATATCTTAAAGCTAAAGACTTCTGGTACAGGTATGTTTTCTTGAATTTATTTTCTATTCATTGTCAATTTCTTATTAATTTTCCATTTATATTTTTTGTAGTAACTCTGTATTCATTTTTTTTAGATATGAGTGGCAACATAGAGGTTCAGCACATATCCATGGTTTCCTATGGTTGCAAGGATCTCCTGACATGGAAAGACTTGATTGGTCAAATGATTGTGATTTGCAACATGCAAAGAGATTCTTTGACAATTATGTAACTGCATGGAATCCACGTGAAATACATCGTCACAATATAATGGTTCCAAGAAGTCTCAATGACAACCCTTGCCTATTGAATACTAATAAGATTTTCTCTTGCAATCCTCATAATGATTATGAAGAATTGTTGAACCGTGTCCAAAGGCACACAAAGTGTAGTGTAGATTCTTGTTTGCACAAAAAGGGCACTATTCTCGCTTGTCGGTACAATGCCCCATGGGATCTTTCTGAGGAATCAAGATTGTTCATAGATGATCAAGGAAGAAAAAAATATGACCCAGCAAGAAATGATGATAGGCTCAATGTACATAACATTGACCTTCTAACAATGTGGCGTGCAAATGTTGATTGCGTGAATATGAGATTCGTGAAGCTCCTCTTATGGTTTTTCAGGGCACTGCAGGCACTGGAAAGTCTTTCCTTATCCATTGTATTTCTGAGTCTCTTTCTAATCTATCAAGGAATGGAAAAAGTCCTTTCCTTCTTCTTGCCCCAACAGGAATAGTTGCTTTCAATATACATGCAAAAACAATACACTCTGCTTTGAAAATCCCGATTAGAGATATGAAAGCACTACAGGGTCAATCATTGATACTATTCCAAGAAGAAATGAGGCACATTTGATATATATTTATTGATGAAATGAGATTTTTAGGATCAAGTTTATTCATGCAAATAGATGCTCGATTACGAGAAGCATTTCTGGATAAAAATAATTGTCCTTTTGGTTGTAGATCCATCGTCCTTGTGGGTGACCTTGGCCAGCTACCTCCTATGAGAGATAAGCCTTTGTATGTAGGTAATATAACAGGGAAAGTATTGTGAAAAAAATTCAACATTGTTGTCACTCTTGACACAATATTTTGCCAACAAGGGAGTAATGAGAAACAATCTTGTTTTCATAGAGTCCTTAATAACATAAGAAACAAAGAACCTGTTCTTGATAATTGGGAGTTTCTTATGTCACAGGCTGATATCAGGTTGCATCCTAGAGAAGGGGATTTATTTAATGTATTAGTTCACATGTTTCCAACAAATAATTTGGTCTCCTTCCATAACAGGCATATGTTGAAATCATTAAATTCTCCAATTGCACGATGTATTGCTGTGAATTCAAGGCGTTCAGAAATCAATGATGCCAATGATGATCAATTAGACCGTGAAGTTTTGTTGTGCCATGGCCAGCATGTTATGTTGACTTGTAATTTGTGGTTTGAAGTTGGTTTGGTGAATGGTGCACTTGGGTATGTGAAGGAAATATTTTATATGCCTACCTCTAAGCCACCTAAGCTTCCAATGTTCACAACTGTTATTTTTGATAAGTATGTTGGGATTCCGTTTGATGCAAGCAATCCAAACATTGTACCTATCACACCAGTGATAAGAGGAAATTGAAAACAAATTCCTTTAAAGATTGCATGGGCTCTTACAATTCACAAGTCACAAGGTTTGACTTTAGAATGAGCATCAATTGATATCGGGAATAGAGAACAGCAAGGCCTGACCTTCACAGCCATATCAAGAGTGAAATCAATAGATGGTTTACGCATTGCACCACCTTTCTCTTATCAGCGTTATGCCAAGATGAATAATAGTGCGTATGTTACAATTAGGAAGAAAGAAGAGGAGAGATTAAAGTCCATATCGTTATTATATGCAACTATTAATATAATAATAATGCTTTTGATATATTAATGAGATGACTACATTCATGAAATTCATAGTTGTATTTTGGAATGTCATTTACATCATTTTTGTTGTTTTTAATTTTCTTGTTTTTTTAATGTGGTTTTTGTTATTTTTCTTACAATGAACCATTCAGAGATAAAAAACCAGTTATATGAGCCAGCCATTAAAAACCAAGATGGAATTCCATATCACTGTCACATGTAACTAATAGTATTCTGACATATTTATAGAATGTTTTATAATTGTTTTTATTGTCATCTCTTTTTTCATATAGTATAATAATTCTTTTCATGTATTAATTAAATGAATACATTCATGAGATGCAATATAGTAATATATGAGAAATTTCTTACATCATTTGTCGTGTTGTTCAATTTACCTCCTTTTTTTAGTCGTTATTTTTCTTTTGTTTACAATAAACCATTCAGACATATACAGCTAGTTATATTAGCCAATCATTAAAAATCAAGATTGAAGTCCATATCCCTATTACATGAAACTAAAAATATTTATCAATGTGGTTTGCTAAATATGTTGCGGTTTGGTTCAATGACAAGATATTTATATTTGATAATAATATTAGACTAAAATTAATATATACATTGACAATAATTTAAATACAAATATTGAATTACTAACATTATTAATATTTCTTTTTAAACATTGAGTTTAAAATTTGTGCTTTCTTGTTGATTATTGCAATAGGGGTCATATCAGTCATTTAATTTTATCACTCATTTCATGTGTGCAATATGTATTTCTAATGAGGTTTGTGTTATTTCTAATGAGGTTTATAGCATGACGTTTTTAAGATTAAATTTTTTAACAACAATACAAATGGGGTGTTCTATTATATGTATATATATATATATATATATATATATATATATATATATATATCTGCCTAGATGTTTCTATCTCTTTCTGTATTAATTTTTATTTTGTCGTTTTTCCTTTCAAATGCAGGTATGGATAATAATGATGGCATTTATTATAATCAAGTGGTGGCAAATATTTCTAGACTCATCAATCTTGTTTCTTATATTCAGAACAAGCTCGATAGAAAACATGGCTTCCATCCTGCTTTTATTGATGAGCATCTTCGTGTGCTAGATGAAATGAAAATGAATGTAAAATACTTGTTGCATGTGCACATGAGGGGGGCTGGGATAAAAACAAGAAGGGATTGGTTGGAAAGCGTTAAGTATCGTGATCATTATCCTGTTGATTTAAATTGGTGTTCCTTTTGTGGTCGGTCTGGTTGTGTTCTCGGAGAGGCTATTTGATAAATGACCTTTGATGGAGATTTTTTAGTCCATTTTTGTGGTGGGATTTATTTATGTAAAGACAACAAAAAACATATGTTAATTTCAATGTTTTTTTTTTGGTTTCACTGATGGTGGAATTGTGTATCATTTTAGTTTATTTATTTATTCGGTTTATAATATTAACAATCAATAAGATTGATTGATCACTTGTGGTTTATCATAATAATATTCATGTGACTTTAAAATTCCTCTCTATTTAAAATATTGGGTCGTATTCTTTATTAAGCTATTGTGTTTTTAATATTGTTCCCTTAGCCTTAATGGTCCCTTGGGTTTTTAATATTTTTCCTTTGGGTTCACCAATTCCTTTGGTTTATGATATTAAACCCTTCGGTTTATTAGTTCTTTTGGTTTATAATATGAATAATCCCTTGGGTTAATTATTTTTGTTTATTAATTTCTTCAACTTGAGTATTTTTTTTATTAATTTTGTTGATTCTTTGACTTTATTAATCACTTGAGTTTATTAATAATATTTGTTTCTAATACTAATTTTTTGGGTTTATAATATTAATAATCCCTTTTGTTTATTGATGTTCTTTTTTTATAATATTAATAGTCCCTTTGATTTATTGATGTTTTATGATTATACTATTAATATTTCACTGTATTTGTTGATCAATTGGGTTTATAACATTGATTCCTTAATTTTTTGGATTCTTTCGGTTCAAAATATTATTCCCTTCACATTATTAAATCCAGATATTGGAGTTTAAATATTAGTCCTCGAGTTTAATACTAATGCATTGTCCAATTTCACATTATGAAAAACACTCACTCAACTTAATATAAATAGAAGGGACTGTTAATATAACTTATGTTTTTAATAATTTTTCCTTGGGTTCACCAATTCCTTTGGTTTATAATATTAAACCCTTGGGTTTATTATATATTTTTGTTTATATTATTAACAGTCCCTCAGCTTTATTAATCTCTTCAATTTAAAATATTAAATACTATTGTTTATTAAATTCCTATGTTTTGTGTTTAAAGTATGTTAATTTCAATGTTATTTTTTTTGGTTTAATATTAGAATGTTTTATAATTGTTTTTATTGTCGTCTATTTTTTCATTTATTATAATAATTATTTTCATGTATTAATTAAATGAATACATTCATGAGATGCAATATAGTAATATATGAGAAATTTCTTACATCGTTTTTTGTGTTGTTCAATTTACCTCCCTTTTTTAGTCGTTATTGTTCTTTTGTTTACAATAAACCATTTAAACATATATAGCCAGTTATATTAGTCATCATTAAAAATCAAGGTTGAAGTCCATATCCCTATTACATGAAACTAAAAATATTTATCAATGTGGTTTGCTAAATATGTTGTGGTTTGGTTCAATGACAAGATATTTATATTTGATACTAATATTAGACTAAAATTAATATATACATTGACATTAATTTAAATACAAATATTGAATTACTAACATTATTAATATTTCATTTTAAACATTGAGTTTAAAATTTTGTTTCCTTCGCCTTATTGGTCCCTTGGGTTATTAATATTTTTCCCCTGGGTTCACCGGTTTCTTTGTTTTCTAATATTAAACCCTTGGGTTATTACTTATTTTGATTTATAATATGAATAATACGTAGGGTTAATTATTACTGTTTATTAATTTCATTGGTTTTTATATATATATTTTTTAATTTTATTGATCCTTCGACTTTGTTAATCACTTAAGTTTGTTAATAATTTTTATTTCTAATACTAATTTGTTGGGTAATGGTTTTCCCTTGGTTCACCAATTCCTTTGGTTTATAATATTAAACCCTTGAGTTTATTAGTTCTTTTGGTTTATAATATGAATAATCGATCAATGTCATCCCTGATCAAATGTCACATTTTCACAAATATTGTCTCAATATGAAAATCACCCATGGCCAACCACGGTCATAGTTGGTCCAATGTCGCATTATGACAAAAATTGTCTCAATGTTTAAATCAAGCATGGTAAACCATGTTTATTCCCCTCGGTTTATAATATTAATAATCATGTGACTTTACTAAAAAAAATTTGTTTTTTATAGGTATCCCTTGGCTTTCTTGATCTCTTATGTTTTTAATATTTTTCCTTTGGGTTCCCCAATTCCTTTGGTTTATAATATTAAACCCTTAGGTTTATTAGTTCTTTTGGTTTATAATATTAATAATCCCTTCTGTTTATTAATTAGTTGCTTTTAAAATATTGGTTCTTATGGTTTTTTAGTTTCTTAGGCTTTTGAATTTAAAATATTTATTCTTAGGGTTTGTTACCCTCTTCTGTTTTTAATATTTATCCCTTGGCCTTATTGATAACTTATGTTTTTAATAATTTTTCCTTGGGTTCACCAATTCCTTTGGTTTATAATATTAAACCCTTGGGTTTATTATTTCTTTTGGTTTATATGATTAATAATCCCTCGACTTTGTTAATCTCTTTAGTTTAAAATATTAAATACTATCATTTATTAAATTCTTAGGTTTTGTGTTTAAAGTATGTTAATTTCAATGTTATTTTGTTGGTTTAATATTGTTCCCTTCGCCTTATTGGTCCCTTAGGTTATTAATATTTTTCTCTTGGGTTCACCAATTCCTTTGTTTTCTAATATTGAACCCTTGGGTTATTACTTCTTTTGGTTTATAATTTGTTGGGTAATGGTTTTCCCTTGGGTTCACAAATTCCTTTGGTTTATAATATTAAACCCTTGGGTTTATTAGTTCTTTTGGTTTATAATATGAATAATCGATCAATGTCATCCATGATAAAATGTCACATTCTGACAAATATTGTCTCAATATGAAAATCACCCATGGCCAACCATGGTCATAGTTGGTCCAACGTCGCAGTGTGACAACAGTTGTCTCAATGTTTAAATAAATTCCCTTGGGTTCACCAATTCCTTTGGTTTATAATATTAAACCCTTGGGTTTATTGGTTCATTTGGTTTATAATATGAATAATCGATAAATTTCATCCAGGATCAAATGTCACATTCTCATAAATATTATTTCAATTTGAAAATCACCCATGGCCAACCATGGTCATAGTTGGTCCAACGTCGCATTGTGACAATAATTGTCTCAATGTTTAAATAAATTCCCTTGGGTTCACCAATTCCTTTGGTTTATAGTATTAAACCCTTGGATTTAATAGTTATTTTGGTTTATAATATGAATAATCGATCAATGTCATCCATGATAAAATGTCACATTCTGACAAATATTGTCTCAATATGAAAATCACCCATGGCCAACCATGGTCATAGTTGGTCCAACGTCGCATTGTGACAACAATTGTCTCAATGTGTAAATCAATTCTCTTGGGTTCACCAATTCCTTTGGTTTATAATATTAAACCCTTGGGTTTATTAGTTCTTTTGGTTTATAATATGAATAATCGATCAATGTCATCCATGATCAAATGTCACATTCTGAAAAATATTGTCTCAATATGAAAATCACCCATGGCCAACCATGGTCATAATTGGTCCAACGTCGCATTGTGACAACAATTGTCTCAATGTTTAAATCAATTCCCTTGGGTTCACCAATTTCTTTGGTTTATAATATTAAACCCTTGGGTTTATTAGTTCTTTTGGTTTATAATATGAATAATCCCTTGGGTTTATTAATCTATTGATTTTAAAATATTTTTTCATAGGTTTTTTTAATTTCTTAGGTTTTTTATTTTAAAATATTAATTATTAGGTTTTATTAATCTCTATTTTTTTTAACATTGCCCTTAGCCTTATTGATCCCTTAGGTTTTTAATATTTATCCCTTGGGTTCACCAATTCCTTTGTTTTCTAATATTGAACCCTTGGGTTATTACTTCTTTTGGTTTATAATATGGATAATACGTTGGGTTAGTTATTACTATTTATTAATTTCTTTCAGTTTTTATTTATTTTTAATTAATTTTATTGATCATTCGACTTTATTAATCACTTAATTTTATTAATAATTTTTATTTCTAATACTAATTTGTTGGGTAATGGTTTTCCCTTGGATTCACCAATTCCTTTGGTTTATAATATTAAACCCTTGGGCTTATTAGTTCTTTTGGTTTATAATATGAATAATCCATTGTGTTTATTAATCTATTGAGTTTAAAATATTTTTTCATAGCTTTTTTTAATTTCTTAGGTTTTTTATTTTAAAATATTAATTATTAGGTTTTATTAATCTCTATTGTTTTTAATATTGCCCTTAGCCTTATTGATCCCTTAGGTTTTTAATATTTATCCCTTGTGTTCACTGATTCCTTTGGTTTATAATATTAAACTTTTGGGTTTATTAATTTTTTTGGTTTATAATGTTAATCACACATTGGGTTTATTACTCTCTTGAGTTTAAAATATTAATTCTTAGGCTTTATTAATTTCTTAGATTTTTCATTTTAAAATATTAATTCTTAGGGTTTATTAATCTCTATTGTTTTTAATATTCATCCGTTAGGTTTATAATATTTATCCCTTGGGTTCGCTGATTCCTTTGGTTTATAATATTAAACCCTTGGGTTTTTCATTACTTTTGGTTCATAATGTTAATAATCCCATTGGTTTATTAATATCTTATGTTTAAAATACTAATTCTTATGGTTTATTAATTTATTAGGTTTTTTAGTTTAAAATATCAGTTCTTAGGGTTTATTAATCTCTTGTGTTTATAATATTGATCCCTTATGTAATATTAATAAAAATTGTTATAATATTAAAAAAATATTATTATTATATTATAATAGAATTATATTATAGTTTGAGTTAAAACTATTAATGTATTGAAATAGATTTACAACCATACATTTTTATTATATATTTTATTATTGAATAATATATATGTATATATTATATATTTATGATTAAAATCACCAAAATATTTTATATATTTACTTATAATATATTAATAATATTAGCTATATACATACTATATATTAACTTGAAACACACACACACACATATATATATATGTTTCAAGTTAATATATAGTATGTATATAGCTAATATTATTAATATATTATAAGTAAATATATAAAATATTTTGGTGATTTTAATCATAAATATATAATATATACTTTGGTGAAATATATGTGTTGGGTAGTGGATATAGTCCTATCAGCGTATATCAACCACATTGGTGAATGTGGTTGTAAATCTATTTCATATCAGCCTATTGGCGTATATTAATCACATTGGTAAATGTGATTGTGCTAGTTTTACTTAATTTTGAAAAAAACCTCTAAAAATCGACCTAGAAAAAGAGAAATTTTACTTACAATTCTTGAAGATTTTTTAGATCATATAGCCATTCAACACTACCATTCACTTTATTATTTCGTAAATATCTGTAGAATAATCAAAGTCAAATTTGGTTTCCTGAAAATAAATAGCGAAAACAAAAATCCACAGAAATAATACTTTTGTGTTTAAAAGAAAATTACAATAGCTCCAATTTGGTTAGAACGGCCAAATTTGGCATTGCTCCCGTGAATTGATTATTGTTGAGTGATCTATTAATTTCAACACAAATAGGTAAATGTTGCAGCAAATTAATTCTATTTAATTTTGATTTAAAAAAAAATTGAATATAAAAGAAAAGAAAAGAGGAAACCTTACAATTCTCAAAGAGATATTAAATCAAATAGCCACTCAAGAGTGCCATTTAGGTTATTCTTTTGTAAATATCTGCATAGTAAGTAAGCAACCAAAATAAACTTTTGTTTTATGAAAAAAGTACAGGAGAAATGAAAATTTTCTGGGAAAGTAACTTACAAGCGCTCTAATTTAGTTAGATTGGGAAAAATTGGAATTGGTCCAGTGAAGTCATTATTGTCGAGTGACCTGTTAATTTTAACACAAATTTGTTATTCAAAAACATGAAGAGAAAAGAGGCAAGCTTACAATTATTGTTATTTTTTTTAATATTTATAATAGAATCAAAATAAATTATGTATGAGAATGAATTAAACATTCTACCATGAAGATATAGAGAAAATCTATAATAGCCATTGGTATTTGTTATACTCTACTGACTTTCCATTCGGAGTACTTCTTAGAAGGGTTAGAGAGTTATAGAGAAAAAAAAGGTCTAATTTTACCTACAGATTAACTAATGCAGTCAACTTAGCAAAATCGCTAGGCATCGATCTTGTAAGATTCCCTCCGGACAAATCTCTGGCAACAACAGTATCATTGTGGCAGGTTATAATTTCTCTTATATGCTTCATGAATTCAAGATTTCAGTAGTAAAAAAATCGGAGAATTTAACTCACATTCCATAAATTCTTGTTCCCCCGGACGTCATGCTCTCACAGCCAATTCCTTCCCACGGTATCAAATTGCAAGGATCAGCAGAAATCCAACCTTTTATGTCAACTCTACTTTTGATAGCGTTAAGAGCGGCAACTGCAGTTTGAGAACTTCGTTAGGAAAATTGATTTGCAATATCATAACTTACTTACGAGAAATTTAGTGAGGACAAGTCTTACTATCTTGCAAATTTGTTTTGGGATCCGACTGAAGTAACCCATAATACTTATAAGCATTGATTATAGGAGGAAGGGTGGAGTCATTGCTCTTTTCCAGATTTAAAAGTGGTGTTCCAGTATCAGAATGGATTGTAATCTCAGGGGTCACAGGAAACTGATAGCAAGACTTGTTAAGATGCTTTGCGAAATAACACATTGTATGCAAGTAAGAGCCATATAAAGACCCAAGTCAAGTACTGGCATTCCCATTAATGTCTGCTGACTAACCCATGTCTATGTAATGAGCATCAGGTATCCATGTTATATTGTTTTCCCCACGTCTATGATTTGTCTTTGCTCCACAACTGATGTTGAATTATAACTTCAACTACGGCAACGCAGAGAAGGATAAATGCTACAGGAGTTTCTCTGGAGCACGCAAGCCAGAAATTAAAAATCTGCATTTAATGAAGTCTGCAAGTTGTTGTTTAAATATCTCTGCAACAGGCGCCTGAACATTGATGAGATTGTGGTTTCAAACCACGCAACCAGAAAACTTCAATGCTGTTCTTATCGCTTTTTAAATTCTACAACCACCACATTCAAAGCTCAGATATTTACCCACCAGTTTTTACCACATGGCATTGCATGATTCATTCGGTTTCACCTGGCTTGTTCACGAAGTTGGAGAATCCGGACCCGAATTTTTATAGGGTGAATTTAATTTGAAATTTGCACAACAATTTGGAACTACGTCATCATCCCATTTTGGAACGCGAAGAGCATTTGCAATAGAGTTTTTTTTATGGTTGAAGTCCGTAAAATTTCATAAAGGTTTTAAACCTTCGGTAAAAGTTTTGTTTACTAAGGTTAATATATATTATAAATATTTTTAATATTTATAATATATATAAATAATGTTTTATTTTTAAATGATATGTTCTGGAAAGTTTAAAAGGCCCGAAATTCAAAACAAAGAGGGTCGTGAATGTAATTTTTATTTTACTGTGTAATTTTTTATTAAAATTTTATTTACACAGCAGTGTATAAAAAGAGTGAAAGACAAATTGTAATTTTAGAAGTTTTACACACAGCAGAGCGTGACACAAGTGTATGCACAGCAGTGCGAAAGTGAAAAACACAAAAGAGTGTTTTAGAGTGAACAGAGTAATTTTTTTTTGTGAAACAGAGAAGAGTGATTTGGACACTGCGTGTGAAGCAGTTCCATCTTTTGTAATCTCCCAGCAGTGGAAAGTTATCAGACTGTAATAGATTTTTATTTTTAATGAAATAGAATAATCTTGTGCAACCTCTGTCTACCAGCAAGCAAATTTTTGTTTGTATTTCTCTGTGTTAAAGGAGGGGAATTTCTATTCTCCTGTGTGTTTGGAATTTTCAATATTCCAACAACTGAGACTCAGAAATCCCGCACACCACAAATAATTAATGAATCGAATATCTAGAATGTTCCATTATGATCTTGGAGTTAGAATGTTCCAACACATACCTGGTTGACCAGTGATCACAGAGAATAAACGCAAAAGCATGACTACTCGAGGTATCCATGCGTTCTGTTTTGCCATACCACCAAATTTTACGAAGTTCTCCCAAAGCTATGGATTAGAAGAAGAATACGGATAGCTGGCCACCCTCAAAGTCGAAGTGTTCCTTACAGATTATTTTTGGGCTGAGCGTTTCCTCTGCAAAAGCATCTCTTCCTCTGTAATTAATATGAATATTATATATGTTGTCTCCTCTGCATTTATCTTCAGTTTTTACAACTGTCTTGCCTTTAGGAGGCTGAGATTTCTTGCCTCTGTTTTTCTTTGACTCTTCTCCATCGTGACATCTATTTGCTGTATGGCCAAGTTTACCACATAACCAACATGTGATTTGGTTCAGCTTTTCTGTCTTTTGAGTCTTCATATGTATGTCTGATGGCTTATAATAATTATTATTAGGGACATACTTATAATATCCCTTTCTTTTGGATGGCCGTGAATAAATTCTCCTCTTATTATTTCTGCTAGCAAATTTTTCTCTCTTTAGAGCCTTCTTCACCTTTCTTTTAGACTTTCTTCTTTTTACCAAGGGATCATCAATAGTGATGCCATATTTACTACAAAAGGATTTTCTATCAGGCAATCTAGAAATCTTCTCTAAAGATTTAATCATTTTTGAACTAGTACACAGAGTTACTAGTACCTTTGTGATAATTGCATATGATTCTTGTAGTTTAATAATATCAACCAACTTTGAAGGCAATGCTGCAAAATAAACTTGTTTCCACAAGATATTTTTAGGATCTTTTACCAGGAAGATCTTCTGCATCCAATCTCGATGGAAATCTTCATACTGGCTCATTTTCATACATTTTAAATTCATCAAAATAATTTCATTTTTGTCTGAGACAATAGTCTTAGTACCACACCAATGTTCTTCTATCATGGAGGTTACAGCTCCAATCATGTTATTTGTGGGAGTCCCATCTGGATGAAAGATGATATCTCCATTTTCATCTTTCAAAATTTCTTCTTCCATCTTTTTAATCAAAGCCGGAGAAGTTTCAAATTCCCACCATCTTGCCAATGTTCCAGTGAAGCATTGAATCATTATTTTACATGCTTCAACTTCAGACTTTCCTCTTACACACATGTGCTTATACTCAGTCATCATCTGATCAATCACTTATCTAATTTGCCCCATGTTGAGGTTATCAATATTCCACTCTTTATGACATTCACAGTAAAATGAATGGGTTTCTGGGAGTTTACCCATTCCACTAAGGTCTGGAGTAGAATATCTAGTGAACTGACTTTCTAGGGGTTCATAGACTGGAAGGACTTGAGTTTCAGGCTCTTTGTCAGGTTCTTTTATTAAAGAGGCAAGGGTGATTCTTTCTTCTGAAGGTCTTTGAGAGGACTGTCCACCTTCTTTCGGGAAAAGATGGGGAAACTTGTCAATGGGATTGACAGGGTTCTGGATATGCACATGTCTTTTGTGTAAAAAAGAAGCTGGAATAGGTTTGTCTGCCTTGGAAGGATTTATCTTGTCAAACTTATCAGACAGATCGGTTATAAGGCCTCTAGTAGAATAAGCTTCACTTATTATTCTACTTTCTACTTCTTCTATCTTACTCAAAGACTCTCTGGAGTAGGACTTAACCAAAGAAGAATCAAACTGTACATTATTCAAGGCACTATTTACATCATTTATTGAGACTTGAACTTTATCAAACTGTTCTTTAACAAAAACAGTTTTGGCAACATTTTTGTCAAGGCCCGTTATAGCAGTGTTTGACCAGTTTAGCCATTCACTGGCTTTTTGTATCCTGCCATCTATGCTAAGAGCATTGCCATCCTTTAACACCAAAGGAATGGCCTTTGCAGTGTTCCGCCCTTCTCCTAGGATGATGCCTCTGTAGGGAGAAAAGGTAGTAGTAGTCTCAATTTTACTACCATCTAGGGCTGACCAAGAATGCTGAGAGGAAGATGTTGTAGCATCAGTCATTAATACAACATCAGATTGTTTGCTTTTCTCCCATGAATAGAAAGATATCCAACTGTTTGTTCTATTCATGTACTCTTTCAATTCTTCTGACAATCTGAGTTTTTCTTCACATGAGTGAGTGAGACCAAAAGATTCAGCCTCTAGATGAGTATAAATGTCCGAGTTTAACATCTCCTTCATCCACTGGGTTGCAACTTTGTGCTTCTTGCACCCATCCATAATAGTGAAGAATTTATGCATCTCCATGACTGAAGGCTTTTTACAGTCAGCTGGCAGATCCTTGAATCTTGATTTAGGGATCAGATCATTCATTTGTTCTAGATACCCGAGACCACATTTTGGCATATTGGGTGGTCTCATCTTGTTGAACATCTCTGTCAATCTGGGATCTTCATTTTCTAGAGATGGAAATTCATGCATCATCAGTACATGATCTGACTCATGAGGGAATGGAATGTCAGAGCATTTGGGAATAGGACAAGGGTTAACTGAAGTGGAGGCTGGGGCTTCTCCTGTCCTAAGATTATGGTTTTCATGAATGACCAGATAGACAAGGCTGCTAAGATTGACTAAGGTTCTGCATTATGGGCAAGAAACTTCAATGGAATTAAAATTTACAAGCTGACCAAATTCAAATAAAGAAATATGTTTACAAGAACTGGAAACAATGCTGGAACAAGCTGTATCTATAATTTTTGGATCTTTATACAAGGGAGACTTTTTGCAGGCTTCTTCAATCCTATGTCTGTCAATAGTGGATCTTCTGGGAAAGGACAGAACGACAGAGGATTGATCTTCACGGATGCTGGCAGAAGTTATACTTTTTGCAGATATGGGTTTAGGATTAGGAATGACCAAATGTTTGGGGAAATTCAGATCTTCCCATTTGATAACCTGATGTTCCACCTTTTGATTCTTTGAATCGGTTAGAACAATGACACTTGTTTTTGAATCTCTGCTGGGGGCATGGAGGACAGTTGGGTAGGTGTTTGTGTGATGGAAACAACCTGTGGTATGAATGGCAATATTATTTCTTTTCTTGAGCAGGTCAAACCCTGAAGTCTGTATTTGAAGCTGTAAAATTTTTATCTATAGTTTCATGAAATACATAGACTGAAAAATTAGAGTAGCAGTCAAACCAAACAGGACCATTTGATAATGGGGCTACAATCCCTCCAATAATTGAGTCAGTATATTTATTGTGGGTGAGATATCTCACAGTGGCTAAGACATAAGTGTCTAGCCCTTGGTGTGTGAGAGCACTGATTCCAACTCTAATGCATCTAAGATGCAGATACTGAGTTTTTAATCTTCTTGCTTCTACCTGAAGCTGCTTTGGGTCTAGAAGGGGGATGGACTGGACACAGTCTGAATTCTCTTGAATAGAACTAATTGACTCCTTTATATTTAACTTTCTATTTATAAACACCATAATTTAAGTGGTTATTTTCATTTTTATTTTATTAATTTACATTAATTGACTATGACATACCAGAAGAGTTGAATAGAATATTGAAAGCAAGAACTTTGTAATGGACAGGCGAGCCTTATTTCCCAGTTCATCAGCCCATAAATGTTTCGAGACAGGAAATTCCTACAGCAAGATAATGTGCCTCTTTAATCTGATGGTGGGCATTTCCTACCTCAACACATTTATGGGCCGATGAACTGGGAAATAAAACTCGCCGTAATGGACATTGGTGGAAATTGTACAAGGAAAAAGAAACAACGATGGCACTACCTAATGAGTACACATAATTTGATGAAGTCTTGAATTAGATAAATTGGTGGTAGTTCCTTGCAGCTGCTTTATTAGAAAAGAGGAAGTTAGCTGGTAGCTACTTTTATCAATTGTATTATGAGAAATCAACAATGACTTTACCTATGGAAAAAAGAAGAGCGATGGCACTACCTAATGAGTACACATAATTTGACGAAGTCTTGAATTAGAGAAGTTGGTGGTAGTTCCTTGCAGCTACTTTATTAGAAAAGAGGAAGTTAGCTGGTAGCTTCTTTTATCAATTGTATTGTGAGAAATCAACAATGACTTTATCTATTTAATTGGTATAAACTTAATCTGAAATTTCAAAGTTCTAACTCACCTTCGTGCTTCTGTTTCGGTAATTACTTTTATTACTAAATTAAGTTTGGAAATTACTACTAAATTAAGTTTGGAAGATGAGAAAAAATTATTTTAACTTTTGGATTATCTCAAGAATTTATTTCCAAAATATGTGCATAATTTTCTCTATTGTCTTTGAATGCCTCATATTCTAAAATGAAATTTTTTTCTGTTTCCACTTTTCCAAAAGAGAAAAAATATATTTTTTTTTCTCTCACACTCTTTTTGGCCTTTTCCAACTCCATTTAGCAATAAGAATTTTGGCTCTCCAAGAAATATTGACACCTATGTATTTTTTTGTTGATGATTATGAGTGAGATTAAACTCCTCAATATAATACTTTTATGTTTTCCCTAGCTCCTTCTCCCAAATACATTTGTGAAACTTATTTATAACATAAACTTTTATCTCTTTACTATTTATAATGCTCAAAGAAATAACTCAATTTCTAAAACATTTAATTACTTATATGATGCGCATAAAAATTCAAATCTACAACCTACCTTCGTGCTCCCCTGGTATTATTATTGCTTTTGAATATTTGAATATCTACAAATTTCAGAGTGATGACTTGACTTGCATTACCAATTCACACATAAATAAAATAAATCGTGATTGTCTTCACATACTTTACTGGTGCACAATCTCTAATGCATATGTTCATATCTTTGAAAAAAGATGTTTCTTTTGTTCTTTTTAAACATGAAAAGGATGTTAATAATGACAAATTTGCATTAGATTTGTAGTAGAAGTACAGTTTATTGAGTTGTTTAATGAGATGAAGGAATTCTTCAGATGATCAAAATTAGTTCAAATTTGGGTCAAAAAAAATTCAGAAATCTTAACATTGTTCAAATCATGATTTTGATGGTGGAAATGGATTCAGCACCATCAAGAACCTCTAGAAAACCCAAAATATTAGAGTTTGATAATTATAACATGGATTTACAAAATTCTCTGCAAGGTTTTCTTAAAATCTTACCAAAATTTCCATAATTTTCAGAGAAAAAACAATCTAGTCAGAGTACTGCCATCCTATTGATTGAATGCATGTGCCTACCTTACATTACCCCACTCAAGTCTTAGGTCTGGTCCAAATACTTAAAAGAAAACAGTTGGATGCTGATGCCGAGACATTAGAATTAAATTTGCGTTGCCACTAAATATTGTTGGTCGAATGAGCGTGACATTGTCTATTGATCAGAGGTGGGTTGCAACTTCTATGTCGCTTCCGAGGCCACGAATCTAAAATTTGATGACAGTTTAACTTTTCAAAATCCTTTTATTTTTCACTTTACCTAACTTTATAAGATGCATTAGGAATTTTGCTTCTGTGATCCATAAATTGTGATTAAAGAAGACGCACACTGAGTAGTATTTACATGCTAGTTCTCACCATTTCCCTACTCAGAAGCTTGGGGTTCTTAGCACCCTAGCCACTAGAGCCTTTAGAATCTCCAATGAACACCACTTTAAAGGTGAAAAGGCTCATCTCCTTACAGTTTTTAACAAAAATGGTTATAGCACGAGTCAATGTCTTAAAGCTTTTCAAAAAGCTGAAAAAGGTCTTAAGGGTAAAAAAGATCCCTATGATCGGTTATCTGGAGTTCACCTCCCGTTTATCCAAGGTACTATGGATAAAATTGCCAGGATTCTAAATAAACATAATGTTTCCTCAACCTTTAAGCCCTCCCACACCATTCGGAGTTCGCTTAGATCAGTTAAGGACCCGATTTGCTCAAAGGTTGGTAAGGGTGTTTACTTGATTCCATGCTCCTGTGGGACCCCTTACATTGGTGAAACTGGTCGATCAATTAGTCAAAGAATTCATGAACATGCCGCTGACCTTAAGCATAATAGATCACACTCCTCTACCCTAGCAGAGCATGCGGAGAAGACAAATCATCACATTTGCATTGAAGATGCCAAGGTTATTGCAAGGATTGAGCATTTCTACCACTGCAAGTTGAGAGAAGCCTTGGAAATCGAAAAGAGGTCGGTTAACCTCAACAGAGATGATGGGTAGATTGTTAGCAGATGTTGGATTCCTACCCTTCATTCCCAATAAAAAAAAAATATTTCTTATTATTTATTTATTATTATTATTATTATTATTATTTATTAAAATTTTATGTATTTATTTGATTTTTATTTTTTATTCTTATTTTTATTTTTATCTATTTATTTATTTTATTTTATTTATTTATTTATTTTTGTGCAAAAAGTTAAATAAAATTAATTATAAAATAAGGTAACTATTGTGATGGGTTTTGAATCAACTAACATATAATTATTAAAAATAAAATAATTTCATATATATTCAAACTATAGATATTATTTAATTATTTTTAACATTTAATTTATTCGATAAAAAATAAAAACAAATAAAAAATTATTATTCTAAAAAATAAATATATATAAATAGTAAACATTTATTTTCTTCTTCAAAAATATATTAAATTAATAATTATTATTTTTATTAAAAATAAATATAAATATATAAAATTCAAATTTTAAACATTAATCATGTGATTTATTCTTTATAAAATAAATAAACTATTATTTTTATTATTTGAGTCAAACTAGCCGTTATTTTACAAATGGCTAGTTGGAGCATTACGATCTATTTAAAGGGGTTTCTCGATCAAATTTTCCATCTTGCCTGATGATGAACCACACTGGCTGGTTCGAAACGCGTCGACCAAATCTATTTTGATGTGATTTTCACTGAAAGATTTTAATCACAATTTATAAGATGCATTTCACCAAAATGTAATGTAAGTTTTAAGATGTTATTTGTATGTTATTATAAATCAATTCACTAAATTACGATAAAACCCTAATTACGATATAGACTAAAACCATAATTTCTAGATAGATTAATAGATGGATTAATGAATAAAATATATGGAAGTAAATAAAAATAAAATGATTTTTCCTTTAATTTACTTCGTGTTAGAATTAATGGAGAATATATTACTAGAGAGAGTTTCTTTCATTAGTTGTGCGTGTATCCTAGTTTAGGAATTAGTTCCTACTTTCTAGGAGTTAATTCTAATTCTCCTATGCATATGTAAACCTATATATTATTAATGAATAATGATCAATGTAGAGAGCGTTCTGCTTGAGGCAGTCTCTAGGTGGAGCTTTCTCACCTTTGAGTTGTTCATTTTAATGGATATATTTTCTGTCTTCCAATTTTTAACACGGTATCGGAGCATCAGGTGAGAGTTGGGTGAGTTTCGACATAGGTTGAGTTTTCCATGTGGATAGGTGAGCGAGTTTGGTTGATCACTCATTGTTTGAAGAATTTGTTGCAGAAAGCACTGGGTCGTGAGGCTGTGCGAGTGAAGGGGCTAGTGTGGTCGGATTGTAGCTGAGGTGGATCTACCCAACAACGTGCCTATGTCCAACAGTCGACGTCAGGGTGCCTCAGATCAGGAGGTTGGAAGGCAGTGTGAATAAGAGAATGCCGCAGTGGAAGATCCTGGTTGTTGTTGTCACCAAAGAAGATTTGGAAGCACAGATCAAGGTTGATTCCTGTCAAAAGGTGCAGGCCGTGGGTGTGAGCGAGTCAGGTGACATCTCCAACCTTTTTATTTGCAATCTGGTGTTTGGTGTCTTGGATTGAGCTCTTTTTCATCTACAATGAGCACATTCTGGTTTGGTTTTTGGTGTAGCAAAGAAGTTCTTTGTGGACTTTAAAGAGCCCGACCCTCGATATGACATTGTGCATCTATGGATCTCTTGGACTGAGCTCGTAGCCAACTCAAGCGTGATAGAATTGCATCTCATCAATGAGACAATAATCTTATTTTACGCTCATCCTCTAGCCTTTATACCGCTGATTAGAGAAAATTGTGTTGTGGGACCAGTATTCTGCTCATTAAAGAGTCAAAGTGAACTAGATCAACGCGCCTTCCTCAGGCTCCGAGGGTCGTTTCATTTCTCTTTAAGCCCTCACCCTCAAGCATCAGCATTATGGTTGGTGCACTACTGGATGGTTCTACAAACATTGTTGTCTACGGAGGTGGTTGTGCACACCAACAATGAAGCTACAACTTTGTTAAGCTTTGTGTTGATTTCTCATCAGTCAATTTGGCGTTTCATCGTGGCCGACCGGATGGAATTGTTGAGCGTGTATAACTGGTGCAGCTAATTAGAGAAGAGGTGTGAGCAAATGAGTTACTGAACTTTTTGCACTAGAGGAAGACCCGTGGGCATGTTTTGGAGAGATCGAGTTGTTGGCGATTGGTGCCTCCACGCAGGTAGACCCGAGACTTATTGGTGTCATTTGTGGTATCCGATTGTGAAGGAGATATCGGTCGAGTGAAGGTGGGAGAGCAACAACTCCTAGCTAAAATCCGATGCTACGATCAAGTGTGGAGTCCCCTGTTGCCGCATTTATTCACTGTCGCATCTGTTTTGCACAATTTTTCCGCTTTTGTTGATCGATCGCAGTGATTTTTTCTGACCTGTTTGTGAAGGTTCAAGAGTTTGAAGTGGTGAGGCTATGCCTATTGTGAGTGTGGTGCTAAGGCGCCACGGGTGCTGTTGATATTTTTTGTGGACCAAGATTGGTTGGGAAGCTAGTGACAGAAGGTTGCAAGGCGTCTTGATTGAGCTTATAGCAGACCAGTAAACGCAGTGAGATTGGATCGACGGAGGTGTGTCAAGATCTATGGAGGCTTTGGTGAGCTTCTCGATCCATGCTAGTGTGAGGAGATTAGATTGGTAGTTTTTCTTGGCTGTTGTAGCTCGGTAGCTAGTGTGAGGAGCATGCTTGGATGCAGAACAGATTTGTAGCAAGCGTGTAATAGATCCATGACATCAAATCATTTTTATGGAGCCTGTCATTGAGGTTTGAACTAGAGACTCCTTAAGATTTGTGGGATTTTTGATAGGTTCCGATGAGGGTATTGAATCTATAAAGGTTGCGAAGCAGTTGAAACAGTTTACCGTGGATCAAGCTGGATAACTGATCTGCATGGGTGTTTGCGGACGTGAGAGCCGTAGATCTGTGTGCAAGCCCAGAGTCAGTGGAGAGAGCAGAGTGTCGGTGTGACATTTGACTGTGGTGCTTTGGTGTGGCTATTGGATAACCAATTTGTAAATGATGATGTTTGAATACGATCTGATCTTATGAGTGTGGAGTGCTTATTTGAGCATTGATTGGAGCAGTCGTGTAAAGAACCAAGGAGTTGAGATCCTTGTAAAGAGTCGAGTAATGGGTCAACAAAGGAGACTGGAACAGTTTCAAAGAAAACTGAAACATATGAGGAGAAAGCATCAAGAGATTGGTGCGATATATTTTTCAGCTGAATTTGGTGAAGAGTTTTAGGTTGACATTGATGGACCTGTAGCTGATCAAGTCAAGGATCAGAATGCAGATCTGGAATTTGATGAAATCGTTAAGAAGTTAATATCGGATCTACCGTCTTTTTCATGTATGAATTATGAAATTTGGGCAACTAAAATGAAAACAATATTATGGAAGGTACATTGATTAAATTATGTTGAAGATGATGTTAATTTAAACCATGATATGAGTATATATGCATCAACATCACATCTTATAACATTTGCATTAGATGAAAACATCATGTTCAATGTACTATATGAATATGGTGAGATTCAGAGTGCAAAAGTATTGTGGGATATTTTAGAAATGAAATACAGTTTGAATGAGGCTAAAAATTATGAAAGTATTGTCCTTGAAAATGATGGTTGTGCTTTTAATCCCATAACTGAGCGAGAAACTAAAGATGACAAAATTGAAGCTGCAATGATGGATGATGAATGTGTGTCTGTAATTGAAATTGAAACATGTGATGATGAAGAAACAACCATTGATATATAATCTAAAACCTTTTATGAAGAGAGCTTCCCTAAAGTCAATTTGGATGAGAACTATGTATCTCATGATCAGTGGATCAATCTGATGCATGAAAAATATATTATTGATGAGTTGTTTTTCGGTGAGAAGAAAATCCTATCTCCATATACAAATCAAATGCAGGACAACATGTTTGCAACAACAAAATTGATTAAAGAGGTTGAATACATAAATCAACAAACTATGTCCGCAGAGAAAGATGAAGAAATGAAAGTTCTCTTAAAGGAGCAGGATGACAAGAGCCAATATGGTCTATGAATCTAACATTGTTTTTTAGTGTGCAGATATTGGAAGCCAAGAAGAAGCAATTGAAAAAATTAAGGACAAGTATAAGTCCCAAGACCCTGCAACATTGAGTAAAAAGAATGTTAGCCTACAATCAAGATCAAGAAAGAGGATATTAAGAGTTCAAGCGTTCTACTTGAGGCAGTCTCGAGGTGGAGCTTGTTCACCTGTGAGATGCTAGTTTTTGAATATATTAGGTTTCTTTTTATTTTAGGGTTCTCTTAATTTTCCACCTTTGGGGTAGAAAACTTACAAAAGAGGATAAGCTCCACCACTATCTTATGGCAAGAAAATTGAAGATGAAACTTCATCGACAAATGAACAAGCATGAACTCTTTAGAAAGAAGACAAAAACGAAAGCTCAGTTATCAAGTTATTCTTTTATGTACCATTGTAAGCCTAGCTGAGATTGAGACCAACAAGCATATGAAAGTCTTGGAAGAATTAAATTTGAATTATTTAGGGAGATGTTAGGAGCACTAGTGAACCCTTTCTCCATTAAGGGGGAATGTTGGAATTAATGGAGAATATATTATTGGAGAGAGTTTGTTTCATTAGTTGCAGGGAAAATTTTAAGAACACCCATAAATTTATATGTATAATAAATGGGCGAATCCCCATGATAAATAGGAAAAATGGAAGGCGATTTTATTAATAATATAATATGTATATATAATTTTTTTGGCGAATCTCTCACGAGATTATATTATCTTGTAAAATCATGGCGAATCACTAGTACAAATGGCGAATCACTAGTACAAAATGGTGAATCATTGTCTAGTGGAGTTTGGGGTGTTGGTTCCAATGGAGATATGGTAGTTGAACCAGGAGTTGAAGGAAGCGAACCACCAAGACCAAGCATGGCACATGGTGGCTCGTGAGAGAAGTAGTTCTCGTGCAGTTTGGAAGACGCGTTCTAGTTCTACTAAGCATAGTGTTGCTGCTCATGCTACTACTAGCACTGATATTGAGGTTGAAGAGGAGTTTGAGGAAGCATGGAAGGTAGAAGTGGTGGAGAATTACAAAGAGAACCCCATGATGGGCTCCATTTTTCCCTTTGGTATTTGGGCCTGCAAGATATTATGTCCATTGAACCAACAATTAACCGTTCAACCAAAAATCAACTTGACTGAGTTGATTAGGTACGAGTCAACTTACACTAATATTCAAAACTATGCTTTGCACTATCCCATATTTATCACACTAATGCTACACAACATTGAGCATTTGCACCCAGCTCTCATGCATGCACATAAAATTTTCATTAACATCTATAACCCTAACCAAGTGACAATTGATCAACAATTTGCACCAAAGTTTGTTATAGTGTTGAAAGTTCATAAGAAATTTAGATCCATGGTACCTTAAATAAATTTTGAGATAACATCCACAAATTCGACCACAATAGAGAAAACTTGTGATAAATTTTAAACCTACAAAAATTAGGATTCATGTTCCTAGGAACGATCATAAGTAGTTGACATATAGGTCGAGTTTTGAGCCTTGACACAATGATAATGCAATGTATTAGGTCAAATATCACACATTGAAAAGTCGTCAATGAAGAGAATAAAATATCATTATGAATTACACATACTCCAAACTTCCTACCAAATTCTACTTATTTGTCTGCAACTCAGCTATACATAATCTTATAGTAAATACAAATTCCACAAATCCTTCTTCACATAGCTAATAAATGGTCATTGGAAGAGAAATCAATAGATTATTTCATATTGAACTTCGTAGCCATAACACTCCTATGTATTGTATGATGTATTGTATCATGTTGACTACTATAAATTGTACTTTCTCTCTTTGCTGAATTTGAATAATAA
Organism: Pinus albicaulis; assembly: GCA_034641835.2. Taxonomy (NCBI): domain Eukaryota; kingdom Viridiplantae; phylum Streptophyta; class Pinopsida; order Pinales; family Pinaceae; genus Pinus; species Pinus albicaulis. The sequence continues at coordinate 424,255,478 of CM076573.1, read as the reverse complement.
TAATAAGATTTGACTAAAGGGTTTTTCCCACATTGGATTTTTTCCCTGGCATCCGCCAAAATATTGTGTCCTCTTGTCTTGGCTTGTCTTCTAGTTATTTTCTTATGTTCTATCAACATTTACTGTCAATGTTAATGTGATTTCTAAATAGGAAATTGAATTGGGCTAAAAGATTGAAGTAAACTACTCCAAGCATAGAAAATACCATCGTTAACTAAAAATTAACACATTTTTTTATTAATATGTTTCGAAATTAATTAAAATTCGTTTTAGATCCAAAAATATAGGATCAAATCAACCCAAAATAGGAACATAAATTATCATGACAACAGTTATCTCATGATCCTCCAGATGATCTCGAGCTCCACCTGGAAATAAAGCCATTTATTGGACACACATCACCGTTCAATCTAACAAACTAAATTCTCTAGAAATTACCAAGGTAAAATCAGAAAATTAAACTATGCCCCTACATCAAGACATGACTGTCTAGAAATTAACTGACCATCTAACAAGTGGAGTAGAAAATGTTTTTACAAATGCGGGTTCTCTTAGTGCTTTCGATATGGCATCCTCGGACCTCCACAACTACTTGATATGGCCAGTAATCATATATGAACAAGGTCTTTATGATTATATCAACTAATAGTGATGCACACTAAATATTGAATTCTCCTACACATTCATAGTAATTAGTTCGTTGCAAAAAATAACAATAAAAATATAATTCAACAAGAAATGAGGAATTACAATAAGAAAAAATTATCCAAATGATCAAACAATGATGTTAGTGTGAAAAAATTAATCCAAATGGAAAAATATTATCCACATCAATGCCAACTTTAATATATAATAGGTTAAATCTGAGATGGAACAAGAAAAAATATTAGAACAAAGAAAGGGTTTCCAAGTCCATGTGTGAAGGTTCGTTATTACCCTAAAAGGCTGGAAATATGGGTTTTTTGGGGGTTTTTTGGGACTCAAAGTGATTTCCAAGTCTCATCAAGGATATCTAGTAGGTCATCGAGCCTTTAGAAAAAGTCGGAATGAAAGGAGACTTGATCCTTTTGTTCAAATATGCCCATGCACATGGTGGCTCGGGACCAAAAATGGAAGTTATGGTCCTATATAGTATCAAAAGGGTGTGATAGGGTAAAGACTATTACAATTCTGGATTTCATGACAGGAGAGATAGTAGAAAATAAAAAAGAATACATGGACAACCATCTGATTTGGAGATTTAATAGGTAGTCGATCTTGAGTTTCAGCAAATGAACTAAAAGACCAATTTTTTAAATGGGTTGAAGCATGTAAGGTTTTATTCCATACTCCAAATTTTATTTATTTTTCCTTTTGAATCTTTGAAGTCATAAGAGACACTGATATGGGAAATTTCATGGCTCTATGGTAATGATGGATTAGCAATAAAGCTGTGGTTTCATTGATTTAATCTGGAACCCATGAGCCATGCGCCATGAAACCACTAATATGGGAAGGGTCATGGTTCTATGGTATTTTTGGATTAGCAAGAAAGCAGTGGTTTCATGGTTTAATCCAGTGGAAATGGAGTTATTTTTCAGTCCTGAGTCCTAGTTATAGTGTTGCTCCCAAATCTCCTTTTAGCTTCTAGGAGTTGCTTTGGCACTCCCACAGTATGTGAATATTGGATGGTATTTTTTAGTCCCATTGACCTAATTTGTTTGGTCATTCATAGACATTAATAACATTATATTACCAGACATAATGGGAAAGGAAAAGATATTGGGAACCTTAGAGTCTATTGGTAGCTTTTTCTCTGTAATATTGTTAACGTAGTGGTATGGAGCCTTTTAGTAGAAATGTTTCTACAAGTGGGTTTTATTGTTGTTAATACATGTACATATTTATCTAGTTCAACTTATATGAGAGTGAAGTTGCTATAGAACACAAAATATACTTATATGAGCTCATCACAACTATACAATGTTTCTTATATTCATTAAACAAATTGTTGCAACCTAGACTTATAAAAATATTTTCTTAATCCTTTCTAACATTGTATCACTCAACTCAATACATACCTTAAAAAATATCTCTATTTTCACTTCACCTACAAATAATATGGATTTTATACAAGATGGGAATCTGCTATCAAAGATAATCAGAAAGCACAATTCTTAGATTGTCTTAACAAGAAAAAAATATCGGGTGTTTTTTAGATATTTTGAATCAATTTCATCCCACCTTTTTAGCATCAACACATAGAAGTGTTTGAAGCCAATTAATTTATCTTGTACTAGTCGATAAGAAAATGACATCATGGATGTGAATCAAATCTTTAAGCTACATACAATCCTTCCTAATATTCGATAGTTCATCTCTTGTCACAAAATTTACAAGCATTGGAATGGTTATAGAAACACCCTCTACTTCGTGTTGAGTAAGGTTTGAACCAAAAAAATTTAGCAAAATATAGTCATGTGGATCTCAAAATAAGGAAAAAATAAATCAAGCCAGTAAAGGATATAGAAACTACCATACCAAGAAAAGTGCGCTGCAAATTCTCTATTGTTGCATTTCCTTTTAGTTGACCTCCATTTAAACAATCATCATGAGTATATAAATGTTGCCACAGAGGATTTGACATAGCCACATGATCATGGTAAATTAACGTAATATTTCTAACACCCCAAGCCTACATATTTAAAAAAAAAAAACACATTACCTTCAAAGACAAGTAGTGACTGTAAGATGCATTCTCATGTAAATTAATGGCACCTACCATAATATTACGAGCATCCTGACACCCAAGTGTACCAGCTCCAAGAAGAAGGAATTTTGTAGATGAAAATAATTTCAAGTCTAGAGATGGTAGAGCACACCATCTAATAAGTTTCAAATTTAGAACTCTTGCTGATATAGCCACCTTGGAAGCAGTGTCACCTATACGGTAATTAACATATCATTTATCTTATTGATACAAGTAAGCTACTCAAACTAACCTCTTTGGATCCATATAGATTGCAAGATTAATCAATGTAGGTCCCATCTTGCCATGTCTATTCAATTCCCATCCAACTACATTATGAATGAGTTTGCAATTACTATAACCTTGACATATCCGAACTTTAACAGCTTAGTTGAGGAATGGGAAAAACTTGATAATAATTAAACATGAGATGATTTATTTATTTTATTAGTAATTTTGATTCCCTTTGTTTTTTGCCTACCTGGTGGAGTAGAAATCAATATATCAACAACAAGACATTATTTCAAATCTCCAATACCTTATTTCTCTATGTAGCATAGAACTATGGTCTTTTATAGGCCCCACCTCACCGCAAAAAATGGAATAAAGTTGTGAAGTGGCCAACCAGGATTGGTTTGGAAGGTGGCATGGGTCATAAAAACCAAGAAGCATCTACCAAGTCATATAGTTTTCAAATTCAAGTAAAGAATATGAAGAAACTAAACACACATATATGTTTTGCATTTCCATTTTCTAATCAAGCAAATACTTTTCCTTTCAGTGAAATTCAAAGAATATTTAATTGTTCTTATTGTACAAACTGTCATCATAAATTTATTCTACTTAAATAACATGTGTTAGATATATACATAAACAATTATTATTAGCACAACTATGTTAGTATTTTTAAAATAATTTAATAGCTTCCTCAAGAATATTGTTACAAAAAATTATTCCATGAACTCACCTTCCAACCTTCTCGTTGGGATGCTTCACAATATCTTAATAGTCGTATTCTAACAACAACACCAGAGATTATGTGAACCAAAAAGAAAGGAACACCTACATTTGTCCAAGTCTTGTTTCTGTGTGAATCAGTATATGTTTCAATATTAATTAAGGCTTGAGGATACAAGACATCAAGTGAAAACAACCTCAAATATCACACATTGACCTTCACCAATAACTGCAAGTATATATATTTTTGTTTTATGAAAGGGGGCTTGTGCTAACCTGTAGTTGATGTTGACTAGTGCCATTCATTACAAGCTGCTAATAAGGTGGATTTGGAACTAAAAGTATGATGAAATATTTTTATTAATTATGAAAATATGGAGTAATATTATAACATTGAGATGAAATATTTTTTATAGGTTTCAAGCGCGGATGGAAGTGAATGAAAAATTTAGGAAGTTTTGTTTTGAAACTTTCATATAACTATGGTGGTAGAATACTCATGCCACAATTGGCAGAATTTTAGAAATTTTAACATCTATATAACTTCATATGTAGTATATATATTAAACAAGATGGCCAAAAACGTATGCATCATGGGTATGTAAACCCAAACCCGAAGAAAATCAAGCAAGTACTGGTATATTTCATACATTGTACCTAGTAGTATAAGAATACTACAAGTACAGGAATACAACACCACATATTGGTGTGTATTGTGGATTTCTCATAAAAAGTGTTTTTTCTTTTAGAAAGAATGTATAAAAATAAAAGGAGAAGGTGGGTTGAAGATCTAAAACTCTAGCCTATCATTTTCTAGGTGCAAGGAAAAAGTGTATAAATCATGCTTGGGGGCTCTTCATCTGATGTGGGGTGTATGATATGTTAATAACCCTTGGTTGTGCCATGATGGATATTCACACTCAAGATAGCTTTCTTATGGGAATTTCTAGACCTTGTCTTGATGCTTATGTGGTACACTTCCTTAGATCATTGGAGAGGTTGACTGCACAATTATTTTCATGGAATGTTTTGACACCTAAAATGAGCCTTAGGTGCATGTTTCATAGAAAAAAAACTATCACCTCTTGAAATCCTATCACTTTTAGTTTTTTGTTCCCAACAAAAAAGGGGTATCTGTATCACCTGCCTATGATCTACAAATAAATTGCTAAGAATGAACTATGCCAACAAGTAAAATAAACGAGGAAAATAGCAATAATATTTGGGAAGGATCCAACAATAAGTGTTTTCCATTGGGTCTTGAAGTCAAATAAGAGATAGAGAATTCCATTGAGGCATCTATGTTAGATGAATCTCACTACGTAACACTATTTTTAACCCTACAGCATATGCCTAGACACAACCCTACTCTTATTGTTTAAACCTAATCAGAGGAAATTTCTTACCTTACCAATCTTTATGGCCAAGGACCACTAGGAAAATTCATAATAATCTTAGTGAAACCAGGGGACAAAGGCCCACACCGTGTCACAAAATTAACTTGACTAGCCTGAAAAATAGAGATGTACGCATTCACGAACAATGGAAAATACATGAGGAAGACGACCAAGTGCCCAAGCTTTACTCATTTCAGATTTTCAGGCATTTACAAGTCTTTTAGATTCTGAATCTGCAATGGCAGAGATCAAAACTCCTAGAATTCATCCTTGTTGCAATGAATAATGATTTTTTCTTATTTTAAAAAGCTATTCCTCCTTCAAACCTGCACATTAAGTGCAAAAATTCCTGTGCATGCCGCCAAGAATAGAAATAGGGAGGTGTACCGTTCAGTTCAGTATGCATGCATCTGAGAATTCATACCATCCATCTTAGTGATATTCCTCTCTCCTTGTGTGCACCAATATGTTAATCCATCAAATTTAAATATGTACCCTATTGCAACAGTCCAAAACCATCCATTGAAATGAATATCATAGGTGAAAAATCATGCCATATGACATGTAGCAAGCATATCTTAGAGTTTTTCAGTAGATATTTTGTAGATATTTTGAATCAATTTCATCCCACCTTGTTAGCATTAGCACATACTATTAGAAGTGTTGGAAGCCAATGAATTTCTCTTGTATTGGTCAACAAGAAAATGACATCATGGATTTCAGTCAAATATTTAAGCTGCACACAGTCCTTCATAATATTTTATAGTTCATCTATTGTCACAAAATGTCCAAGCATTGGAATGGTCATAGAAACACCCTCTTCTTCCTGCTTAGTAAGGTTTGAACCTGTTAAGCCCCTATATTAATAGTGTAGCCCCTTATTATGTTAGTGTAGCCCCCCTTATTGTTATTATTGTACCCCTGTAACCCCCATATTGTTATTATTGTGCCCTTACATTATTATTGTTAGGTCGGCTAGGATTACATTGTTGCCCCACTAGGATTATATTATGGCCCCATGGACTCCTATATATAGAAGGAGGTTTTGTTCATTTGTATCATCCAAGAATTGTTCATTTATGTAATGTATTGGAGGTTGCCCCCTCGAAGTGGCTTATTTCTAAGGCGTTGATATCTCTTTTCTTCTATTTTTGAAGCTGGTTACTCAACATTTGGTATCGAAGCTTTGGATTCTAGGGTTTCGCTACTCCAAACAGGTCATCGTGGAATTTTCGCAATAAATTTTGTTCTACGAAGTTTCAAAAGCTGAAATTTTTAGGGTACGAAGCTGAAATCCGGAGGAAGATTGTCTAAAAATTTTAGAGCTTGGTTCGCAATACTTTTGGAGATATGATCTATGTAAGTTAGGTCTTTTTTCAGGCTCCTAAACAGGTCATCGTGGAATTTGCGCTATAAATTTTTTTCTACGAAGGTTCCAAATCTGAAATTCATATGGTACAAAGATGAAATCCTGAGGAAATTCGTCTAAAAATTTCAGAGCTTGGTTCACAATATTTTCGGAGATGTCATCTGTGGAAGGTAGTGATTTTTCAGGCTCCTAAATTTCATCTCAAAGAGGTGATCGTGGGAAAAGCTCAATAACTCTCTCTCTGTGCATCGGATTGGAGTGCCGTAAAAATTGGTCGCAAGTACACGGACTGTAGTTTCTTGGATATTAATTTCAGAGACAAAGGACGAAACATTGACACGTGGCAAGTCGTACAAGTTCGCTCTAGTGAACCAGTCCATAATTAGGTCATTGTGGGAGATTGGACACAAATTTCTCTTGGAGAATCCAAATTAGGTCAGACCTATGGCATTCAAAAGATAATTCATAGGGCTAATTTGCTACAGAAATTCAAATATTGAAGTGCTTCAGTCATAGAGATAATCCAATTTCAATATCGAGCACCTCAAAAGCAAGTATAAGGTGTGTATTTGTTTTTTCCAAATTGCATAAGTCTTGTTTGAAGAATCAAGTTGAATTGATTCCAAGGGCATATTGAAGAGTTTTTGTCAGTAATGGGTTCTATTATGCCTCCAAAAAATAATTCCATACCCATTAAGCCCTCAGAAAGCTATACTATGATGCATGAGGAGGAAGAATTGCAATATGAGATATCAAAATTACGGTACCAAGTGCAACAAATTTCGATCTTACGAAGAGCAACCAAAGATGACATAGATGGTTTAAAAACAAAAATGGAGGCTAATTTGGATGGTTTGAAGGATAAAATGAAATCTATTATGGATGATAAAGTAGTGGAATATCACAATGAGCATCAGCAATAAGTTCTCCAACTCTCAAAGGATAACCTAACTTTGGTGCAAAATCAAATGAAACAACCAGAAGATCAATATCACATCGAAAGAAGTTCTGAAGCAGTAACAGAAACAAGAACTCGACAAGTACAATCAATTTCAGAGTATCTCAGCAAGTGGACGAACTTTACTGTAAAATATTTCACATGGGAGGATGAGAATTTTATACAGAAGCATCAATAAATAATCAAGCGTTGAGGATAACACTTGTTTGAAGGAGAGGGGCATGTTAAGCCCCTATATTAATAGTGTAGCCCCTTATTATGTTAGTGTAGCCCCCCTTATTGTTATTATTGTACCCCTGTAACCCCCATATTGTTATTATTGTGCCCTTACATTATTATTGTTAGGTCGGCTAGGATTACATTGTGGCCCCACTAGGATTATATTATGGCCCCATGGACTCCTATATATAGAAGGAGGTTTTGTTCATTTGTATCATCCAATAATTGTGCATTTATGTAATGTATTGGAGGTTTCCCCCTCGAAGTGGCTTATTTCTAAGGCGTTGATATCTCTTTTCTTCTATTTTTGAAGCTGGTTACACAACAGAACCAAAACAATTCAGCAAAATATAGTCACATGCCTCTCAAAATAATTAACAAATAAATCAAGCCACTAAAGGATATAGAAACTACCACACCAAGAAAAATGTTCTTCAAATTCTATGTTGATGCATTACCTTTTAGTTGACATCCATTCAGAAAATCATCATGAGTATATAAACACTAGCACAGAGGATTCAACATAGCCACATGATCATGGCCAATTAACGTGATATGTCTAACACCCCAAGCCTACATATTGAAAAAAAAAACACATTAACTTCAAAGACAAGTACTGAGTGGAAGATGCATTCTCTTGTAAGTTAATGGAACCTGCCATAATATTACGAGCAACCTAACACCCAAGTGTACCAGCTACAGGAAGAAGGATAAGGATACCCTTTGGAGTTCCTATATTGTATAAAGTCAGAAGATCCAATAGCATTTCATCAAGTCCATTCTTTTGAAGACTGATACCTCCCTCTGATTTATTTATTTTTGGGGCATTTACATTTGAGGATGGATCATGGTCACTTACAATTTGGGGAGGCCAACTCAATGAAAAGAAAACAGTTGGCTTGTGATGTGTTATTATACATTTATTTCCTTTAACATTGAGGGTTCTGTTATGTTATAGTATTCGAACTACTGTCGTTGATATTATAATATACTGGAAACAAGTGACAGTGATCTAGTTGTGGTGATGATCTTGAACCACTGACTGGATGGATCACAACTAGAATCCTGCCTCAAACAATTGCATTTTTTAGTTACAATAGATGGCATGGATGAACCATAAAGACACACTGTATTTCTGTCTTCTACCTTTGTAGATAAATTCAATTTATAATCAAACATCATGCTCCATTGGGTATTATCACCCATACAGAACATACCCAGCCTCGTTTCCTTTCCTAGTCCAATAGCTTCCACGCAAAAAATAGTTCCTTTGAGGACGATGTTGCCTTGGGGAGTATAATTCCATCACTCAGCATTTGTACAGGGGCCAAGTGTAATGTCTAACCCAAGTAATGAACACCTTTGGAGGCACAGTCCTGTAGAGGGATGGTATATCATTTGATAAAGAGAACGTTGAGACAAACCTGGACCTGCAGCCACAAAACAGGGTGATTAATTAATCACGGAAGAGGCAGCTTTATCCTTGCAAAGGGAGGAGAAAATGACAATGATATTCTACAAATATTATAACATAAACTCATTGGAATTGCAGTGAAGGCCATGTTAGAAATGGTAAACATTATGTGTTATTTAGATATGAATACCTACTCGAAATTGGGTGAATTCCTAATTTTTCACAAATAAAGTATGATCAACCACTATGAATACCTATCTAATGCCTCCTGAAAGAGTTAACCCCGTGTAATAATATTGCCTAGTCCAAAAAGAAACACACATTCTAAAAGGAAGTTTGAATTCATTTGGATTAGCTAGATCTACATTTTGATTCCTTAAGTTTTGGACCATGCTTTGGGAAAATATGGAAACCAAGTTGAAGAGGCCTACAACATTTTATCCACAAACCAATGCACAAACTAAAATTGTGAATAAGAGAATGATACCAACTCTTATTAAAATATGATCGTCAAAGCCCAAAAATATAGGATGTGTATCTACACTAAATTCAACATTGTTACAATAGACCAATTCATTATCCATAGATGAATGCACAAACTAAAGGTGTAAATAGGACAATGGTACAAACTCTTATTATTGTATAATATAAAAAGTCCAAAAACATAGGATGCATACCTACACTATATTCAACATTGTTAAAATAGAGAAATTTATTGCTCAACCAATTAATCCTCTTCTCAAACAAATTTAGGTTTTCTAACTCAAACTCCTTTTGACATTGTTCTAACTTCTAGCAAATGTATTTATGCAACACAAAGTAGACAATACTTTAAAAAAATCATCCAAATTGATCGAAAGAATACAAAAAATCCACAAGAAGATACAAGAACAACTCCAAAAAGTTCAGACAATGTATAAATCAAGGCATGATTAGACTATAACTACTCATAATTTAGTCGAAAGAGATAACTGAACTCATTGTTGCTAATATTGTTGGGAATTTTACTAGTTCTATCATTATGTGGGTGGGGGCCTAGTTTGAATCCCCCAGTGAAGTGCACTAATCTATACCAACAAGTTTACAACTAATGTTGTCTAGTAATGCGAGGAAGCATCCACTAGGTTTCCCCATATAATTGTCCTTGGAAAATAATTACTATTAAAAATTTCCAGGTTGAAGATTTTATGTGGCTACGTTTAAGCAAAGAGAGATTCCAAGGACAAGGGAAAATGTTGAAACGTTGTCACTATGGTCCATTCAAGATTTTACAACGGTTTGGAAGCATTCATTCAACTTGTACCTCCCATTATAAATGAACATTCTTTCCATATTTAATGATGAAAATTTGAAGTCTTTGAACCATTAATGTCAGATGTGGATGAAGATGTAGAATAGTTCTAGCAGTTGAGGAGATATCTAGTATGCAAACTCAACTTGTACATGATATCATATTGCAAAGAAAAATTCCTGCTTATAGGAAGTGGCCAAAGAGTACTTACAGAATGGTTTAGAAGGTAAAATTCTAAGCATAGCCAAGTGATATTAATGGAGGATATGACCCAAAAGAAACCACACTCCTCTTTAACATAATAAGTTAGTGTTGAACCTGAAACCTCCCAAATAGAGGAGGTATGGCCAGTATACATTCCATAATTTTTCTCAGTGTAAAGCAAAACAAGAGGGATAACTATGAGATGGCCAAATAAAATATTCATGAAATAATAAATTACAAATTTATAATCCACCAAAATATTTATTAATTCTCACGAGAGCCATCAAGTACTATAGAAATAACTAAACCTAATCAAATAGCCAACAAATTGGACAACAGAGAAAAATAGAGAGAGTTGTTGAAAAGGAACATGAGAGTTTGCAAAGGCAAACAGGATGGAGAAAAAAGAAGGGGCACATGGGTCAGAAACATAAACATCGAGCATCTTCCATAGGAGGTATGAAAATAATTCCATCCTAGGGAGTTCACAGAGGTATATTATGTAAGAACAAGAAACAAAAGACAAAGTAGCAAACTTTTTACTTAAGAGGATTTTTTTGGGTTAAAAGATCATGTGTATAATCATTGGCGTGTATGCATTAGCAGCTTGTAATTGAGATGTCTAATACAGATTTATTATATAGACAACATGGCTCCATTTCTATATCACCCAGAAGACGCAAAAGATTTAAATCAGTAACAAACGAGGTCAATAAAAAATCTTTGTAACACAATTAATTGTGTAAAATGAAGAATTGAAAATCATATCATAACTCCAATTTATGGAAGATGTAAGGAAACAATTCAATCATAATAAACAGAAAGAAATAAAGGCTGAATAAAATATCTTGCTACTAACTATTAGCATATGTGGATAACATAGCATCTAGAGTAAATAAAAGTTACTATCTTATTGATTATTGTCATCATCACTCTCAATGGTGCCTCTAACGTCTCTGTTCAAACAAACTTAAAGTCTCTGGTCAAGTTATATCAGCTAGTATCATACATTGATCAAATGCATCTGAAGCAACCTGCCTACTATTCTCTGTTTTGCATGTGTCAATGAGAAATATACCTTAAGTGTGATGATGCCTTTTTGTTCTGAAGCTTCTTGCTATCAACAGTATACCACAAGGTTTAGGCTTGTTGATGCCTTTTAGGATCCCTTCAGGTTGTTGGCCTTGTTCTGCAAATCACTCATTCAAAACAGTGTTAATGACTATAGTATCATGCCATCAAACTCTAGAAGATCTTTGTGCTTAGCGAAACTGTATGATCTTCAAAACTTACTCATCGCAGGTATACTTTAGTTAGGCCCACAGGAGGACTATCATGAACACTTTAGGATTATTTTCATACAAAAGGTTATTGTCACAAGGGTGTTGTATCAAAACATTGCAATGATAGTCTTAAGCAACTGCTGAAGGGAAATTTATTGCAGCAGTAATCCTCAACTATTGTGGAAATGATGAGATGTTAATTCTGATGCCCTTTCACTTCTTCAACTTAAATATGCCAAGTGAAAGTAACACATGTCTTCACTTAGTTCATTACTTGATCTGATCAGAGGTATGCTTCAATACAATCATAACCAATAATTCAAGGTAGGATATCAAAACAATAAACATGCCACTGTAGGTTGATCAAACTTCAGGTGTGAACTAAGATATTCAATGAAATTGGAAGATTTCATTCCTCAAATCTGAATTTCTTAAGAGCTTATAGGGATGCTGACATTTTCATGGTTTATACTTGATTCATCAAGAAAGTCGATCATATTTGTGTCAAATCACGGATCAGGGTGCCCAAAACTGATCAACGATCAAAATAACCATTAGAAGAGGAATCTAGGGCACATCTCTGTCATGCTTCCATTTCAAATCACAGGATCATATCTAGGCAGAGGTATCTTGGATTACTTATTCCTGTTAAGTATATATATATATATATATATAACTTTAATAAATATCTAGAGATGCATCACAAATTCTAATTTTTGGTGTGCCAAAATTCTCAAAACACCAGATCTACGAGGACATCTAACATCATCCTTCTGATCATTTATACTCATTCAAATAGATTGTTCTAGGAAAGCTCGGAAAAGTTAAAAACATTTGTGTTTTAAGCAGTTACAGACCTTTCTTGCTACCATCTATGGGTAGTTATCTTGAAAAAGTGCAAGAATTTGGTTTGATGCAGCTCTCAATTCTCTCTTCCACATATTCTTAAGATCTGTGATCTGAATCATGGAATTGACACCACCAGGCTTGAAATCAAGGAGCTTGATGCCCTTCTTCAGAATTTGGACCCTCCATCTCATAAACTTCTTCGGCTTCTCGTCGTCTCCAAAGATCTTCTGGTAGAGCTCCTTGTATTGAAAAATCCCATAAGCAATGTAGCACACAGGGCGGCCCATTTTATCATAAAAATGCATGAAGGCCACTGAATTCAGATTCTCATCAAATTTCAGATCCTCTTCAACTATACTGTCAACTCCAAATGCCTTCCTCCATGCCACACTATTATGCAACATGATGAATGCATCATTCACCCTGAAATCTCTGGCACGAAGAAATTTCAGAAGTATAACATCAATATCTGGGCCAACTAAGCAAGGGAACCCACTAAGGGTCCATTAATGTAGGTGGAAGGTTCATATTGATCATAATTGTTTCTCACATCAGTAAACCTATCCATGTTGTCTGGGCCTACCACCACAGCTCCCACTAAGATGTTGGGATTATGTGCACTGTTGTACAGAGATTGCAATCCTTCTTTGTGGGGAATGGGTTGAGGATGATTGGCCTTAGAGGGCAGAGAAGAGGCTCTGTGATGAATACATTTTGGATAGAGGAAACCATATCCAACCATGTATGACATCCTCATAGGATTATCTCCCAGTATGTAATCAACCTTCATCAAAAAAAAATTGATTTAGATCTTGAATACATTAATAAATTTTTGAAATAATAGGAAAATTAAGCATTGGGCTATTATGAATCTATACCTAGCGTTTTGCAAGTGCTCTTAGCCTGTGAAGAGTGACTGTCATTGTCCCACCACAAGTTACTACTTATTTGGAGGAGCTCAAGTATTTTGCATCTGTCAAGAGCAAGAAGGAAGAAGATGTAACGTATTGCAAATTAGTATCCTGCAATGTGTAAAGAAGAGCTTCTTCTTACACAACAACATATAGTGTTAAATTTAGAATAAGAGAGAGCAAGTGTACTATATTTCAATGCCAGTAAAATCTAAGAGATCACTTGGAGTATATTGAGCATGTGAATAGGGTGTTCCAGGCAGAAGATAGCAAATAAAATTTTCTGCATGCCCTTTGTATTCCTGAAGAGAGTGCACATTTCGTATCAAGAACACCTGCACACAAACGACATTAATAAAATCAGTCATTTACATAGAACACCCAGTAGCCAATCAAACTGCCCAAAAAAGTCTCTCTGTAGTTAATTACAATAATAAAGAGGTAGTTGAATTATGAATATTAAAATATATTAAGGAATACATATGTGAATTTAGGAAGGGGTATTCAATGCTTTTGGATTTAAACATATACCTCTTAAAACTAAACACATGCTATTATACTGATTGCTGAACTTATGAGGATTGCAGATTCCAGGAATATCTAGGAATCTGACTGTCACTAGAAAGGTCAAACAATTGACCCTCTTGTAACTATAAAATTTCAAGATATTCCAAGAATCTGCAATCAACATAAGAATACCTTGCTTCTAAATGTTAGGAACCCACAATTACCTTCCATGCTTCCCAAAACAGCCTTGGTTTTACCCTGAGTAATCTTGAAAGAGTCATAATAAGTTGATGTGGTTCCTTTGGTTCCATCAGCATTGGTGGCATGGTCAGCTGTTTTTGAAACCAACATTCTAATCTCCTTAGCATTATGATCAATTGCCACTGTTCTTCCCAGGTCAGCGAACTCAGCTCCGCCTTGGCATCAAAAGTGTAATTGCATAAAAGGAATGTCTATCTCATGCCAATAGTTCTTCTACGATGAATGCACAGGAACCTAGTACATAGACAATTTTTCTCTTCGCTTAGCTACCCAGGGCTTATTTCCCTTTCCAAATATCAATAATTCTTTTCCAAGAAAAATCTATAATAAGAAAAATATTTTAGTATATTCTAAAAGGTGAAGATGTCGAAATCATGCCACAAAGTGAAAGGAAATCAAATATCTTTCCTCAAACCACCAAATATATAAATAAAACAATAATGATTATAATAATAAAACTAGATCTATCGATCTATGCATGATATGAGACCCATAAGCATTCAAGGGACTAAAAATATCTGACAAAAACAAACCAAAAATTTCAAACTCAACAAAATCCTCTAAACAAGCAACAAACAAACCACTAAAATTTTCAAAGATATCAAAGCTAGACATCAACACAATTTCATGTACTTGAATAAGCCCATTGTTGCTTAGCTTTAGACTTCTTAAATTAGTTATTTATCATTTAATACTAGGATACTATCTATGTGAAAATAAATAGGTCCCAACTTCATCAAATCCGACTTAATTTCCAATCAAAGATCAAAACCAGCTTCATTTCCAATACCAATATAAAATCACACATTTTCCAAATATCAATAATTATTTTCCAAGAAAATATAAAACTCGAAACTCAGAAAAATTCCCCAAACACAAGCAACATATATACCATTAAAATTTTCCAAGATGTCAGAGCTAGAGATCAAGGTAGTTTCATGTACTTGAATGAGCCCTTTGATGCTTTGCGTTAGTCTTGTTAAATTAGTTATTTATCATTTAATACTAGTCAGACACTATCTATGTGAAAAGAAATAGGTCCCGAAATCATCAAATCCAGCTTCATTTCCTGTCACAAATAATAAACAAACAATATAAGGATTAAATATGAAACATCAATCTTAAAATAACATGCATGAAAGAAATGTAGCTGCAATGTTACAGTGAAAAATACAAAATATAGAACCCATTTTTACCTGAATTTGACATATAGTAATCTTGCATGATCAATGGAACATGTATACCAAAATAAGAGTCCTAGGGTATTTCAATTTCCCATTTCTCATCTCGGTCATCATTTTCTACATTGTGAACATGATCTTCTCTAGATGTACTATCATTATGAGCCTCCAAAACATTATGTTCAGTATCAAGTTCATTAGATAAATTTGTTATATTGTTTTCTCCCCTTCTATCACAATCTGATCGCCAAAGCGCTAGTGCTCTTTCATATGGAAAATTGCTAACGTCATACTTTGTTACATATAATCTTAAACATGTATCCACATGTTTATCAAGCTTGTTCCTCAACTTTGACCTCAAGAATGATAGTGCACTAAACATTCTCTCATCCTCCACTGATCCCAAAATCATGGTTTGGCACAAATCTACTAATTTGAAATATTCTGATATGTTTTCTTGAAGGTATTGGCTAGCACTTAAAGTATTCCATAATCTTGTTATAGCACTGTTTTCATTAGGATTCTCCAAAAAAGGATATTGCTTCCACATTGTTTCAGCAAAGCGTCCACCTTGTTGATACAATTTTGATGAATCTAAAATACCTTCAATCTATTCTCCATGTATCGAGACTTTCTTGCAAAAGTGGTCTACTAAACATTTTAATCTCTTTTGAAAATCAGCTTTTAAATTTCTTGGACATTGACAATTGTTCCAATATTGAGGGTATACCACACACATGGCCTCAAACAATTCATTTCGAGGAATTCATTCTCTTATCTCTGATGATAGTGATCTTGCAATTTCTATCAAATTTTGTCTCACTGAGATCACAATATTATCAAATTGGTCTCTTGACACAGGGCAATCTTTGGTGATTCGTCCCGTATTACTAATATAATGAAAGGAGACCATATACCCACGCACTGTGATACATAGTATCCCTTTTTCATCAAACGTCAAAAAATTTTCATTATTTTCTATATTGATGATCTTAATCCAACTTGTAAACTCTGGACCAGTAAAAGAGTCCGGCATCATATACAAATTATCCAATGCAAGGCATGCTGACTTTCTCACATTTGTGTATTCGACAATATACATTATGTGATTCTGAGACATTTTCACAAGGACATTCATTTCATGTAGCATAGGAATAATTCCAACCAGTGTTAATAATGTTTCTATATCAGTTAGTCGAAAAATAAGATCTTAAGATTTGTCTACATTGTAGCAATTTTCATACATCAACCCTACCAAAGATTTGAACTCACTAAATAGTCTTTGAGCTGGTCCATTTAATGAGATCCATCTTGTATCAACATCTTTCAGTAGTTTTTTTCCATCCGTAACACCATCTGCAAATTTTTGAAACTCTAAATATCATTTGGGACTACGAGAAAAGTATGCATGAGTCTCACATACAAGATCTTCAACTTTTGAAACTAATGGAAACTTGCTTACTATTTTAAATGCAAGATTCATCCTATGAGCCATACAATGAATATTAAGCATATATGGTGAAGCTGATAGTTGTAGTCTAACACAAAGAACATTCCTTTGTCCTTGCATTACCGATGCTCCATCTACTCCAACACATACCAAATTTTTTGCAATCATTAAATGATCCATACCACTTTCCTTCAAAGTATTAAGAACAAGTTCATAAATATTTCCAGCTGTAGAAATCTCTCTCATCTTTTTAATCCCAAGTAGATAGGAATGCCTGATATGGTCATTAACCATATAAATGTTCATGCAGATCCATGACGTATTATCAATAGCCGTAACCTCATCCAAAGACAATGCCAAAAACCTAGCATTTGCAATCTCCTGTTTCAAATCATGATTTTCTTCTTGAGATAGATATCTTTCCCATTCCCAACCACTAGTTACGGACCAATGAGAAGATGGAAATTTTGGCACGTGAAGAAAAGATAGAAATTCCATGTGATCTGGATAATCTGTCATAAGACGACCTTTACATAAGATGTGAAATACAGTGCTCAATTGTATCATCTTGGATAACAAACTTCTTTCCATCATCTTTTCAAATTGAGATATGTTGGTTCCTCCACTTGCCTCAAGTTTCTTCTTACTTATTAAATATTTTTTGTATTCTTCCACACATTCGATATGTCGACATTCCTCCAAAGATTTCCATCTAACAATAGATTTCTCTTTACCATTTACAATTTTCTTTTCATAAATATTTCCTGCATGCTTTTGTATTGTATCTAGCTTCATCTGAAATTTCACTACCTTGCAACTTTTCCAACTACACGCAATACATTTAGCTTCTCGTAAATCCTCATTTGTAGGAGGTATTTCTTCAATAAATGGAAAACTTGAGACCCAATCATCTTGGAATTTTCTCCCTATGGTCCACTGACCTTTTTTCCTTTTCCATGAATGGTTTGTGTCACCTTCCAAGGAAATATATTTAACATTTTCATCACTAATTTCTATTGAAAATGCATTTATCTCACCCTGATCACTTGAGGAACCTATTATTTCATCCATCATATGGATATCAGATGCATTTTCACAAGACTTAACATCTCTCTCAATAACAGATTGTTCAAAGGAGCTTGAATCATGAAGAGAATGTGTATTCTTGGATTGATACTTTTTAAAGTATGATAATACATCAATTTGCCTTGATAGTTTCTTCCCAGGATTAGCTTTTGACATCTCACTGAATATTCTAGAAGTAAAATTTCAAATCGATCTAGAAACCTGCATCATTAGTTTCCAAGAGTTGAGAATTACTAGATTTGTAAGTAGCTTTCAAAGTAAAATAAGTGTAATGTTCACAAAAACCATTATGCAATTTTTTATTAAAATGGTGTGCCAAGGCCCAAGCCCAAAAGCAAAAATAAATCATTATACACAAAACAATAACATCATGAGTCGTCATCTATAAAACAAAGAACATCATTCAAATGTAAAATATATAAAAATTTCCACTAAATTAATTCATATCTCCAAATCACCTAATGAACACTTGAAAGCTTTAAACAAAACAACAAAATATTACAATAAATTTAATCATCCTTTGCAAAAAACTTGTCCCTTAAGTTGTAAAGAATTGGTTATAAGAAGTTGAAACATATCCTCTATCATTTTCCATGATAAAAGTGAGGAAGGAAACTAATCAGTTACTAGTGATTCTTTTACTTGTCTTTCCCTTGATGAATTGGTTATTAGAAGTTGAAACATATCCTCTATCATTTTCCATGATAAAAGTGAGGAGGAAGGCAACTAGTCAGTTACTAGTGACATTTACACCCTCCATAGAGAAGATGGAGGGCTTGGGATAATTAACAGCCATGCTCCAAGGACGGTTTTAGCGACTAAATGGCTTGCAAGGACAAATGAAGGAGAAGCTCCTTATGAGGTAGTTGTCAAGCATTGGCTAGAAACAACTTCACATATACACAACATCCAAGTCCCTAATGATTTATGATTTAATCGTAGGTGCAAATTCCTTTAATTTTCCTAGATGAACAATTGTCAAAACAATTTGGAATCATTGCAAGTAATATTTCATGAGCTTGACGAGGAGCTAAGGATTTTTAAGAATGTTCTTACACTAAGAAACCAAGTAGGCCACATTGCTAGGTGGGCCAATGATTTGGGTTTACATGCATGGAACAAGCATGGGCAACATAAATTGCAAGTGTTAAATCATCTAATGGGTTTGATCAATGGAATGGACCCTTTGCAGGGTAAATCAATGGAATGGTATCTTTACACTTGTTTAATCAATAGAATGAACCCTTTCTATAGGTTTAATAAGTGAAATGGAAAAAAAACCAACATGTTCTTAACCATTAGGACCATTGAAGACCTGATTTCAGAATAGGACCTTTTTAATGGAAAATTCAATTGGAGCAATACAGAGCTAGGGCCAGGGTTCATTGTGGAAAGACTTGACAGATTTCTCTTATAAAGATCCTTTTTCTCTAAGTAATTATAAATTATGCAATTATCCCAAGCGCACTATCCAATCACAAGACGATTATGCTCTCAGTATCAAACTCTCATGCACTTGGTCCAGGTCATTTAAAATATAGCCTTGTATGGTTCTCACAACCAGAATTTAAAGAAATGGTGAGAAATTCTGGATCTCTCCCAGTTCATGGCTTTGCCTCCTACATTTGGGAGAAAAAAATAAAGAGATTAAAACTGAAATGAAAGAATGGGCTAAATCCCACAAGAAACTTTATCCCATTCCAGAAAGACGGGAATCCTTGAAGAATTCAAGTCCCAAATTGAAGAATAAGGGCTCTCTGAACAGACTTAGGAAAGGGGAAAAGGAAGTGCTAAACTATTCAAAGCTAAAATCGTCGAAGAAGAAATTTGGAGATTGAAATCAAGGAGCCTGTGGCTAAAAGCAAGGAACAGGAGCATTAAATTTTTCCATTACCAAGAACACTCAATAAGAATTTAAAATTTCATCTCTAAGGTAACTCTTTGACAGATTGAAAACAGTTGGTTTAATGAAATCAAAGTAGCAGCCTTCTCTCACTTTAGGAACCTGTTTTCAAAATAAGAGTAGATACTGGAAGTGATCGAGAGGAAATGTTGGACAAGGTCCATGTCTTTTACAAGAACTGGATAATGAGAAAATCCTAGGACCCATATCAAGCAAGGAAGTCCAAGAAACAGTATGGAATATGAAACTTAACAAAGTCCCTAGTCCAGAGTCCAGACAAGTTCTCAACACATTTTTAGTAAGCATGGAAATATATCAATAGGGACCTCTTAAGCTATGTGGAAGAATCAAGGAAGCAATGCAGATTTAAAGAACAAATAAATTCCTTCTACTTCACCCTCATCCCTAACGTCAGAAACTAAAAGATTCTAGGTAAGACTACCTTAAAACCTTTTATATATTTAAACCATTGATGCAATGTATTATCGCAGAGAAAAAAACTTGCTTTGTTCAGGGCAGACTTATCTGTGAAAACAACATAAGAGTTCAGGAAGCTGCTCACAGTAGCCACCCATTTGGAAAGAAGTACATGAGTCATAAAACTCGATATGGTGAATGCCTTGGATAGAGTGAGGTATAATTTCTTATTCTCAGCTATGAAGAAATTTGGCTTTATTGAGAACTTCATGCTGTGGGCCAAGGCCTACATAGGACCCTGAATTAAAACTATGGTCAATGGGAGGAAAATGTCTTTCTTGAATCTTCAAGGCCACCAAGGGCCTCAAATAAGGATATCACATCTACCCTTCCTTGTTCACTATAATGGCATAGTGCTACCTATAGGAGTTTGTTATCCTCCTATAACGAAGAAAGCGCTTGACAATGAATTAATCGTATCTATAGAAAGAGTTATATAATTTTGATTTTGAGCTTATCCTACCTTTCTAAAATGCATGCTCCTAGTTGCGTCTCATATACATCAAAGGACAACCTACATTGGTTCGATACATTTCACTGTATAGACAAGGAACTTCGAAGACTTGAACTTGAACACTTGCAAACTCTTGGACTAATTTATGTCAATTACGTAGTTGCTGTAGATGCCTCTCTGGAGAAACTCTTAGCCTACCTTCCCTTGGGATGAAAATAATTTTCAGTTCAACAATCATCAATCTAAAATGTTCTTCCACCCACCCAGATATTAGGGGTTGCACAATCAAATAGGTCTACTTTTTAGCAGTTTTCAACTGTCTTAGACACATGCTCAAGTTGTTTTTTTCAGCATAGACACACTTTGGCTACAGTTTCTATGGGAAATCATCTGTTCCATCTAGACTTGACCATGTCAAAATTGAGAATAGATCATTATTTTGTTTGACAAAGCAATCGTCCGTCTACTTCCATTTTTTCCCTTTCTGGATTAGTTTCTCCTTGTTAATTCTAGTGAAAGATTTATTTTTCTATGTCAAATGTGATGGGAAAACTGGTATAAGCTTCTAAAGAAAAACAGGTTGCAAATTTTACCTCAATGTATAATTCTTTCCTTGCATCTCAATGTCAATGAATATTATATTCTCTATAATAATGCGGAAATTTTTTCCAAAAGATTGGAATATATTTATTTTTTCTGAATTTTCCCATCCCAAGAAATAACCCAAACAAATCGCAAGTTTTTCCGAGTTCTGAAAAAATCACAATTTCAAAAAAAACACCGGAGTATTTAATCAATGCCAATAAATCTTTCATGGATTTCCTTACTTGGGTAGATGTCAAGTATGAGCAGACGTGGCTGGCAGTAGAGGATGTCCTTAACCAGCCACTATAGGATGGACAAAATCCTGTACTAGACTCAGTACCCACCACTATGTTTGACTCCAGCCACATAACCTTCCACTACTAGAGGATGACCCAATATATATGCCCACTAAAGGAACACAGGCATTGATAGTAGATACTAGATCATTTGGAATCTTACACCTTTTATATATGTATCTTCTTTGAATTAATGACTAAAAATTATTTTAAAATCACTAATACTCTAAATTTTCTCATGACTTACTCTTAGTACATTCCCAAGGAGAAGAACCTCTTTTCTGAGCTAGATCAACATAATATTTTATTATTCCATGGCATTCTCTGGAACACCAATAATGTCATGGGGGGTGTACAATTAAGATATTTTGTTTCTTTTATATCCAACCAAGTGGATTGGGTTGTATCTCACAAGGTCGCAGGTAATAATTTCAACAAGAATTTGTGGATAAGAGGAGAACACTCCATGCCCTTACAAGTTATTCAAATTTATAAGAGTTGGATATCCTCTACCCCACAAGTAGCCTTTGCATTGAGAAATAAAAATGAGGTTGTCACCCAATGTCTATATTATATCAATCTACTTGGGGAACCTGCTAAGGAAGGGTGTAAAATAAGGTGGACACTAGAAATAGGCCAAGGGACATTAAAAAGAGGGACCCATTTAGCCCTAAAAACCTGCAGATTTCCCTAAAAAGAGCATAGAATTATGTCATATGCATGGGGGAATGCAAAGATACTTGGTTGGGTTGAAATTTCATTATCTAATGATATGGTATTTGAACATATCCTATAATAGGGACTTCAAACAGACTAATAAAAAAGAGGTCGCCTACCATATTACCATACAACAGAAAGGGGGATATCTCCTTCCATATGAAGCAAGGAAATTAGATTTTAGTATAAACAAATTCCATGGGAGTCATGTTCTCTCTAACTACAATTGAATGATGATTTCATAGGGAACATGCAATAGTTTTTGAAGGGGGAAGATGGGTGTCTACATTGGCATGTTTTAAACACCCATTTATAACCTTTTTGATACCATTCTTACACTTCCCATCATCTATTTATGTACTCTTTATCCCATATCTCCTCATTCCTAGTGTAGGTATGCATGTTCTCTTTTTATACCAGTTTTATGCTTATTCTTATATATTGTTTTATGAAAACATTATTTTTCATAATAATATTGGTAGACAAGATCAAAAGGGTATTCATGCAACTCCTTTGTGTGGTTGAAATTCCTCCATGATGTTGCAATTTCAGTTGAGACTTCACAAGAGATGCTACAACTACAGTGTACACATGCTACGATCAACAGAGTGCTACAACTCTCTTCCATTTTTCCATTGAACGTTTCCATAGTGTTGCAACTCTGGCTTGTCGATTAGAAGGGTTATTACAACTCAACCAAGACAACGATACCACTACAACTCATGGGTGCCCTAAATTTGGGTTGCTACAATTCCTATTACCACAACTCTGGTCACCACAACTATTATTTCCACAGACCACAACCTTTGTTGCTACAACTCTGGCACATCACGACATCTCAATGGTCAAATAATAGTTTTTGACCTTCGTTCCATGTGAAGCAAGGAAATTAGATTTTATTATAAACAAATTCCATGGGAGCCATGATCTATCTAACTATAAATGAATGATGATTTCATAAGGAACATGCAATAATTTTGGAAGGGGGAAGATGGGTGTCCAAATTGGCATGTTTTCAACACCCGTTTATAACTTTTTTGATACCATTCTTACACTTCCCATCATCTATTTATGTACTCTTTATCCCATATCACCTCATTCCTGGTGTAGGTATGCATGTTCTCTTTTTCTACCACTTTTATGCTTATTCTTATATATTGTTTTTTACAAATGTTATTTTTCATAATAATATTGGTAGACAAGATCAAAAGGTCATTTTTGCAACCCATTTTTGTGGTTGAAACTCCTCCATGATATTGCAATTTCAATTGAGACTTCACAAGAGATGCTACAACTACAATGTACACATGCTACGATCAGCAGAGTGCTACAACTCTCTTCCATTTTTCCATTGAATGTTTCCATAGTTTTTCAACTCTGGCTTGACCATTAGAAGGGGTATTACAACTCAACCAAGACAACAATACCACTACAACTCATGGGTGCCCTAACTTTGGGTTGCTACAATTCCTATTACTGCAACTCTGGTCACCACAACTCTTATATCCACAGACCACAACCTTTGTTGCTACAACTCTGGCACATCACGACATCTCAATGGTCAAATTCTCCATTTGTACAACCAACATGTGTTTTTCATAGTGGAAAGAAATGAAGGAAATTGGAGGACCAATCAGGAAAGGAATTGAAAATTCCAACAACACTCAGCTGATGTGGGTCACCTTTTCCTAAAAGAATACCAATTCTGAACATCTCATTATAACATGATGTGTCACTTGATTCACTCAGTTAGCCATTCATGATAGAATTTAATGTAGACATTTGCATATTTGTCTAAATACTTGATTTTCTTCAAAGCCTGAGATGAGACATTATTGTCATTTGTTAGAGGCTAGCAAAAAAAAGCAACAAAAGCATCAAGAAGAGGCTATAACAAGATTATGTGAAAGTGAGAAAGAACACCCATAATGAAGCATCAAGTAATATCATCCACAACATCAAGTTTCAACATCACTAACATAACTGTGTGAGGATATCAACTATGTCATTGGGATTGTCAAACTGCAATTATATAAATGCCATCATTGCTAGATTGTACATGCCATTTACAAAATGTCAAGGAACTAGGTAGTGGGAGACCCATGTATTAGTGAAGGAGAGCGTGAATTGATGAATGGAGAGAGTCAAGTTCTAATAGTTTGGGTCAAACATGCCAAATTTTCGTAGAAGGAATAATTGCATAATTGAATGAAGCAGATTGGAATACTTGGCAATCAGGGTTGCAGACCATTTTGGGGTTCAACAGAAAGGAGAGGAAATTTATAATCAGTAGGAAACTCAAGATGACTCTCGCACCCTATCCTTTTGGGGAAAGGAATCAATCTCAAAGTCTCACTAATATTTTGTAAGCCGTCTTGTAAAGATAAAACTAACACTTTTTGACCAATATATTAATTTCAAAACCTGAAAATCACACTTACCTCCAGAATTTTTCTCAAAGAAAGCCTTGCATATAAGAGATCAATTGAAATCCCATTGAATTTAAATCGCATCAAGGGAACATTTGCACTCTTCACACATTGAACCTCTGAAATTTCTTGTGTGTTCTTCGGCATTCACCACTGACTAGCACAAAGCACCTACGTTCACCGCACTTGGACTCGTTGAAATTTGAAACAATCACCAGTTTCAGAGCACTGTTAGACTGGCCAAAGTAATCTCAACACACTTGTGATTTGATGCATTAGGACTCAACAAATTTATAAAAAATATATAATTACAGTTGCAAGTTGCAACCCAAGGGCCAACACCACTGCCCAAACTCCTCCTCACGGCGCGGGTTTAGCTCCATGGCACCGGGGATTCAGGAAATGGACTATCTTGAGACTTGGACCTTGGTACTCTAAATGCAACTACCGTCTCCCGGAACCAGTTTCCCTCGTAAATGCATGCAGCTGAGCCTATCATCGGTTAATGGAAAATGCATCTAGATCTCCATCGATCTCCACCTCCATCGATTTGGTAGGTTTGCACATAACTTCCAGGCCCCTTCCAAGCTCCAACCACCTCTCTGACCCAGTAAATCCGGCGAAATCTTTATTGCACCTCCAACTTCCAAGCCCCAACCAGTAAAAAAATGGGGCGAATCACTCCAACACATCCCTCTGACCTAGTAAATCCAGGCGAACACCATTGCAATCTGCTCCAAACAAATAAAATCGAGAGCGAATGCCATTGAAATCTGCTCCAACCAAAGAAAATCGGGAGCGAATTTCATTTTTTCAGTTTTATGGGCATTTATTTTGGTGGGCTAATATTTAATAATTAATTATTTTTAAAATAATTATAGGGATAACTTCAAAAAACTATAGAAAATGGGTTTTATATAAAAAAAAAAATTCCCTAAATATATATTAAAACCCCTTAAAATTCGCCTTTGGGCTAAAATTCGCCCCTAAAATTTTCCCTAAAAGAACAAGGTGGATATAATTCATTTTGGAAATAGGGGAGAAGGTTTCAGTATGATTCAATGCCTTAAACTTGTGAAAATCCTTTATCAACAAGACAAGCTTTATGTTTTTCCACTTTTCCATCTAGTCCAAACTTTGTTTTGTAAACCCATTTGCATATCACAATTTTTATTCCCTTTGGAAGAGGAACAAGATATCAAGTATCGTTTCCAATAAGGAATGATATTCTTCATTCATAGATGCATCCCAATCTGGATAACCTAAAGCTTCTTCAAAGGTATCTGGATCATAATTTTCTGGAACTTGAGCCAATAGAGAAGAGGCTTTGTCGAACTGATAACGTGTACGATGTTGATCTGTAGGGTCACCTGCAAGAGAACCTGTTGCATCCCGAGTAAAGTGAGCCCAGTTTGGAAGTTGTGGAGCTTAAGGAAGATCCTAAGGAGGTGGAGGAGGATTTTAATCCTCACTGTCATCACCTGAAGTAGAAGGAATGATGTTAGAAGTAGAAGAGATAGAGAGAGGTGGCACATATGCCAAATCACGCTCGCAGGCCAAAGGTGGCATACCCGCCGAACTAAGCTCGCAGGCCGATATATTTTGATCAAATTTTACATCTCTTCTAATGATTAAATTTTTGGATTTGGGTCGAAGAAGTCTATATCCTTTGACATCTTTAGAATATCCAACAAAAATACATATTTCACACTTAGGTTCTAAGGCTTTATGTTTCTCATCTAGAATATGGGCCCAAGCTTCACTTCCAAAAATATAAAAGTGACTTACATCTGGTTTAATTGAGCTCTGGGCTTCTTCTGGAGTGATATTCCTTAAAACCTTAGTAGCAGTTCAATTTACTATGTAATTTTCACAGTTAATTGCTTCTTCCCAAAAAGTAATACTACATCCTTTAGATTGAAGCATACAATCAACCATTTCTTTTCAAATGTGATTCTTACTTTCAACTACACCATTTTGTCGTGGAGTATATGGAAAAATATGTTGCAATTGAATTCCATGATCAGTGCAAAAGTCGATAAATTGTTGTTAACATATTCTCCTCCATTGTAAGATCTTAACTTAATAATTTGATGTCCATATTGTTTCTCAACAAAGGCCTTAAACGCCAAGAAAATGTTAAAAAAATCACTCTTGAGTTTTAAGAAGCATACCCAATTGCGTCTGGAAAAATCAACAATGAAAGTTAAGGAGTACTTGTAGCCAAAGAAAGAAACAATTGGAAGTGGACCACATAAATCACAGTGCACAAGCTACAAAGGGGTTTAAGCATTCCAATAGGCACATTTGTTAAAACTATCTCGATGATGTTTTCTGAGTACACAACCGGAACAAACACCATCTCGGCAAGATACCATAGGAAGACTTGTCACCATCTTTTCTTTACATAGAGTTATAGGAGAGTGATCGTTTAAGTGACCAAATCGCTCATGCCAAAGTTTCTCACTTCATCATTATGTGGAAAAAAAATGGAGAGAAGACTTGATGACCCAAATTTTTCAAACTTATACAACCTTGTGGAATCATCAGCAATTCCAGTAGCTAAAATATATCTAGGATCTCTTTGGTCCTTAATTACAACATCATGAGGTGAGTATTCTATGGTTTTTCCTTCACTTGAATGAGTTGTCTGATAAACAGATAGAAGGTTGCAGGACAAGGTAGGAACACATAATACATTATTAAACTGACCATTATCTAGATGAATGGTTCCAAACCCTACAACGCTAAGAGATCTATCATCACCAACATAAATATTTTTTGTGTTACAATCATTTAAAGAAGAAAACATGTCTTTATTTTTGGCCATGTGGTAAGAGGCTCCAGAATCAATGAGCCACTCATGAGAATGGGAAGAATAAGATACATTCAATTCATAAAAAAATCTGTATGCTTGACAACCACATGCGGAAATTTCCATTCCAGAAGATGAACTTGAAGAGTTCTCCAAATGGATGTTTTTCTTCTTCATTGTTGCTTCCAAGGCTTCCATCTTCTTAAAACATTTTGACACTACATGGCCATCACGATTACAAAAGTTGCATTGTTTATCTATCTTCTTCCCTTTGTTTGTATTTTCCTGATCAGTTTGTTGAGTTGGTTTTTCAGTTTGCGGCTGAGATTGCTTAAGACCCTTGTTTGGTTTAGGACCATTCTTTTTAGGATGTTTCTTCTTAGGATTCTTTGGATTTGGTTATTGTTAGGATGCTAAGACTTTCTTAGAAGAGTTTCCAGTATTAATAAGACCAAGGAGTAAGGTTTTTTCTTGTTCTCTTATCAAAGAATCACAAAATACATCAAAAGAGGGGGACTATTAGGGTGTTCCTTGATAAATGAGGGCTTCTCTAGTGGAATGTAAGGTGGAAAAAAATACAGATTATGCAAGGCCTAACTTAGAAAGAGTGGAATAGATAAGACTACCATATTCCTTTTTTACCTTACAACCTTCTAAGAGAAGTCTAAGGGTCTTAAATTTAGACAACAAAATCTTCAATAGCGGAAAAAATATTGGGGTCCAAAGTACGCAACTCGTATTCAAGCTGGTGGGCTATGATTTCATTTTGAATGCCAAATAAAATATTTAGCTTTTTCATAACTTCATTAGGGGAGTCAATTTCTTGGATATGGAATCTAAGATCTTGAGCAATGGACATTCCTATCAACCCTCGTTCTTGATCTTGTTTATTTTCCCATTTAGCCTTTTTATCTTCATCGGTAGGTTTAGATTCTAGTCCTGAGGCTATTGTATAAAGCCCTTTACTTATAAGAAAGTCTACCATGTAGAATATCCATTGGAAATAAGTGGTGTTGTTAAGAATATCTGGGAATGTACTTTCCATTTTTTAAAACTAAAGCTATAAAGGTTGAAACTAACTGCTCCAATGGAAAGATCTCGAAAAAATAGGCCGATTAAAAAAATACATCTCTGAAAATGGCTTTTGGATGAAGAAGTTATGTCTTTCTGAAGAAAATTTGTAGTAGATGCCAGGTAGTCACGTGATAGGTTGAAAGTTGATGATGAAGTTGTACTTTTTTTTTTAAATTCCCCCCTTTTCCAAACTTAGTATAATAAGGTCACCTTTTTTTAACTACTTTACGTGATCCAATTTTATAAATAAGTGAGAGTAACTTTTTACAATGTTACCTTATGAACTAATGACCAAGTAGAGTGTAACTTAAATAAGATATAAAGTGACTTTAGATTGTAAGTGACTCACTTTTTATAATGGGTAGGAAACACTATTACATAAAATAACTTTCAAACATAAGTTTTTTTTTTTTTGGTAAGTTGTGCTAATCTATTAATTCGAAAACATATAAGTACATAGTTTACAGGCTGGGTTCATAAGTTGCGCTTAACCAATCCCTACCTTCGTTACACTGATTCTGGGCTGCCGCGAGGGAGGGGGCTCACCCAGACGAAACTTGTGAGCAAAAAGGACAATGTGCGCAGTAGCGCTGATACATTTAGGAGCATGAGAGGAAGACACGACAGAGTGGCCCTGTGGGTATGCATGTCAAAAAAAAAAAAGGAACTGAACATCAACACAAACATTATGCGTCCTCATAATCACTGTGTTGGGGAGCTTCCTCGAGGATGGCACAGGTAGGACCCTGCGCGATGGATTTTTCCTTGGTAGCTTCCATTTCATCAACAGTGCGAATGGGGAGATTTTACAGAGCGCAGAGGATGGGAGATCTGCATCTACTCCATCTGGAACCTTCATCCAGATGTCGTCAGAGTTTATGATCCAAATATCTGAATATTCATCAGCCTGCGCAGGGCTGTTCGGAGGGGTCGAGATGTTGTGCGGAGAGAGGGCCCTGGAGATGGAGGTGGACCTCCGCGCACCATATCTTCCTCTTGTCGCTGGGCTCCTGGAGGAGTCTGTGTGTTTTTCAGGACCAGAAGGATGGCTAGCAGGGGAGAGTGCCGGGGAGCCCTCAAGCCATTCGACGCGATTTTCCTCGCCGCGATGGTAGCGACCTGGGAGAGCCCCTCGTTGACCACCCTGGATGGTGCGTTTGCACAACTTGGGAGCCATTGCACACTTGGGAGGGGTGGCAAGGGAAGCACAGGGGCTAGAAAAACTATAGAGGCTGGGGGTCAGGTGTGCAAGATGCAATGCACCAGGCAGATGGGATCTGCACAGCTTCACTCCAGGATTTTGACTGCATAGCTAATTGGTTTCAGCGGACTTCCAAATCAGGAGAACTAAGCGCAGTAGAGAGAAGATGATGGAGGTAAGGGGCTAAGAGTGGGAGGATATATAGGAATGTGGATTAGGCATGTCAGAGAGGCTATGAGTGATCAGCTTATGAGGCTCGAGCTTATGGGAAAATGCAAAGGGGTAAGCGAGGTTGCAAAATTGGTTATGCATCATAGTCATTAATGGAGGCAAGGGTGAGGTGACGGTCTGGGTCAGGTGACACCAGGCCTATCTAGTCTGCGTGGTCGATTTTTCTGTGAGGATCGTGTGAGGTGTTATCTGTGATTGCATCTGCATCTAGTGGGGGATTGCTAGTAGGATCTCCACAGTCCACGTGCGTTGGGTTGTGCTGTCTACCCGTGTCAAGCATGTCACCCACATCTAGGAGAAGTTGGTCATTCTGAATGAGGATGAGATAGTTCTATTTCATTGCCTCATCTTCATTTTGCTCAAGGGTGGTATGATACAGCACACAGTGGCTGTCCACCCCTTTGTTAGAAAGAAATTTTTCCACTGCATTCGCTTTTCTGTGCACATGACTGAATGTGATGGCTCCATGATTGTGAAGTAGGAGTTCTAGTACCTTGAGGTTGTGCGCAAGTCTCCAGCTGTTGGAGATTTTCTAAGAATCAATGCCTTGAAGGATGCAGTTAGCTTCCATGGTTATTATTTGTGAGTCCCATTCCACCACCAGAGGGAAGTAGTGGAAGTCTATGGCGATTTGAATACCTTGTATCATTCCTTCGAGTTCAGCTGAGTTGCTGCTATCCCATCCAATATTCCCATAGTATATTTTGAGAGGATATCCCTTGGTGTTCCTGATGACTCCTCCAAAGCCTACTGTGATGGGTTTACCTTTAGAGGCCCCATCAAAATTACATTTGAAGAAGCCCGAGAGGGGGGGCGACCAAATTTGTGGGGCCGGATATCTTCCTGTGCTTCTGGGAGTGATTTCCATGGGAGTGTTAAGCCTTATTTTCTAGTTGTTCCAAATGATCTTCAGATGCTTTGGTGGGTAGGTCCTCCTTACTCCACGCATCTAAGGCCAAAGTTTCCATGAGATTGTTATGAATCCTGTCCCAAAGTTATTCAGGTGTGGAAGCTTTGTCCTTGAAGATGCGACTATTTCGCTCCTTCCAGATGTTCCAAATAAGGACACTCAGAGTGATTTGCTATAATCTATTCAACAAGTTTATGTGGAAAGGATTATCCTGTCAATTGCTGATGATTTGAATGATGTTTCCCTTAGCACAGTTGGACCGTCAGTAGAGGACAACCATTCTATCCCATAGGGAGCTGGCATGCGGACATAGATCTAGCAGGTGGTCGATGGTTTTCGAGTTGCTATGACAAAGAGGACATCTAGAGGGCCCCTCAAACCCGCTTTTCAAAATATTCTCCCATGTAAGTATGCAACGCTTACTGAGAAACCACATTAACGAGGCTATTTTGGGCCATTAAATTACCTTCCAGATATTTTTCCATATGATATTGACAGGTCTGGGTTCTTTCTGGTGTAGGAGATGGTATACTTCCCTAGTTGTGTAAGTACCACTTGACATGTGCCCCAGCGAAGGATGTCCGACCCAGTTTTGATTTGGATTTTCCCTTTTGTGCATAGCTCCTCCCAGATGTCAGTATGTCTTTATTATTCTAGTTTTTTTTCCATTTGATGGTGTGTATCCATTTCCTGTATCCCTGAGAGGTGTCTTCCATCCATAATTCATGTGTCTTTTGATGTTGCCTATTTTGGAGCGCTGCATTCCATAAAGGTCTGCAGAAGATGGAGGAGAGGCTTGGACTTTGTTGCCAGGAGTCCTCCCAGAATATGGCTTGGTTACCATCTCAAAGCTCCCAGAAGCTATGGTTTTGGATTATTCCCTTTTGAAGACTGGCTACTTTCCATATTTAGGAACCTGGAAAATCTAAGTTTTATCTAATGAGATCTTCCTTTGGCCAGTAATGCACATACTTGGCCGTCCATAGGTTGGCCCAGGGGGTATTTGGATTGGAGACCCATTTCCACCAAATGCTCCCTCCCATTATGCTATTGTTGTGTTCAGGGTCCCAAAGACCTAGACCTCCTTGATGCTTTGGGGTGCACACATCTTTCTAGTTGACTAAGGCCCATTTGTTGTTGCCTTTAGTGCCTCCCCAAAGGAATCTCCATTGTAGGGTGTGCATGGCTTTAAGGACTCATTTGGGGGCTGCAAGAACTGAGAAAAGGTAAATGGGGAGAGATTGCAAGACAGATTTGATGAGGACCAGACGGCTGACAATGTTAAGAGTGCAGTAAGTCCATCTGGAGAGACGAGTTTCCATTTTGTCAAGCAAAGCTCTCCAGGGGGAGTTTTTGATGGCAGAATCAGTGAGCGGAGCACCCAGGTATTTTGAGGGAAGGGTGACAAAGGTGAAGCCTAGAATGTGAGCAATATTGCATTGGGTTAGACGGGGGGTGTGGAAAAAAAAGATCTGAGATTTTTCCTGATTTATCTCTATTCCAAAAGCTTCAGAGAAGGAATCGAGGATGGATTTGAGGCTACAGGATTCCTGGATAGAGGGGTAGCCCATTATCAAGTTATCATCCACAAATTGCTAATGAGAGGCTTGGGGCAGGTTGTGGAGAGGCAATCCCAGCAGAGCTCCAGTTTGAATCGAGTTTTTCATCAAGCGGCCGAGGCCTTCAGCCATGATAATGAAGATGAAGGGCGAAAGGGGATCCCCTTGTCTTATGCCTCTTGAGGGATTGAAGGTGGCTGAGTGGATTTCGTTAACCAGGATGGAGTGAAATGGGGAGGTGATGAGACTCATATTCCATCTGATCCAGGTGTGACTGAAGCCAAAAGAAGCAAGGATACTTTTTATGTAATCCCAACTTAGTTTATCGAAAGCTTTGGAAAGATCAATTTTGAGAATCATACCTATTTTTTTGGTAGTTTTGAGGGAGTGTATGACCTCATGAGTTAAGATGATGCCATCTAGGATCTGCCTTCCTTCCACATACCTAGTTTGTTCCGGGGAGATGATGAGAGGTAGAAGCTTCTTCAACCTGTTAGCTATGACCTTGGAGATGATTTTGTAAATAAAATTACAGATGGTTATAGTTATGTACTTATTGGGAGACGTAGCTCTGTCATATTTGGGGATCAAGTGATGAAGGTGGAATTTAGAGCAGGTAATAGCCAGTGACTGGACCTAGATTCCTCCACTACTTCCCAAACATCATTTTGTATGATATCCCATAAGAACTGAAATAATTTCGTGGTGAATCCATTTGGCCCTGGAACTTTCCTAGCTTTCAATTGGAAGACTGCTTGCTCCACCTCAACAATAGTGGTTGCATTAAGCAGCATCCTGTTGTGATCCTCTGTTATCAGCTTGGGGATGTGTTGAGTAATTTTCCTGATGGCTTCCTCCCTTTGATAGTTGGGTTCCTGGAGAATGTTCCTGAAGTGATTGTGCATATCCTCTGTGATAGAGTCTTGCATTTCCAGCCTTTCCCCAGCTTGATTATTGATGACATTGATTTTTTTGTGCATTCGGTGCTTTATGTTGGACCGATAAAAGAATTTAGTGTTTCTTTCTCCTTCTTTGAGCCAGTTGATTCTGGATTTCTGCCTCCATAAGGCTTCTTCCTGGTTCCTTCTCTCGTCCAATTCGGTGTTGAGGCATTGCTCCTGGTGTGTTTTCTCATCTATGTGTCTGTGTTCGATGATATTCTGTTGCAGATTTTTCATTTTTTCCTCCAGGTCTTTCTGCTTTGTAAATATATTACCAAAAGTGTTTTTGTTCTAGACTTTCAAATTTATTTCGATAAATTTCAGCTTAGTTTGGAATTGAAGCATTTTGCTTCCTGGAGGGGGTACTATAGAAGACCACCATTGGGATACTAGATCCTTAAAATCAGGGTGCCTGAACCAACAATGTTCAAAATGGAAGGGATTGGGCGCATGCTTACCTGGGTGTAGCCAATGGAGTTGTATTGACCAGTGATCAGATCTCACTGCTGGGATGATGGTAGTGTCCATATTTCCTCCTAGGCGGATGAGAGCATCGGTGATGAGGAATCTGTCTAGCTGAGAGGCTATCTGTTGTGTGCCTCCTCTTTTGTTGTTCTAAGTAAAGATCCCGTTGGAGGTTTGGAGATCTATGAGATTTTTACTTTGGATTAATTCTTTGAATCCATTACTGTCAAATTTTATATGCTGCCTCCCACCTTTCTTGTCCTAGAGGTTGATAATCATGTTGAAATCTCCTCCCAAAAACCAGAGTGGATGGGCTCGTTGAAGATTGAATTCCTTAAGATTGTGTAGGAGCATAAGTTTTTGCTGTGCATTTTGGGGTGCGTAGACATTGGTGAGTAGTCCATGGATATCAGTAACTACCAGGTGAAAGTTACCCTAGATAAAGTGTCTATTGGCTTGTAGGTTCTCTAGAGTGATGATCTAAGGGTTCCAGATGATGTCAAGTCCTCCAGACGCCCCATTTGCATCGACTGTTGTAATTTTGTTGCCTTTCCATATCTTTGTGAAGATGGTTTCCAGGGTCGAGCTGGTACATTTGGTTTCTTAAATGTAGAAAATTTCAAGGTGTTCCTCCATAATAATTTGTTTTAAGACCCTGTGTTTTGTGGGGCTATTGAGCCCTCTGATGTTCCATGAGATGAGCTTCATGGGATATATTGGGAGGTGAAGGAATAGAATCTAGTTAACTTGGGGAACCATCCAGATTCCACCATTTATTTCCCTACTTCAATTGTTTGTTGCAGGGAGGTTTTCCTTCCTCTTTTTCGGGATTCTTTTGTGAAATATTGGGTGTTGAGGATGTGCCTCCTTGTATGCCCAGAGAGGGTAACTACTATGCCCTGGCTAGTATTTCCTCCATTTTTTCAATTTGCTGCTCTGAGATTGAGGTGTAGTCCTTTTTAGTACATGCTTCTTCTAGCCCAATGAGATCCAATCCTTCTAGATCTATGCTTTCTAGGTCTTCTTCCATCGCCTCTGGTATCATTTCCATTATTGGTTCCTTTCCTTTGATCTGGTCATAGTTCATCTCTGTGTTGGCATTGGGAGATTTTAAGAAGGTCTCCGGTGAGAGCTTCTTTTTTTGTGCTATAGCTGATTGTATCTGCGCAATGGAGGTGCTTCCAACCTCCTTGCCTGGAACTGTTTCATTTTTGCTGAGCTGATGAAGGGCTGCAAAGATATTGTTGGTAGTTGGTGCTTTTTTCTTTTTCTGTGGGGTAGCTTTTTTGTTATGTATTTTTTACTCGCTACCTTCGTGAATCCCTCATTTTCCTGCTCATTTCCCTTTTCCATTGTTTCCTTCTTATTCAAGGGGCAGTCTCTGAATAGATGCCCATGTTGGTGACATTTCCTACATCTGAAGGGAATGTGTTCATAGTCAACAATTTGAGTCCATTCAAATTCTTCATGCAAGAGACTTACCTCACCTGGTAGCAGTTCAACTAGATTCATATAGACATAGATGCAGGTGTAGGCTGCATACCGGCTGATTTTAGTTTCTTCTGCGATCTTGAGGAAATCCCCTAGGTCATTTCCTATATCTCGCAAGGTGAGTTCGTCCCATTAGTCGTGCAGGAGCGAGTAGAGTCAGATCCAGACCGGTGCCCAGGTTAGATCCTGTTTGTTCGGATTGAAGCGTTTCGTCCAAGTTCAGAGGTATAAGCCTACAATGTTGAACAAATACGACCCTCCATCCATGATTATATCCTTATATTCATAGCAGGTAAAGAGGATGTTGAAGAAGCCCTTTGCGCATGGTTGCAGATCTATGTGTCCTTTTGGTTTCCATTTTGAGGCTATCCATCCCCTCAGTGCCTTTTCTGTGGGCCAGAAGCCCATGAATTTTCCTATTAATGCATGATCTTTCATGAATTGGATTCTTCCATTTATGCGGTGCACTAGGAGTTCAATCACCCTTTTCTTGGTTTCTTTTGGTATGCAGGTGGAATATTTCATGGTCCCATCTATTGCAATCAAGTTGCTTTCCTTTTGCACTGTGGGTGTCGCCCTTGTATTTTCTTGAGACGGTCCAAGGTTGTGTTGATTGGTGTGTTCAACCCCTGTCACCATCCTTATTGGCTGGAGTCAGTCATTGGAGAGCCTGTGGCTGTCCGGATCTTTGTGTACCATAGCTCTGACTGGAGGAGAAGTACTGACAAGGGCAGTCGATTCCAGAACTAGCAAACCCTAGGTCATGGAGGTCAGCCTAATGCAGAGCTCCGCTAGGGTTTTTTTTAAAAATAAAAGTCTCTATGACCCAACATATCAAATTTCAAACATAAGTTACATGTGCTTTAAAAAAAATAACATGACAAAAAACCAATATTTTTTTTTTAAGTAACTTGAAAAAAATACTTGAACCCAAGACCTCTATTCTCATAAAGTAACTTTAGACCAAGTGAGCTAGTTAAAAGATTTATTAATTGTTGGGAAGGAGGAAGTGGTTTTTTTTTTGGCTTTTTGGAGTGCGTGTTATTTTCCCTGCAAAAAACAACCCCGCAAACAAAAAAACTATGCAAGTCTTGCGCCCAAATGTTAGATTTCTGGTTAGTCCACCCATAAACTAGATATTTCTCTCGCTATTTGTGGTTTCCTGAGATCACACAAAGTCGCGAGGAGAGAGCATACGTAGGAGAAAAATCTCATCTTTCTGTTTCTAGTTTTCCAGATCAAACATAGCGCAAAGCAAAGAGCATACGCAAAGAAGAGGGTATAGATCCGGTAATTAAAAAAATGACTATAAACTAAAATAAATAGAGGGATAAATAAATATAACTGCAAAAAAAAAAATTATACCTACAGATCTAAAATGACATAGCTAGGACAACCATAAACCTTTTCGCATGAAACGAAAGGGGTTCCTCACTGGAACAGAGGATTTAGACACAACAGAGAAGTTCTCTCGACCTGAAAGTGGTCAAAAACAATAGATTTGGAAAATGTGGGTCGCATGTAGTCAAAACTGACTTTGGATTCGGATCAACAATGGATGAGGACCTCCAACAACTCTAACACCATGTATGAATTTACAGGGTAAGTTCCTTATATCAAACACCAAAGGTCACCACTCACAAACAAATCATGGATCATTACACTCGTATTTGACGTGGTTAAAACCCTCAAAGAGGGAAATAGTCCACGGCCTGAGCCAACATGGCCACTTTAGGAAATTTATTAATATAAAGAAATAAAATTTACATAAGATTCTCACATAAACGGTCACCGGAAAAATGACCCTTCATGCTCTTTAAATAGAGATCATGGACCAATCGGGTGTTGAACCACATATCAAGTGTACTCGATGTTATAGGTCAATTTTGGCATCATCTCCCATGACCTGGTCAAACTGGTCATCATCCCCGAGACCAATGAAATAGGGTCTATCATCCCCGAGACCAATGAAATAGGGTCTATCATCCCCTTATATTTTAGTTGTTATATGCCCTAAGAGAAGAACAATTCATTCATGGCTTCTATTGTAAGATTTCCAAGGTTTAAAGTATATGTTATATCACTTATTGACTCACCAACGCAGCCTCTAAAGGGACTAACTACGTTGTAGTGCCAAATCCTCCATTCAAGGGTGCTCTGTGATGAGCTCCATCATTAGACATATTTGGAGGGGTTAATAGTCACGTTTTTTCCTTCTTAGATCTCTTTTTCTTGCATTTTTATTATTATTTGGTTTTATGATGCTAGTATAGGTGGTGATTAAGGCTAACATACTCTGAGTGCCTAATATGAGGTTGAGTGTGGAAAATCATGAATTATTAGCATTTTTATAGGATTTTATCATAAAGACTTGGAGGAGACAACAAGGAGAAATTATAGGAGGATTGTCCACCCTCCTTAATGCTCAAAGTCAGCCAAAGGATCCAAAATATTCTCTCTAGTAGTTCGAATTCCAAAGACAGCCAAAGGATCCCCAAGGATTCTCTCCAACAATTCGAATTACAGAGGAAGCCAAGCAACTCAAAGAGGAGTGCACCCAATATTTTTTTACTTGGAGTCAAGTGGACTCAATCACCATTTTCTAGGGAGTTCTTGGTCATTTCCCTATAAAATAAATAGAGTAGAGATAGAGCTAGGAGGGGGTTGATTCTAATCAGAACTTTGTTGCAAGCTATTAAGATTTTTATTATTTTTACTCAGTGATCAAACTTTCAGAAATGTATGAGGTTATTCTTTTATGAAATGAGCAGACTGATTTCATTTTACTGATTTAAGTTTTAGAGAGATAGGCTCGTGGATTATGGCCCAATCCATGTGCCTCAACCTCTATGTTGTATTTTTTCTCTGCTTTCTGTCATTCAATTAGTTTTGCTTCTGATAGTTTCATTTATTTTTAGTTTTGATTTCAATATGTTGTTGTAGTTTTTCATTTTCTTATGAGGGTAATAGAATAGAGGAAAACCAAAAATCTGTGGACCAAGACCCCCTTCTCATCTTTGTCAATAGAGCTCGAAGAGGGTAAACCTTCCCACAGACCCAAAAATTGATTTATGTTCACTACTTCTGAGATTAAAGTAGAGTTGCAATCCCAGTTTCAGTCATTCTATTCAGTATTTTTATCACGCACTTCATCTTTTTTTCGTGTATGGATCAACAAGGTTGTTTGCAGGAATAGGCATCAAAATCCCTAGAGAAATTATTAAGTTTTTCCACTCCATTTTCCAGTCCCTATCCATCTCTATGTTACACCTCTGAACCTTGCTTTTACGCCTCCATTCCCTCCTGTTTTCCACTTATTTTAACTGATGCACCCACCTTTTATTCCCATAAACACTTAAACCCTTCAGCCTGCCTCATTCCTTTGTTTTTATCATTCACGATTTCCTTACCCCTTTTTAACACAAAACACTTGAAACCCATTGGAATTCAACCTTCCACCCCTGCTCCTCAAACTTCCCGCTATTGTACATCGCAAATCGTAGTGTTTAATTTCTTCCTTCAACACTTACTGCTCCCATATGCCAATTGCGATATTACGATATCAGATATCGCATTTCGAAACCTTCACCCTTTCCTTCGAACTTACCGCAATTCTCGTATCGCAATCGCACTTCACAACCTTTTCCTTTCTCTTTAATACATACTGCTCCTTTTTGTCGATTGCGATAAATCCACCGCATTGCTGGGGGGGAACCTATGATCACCCATTTTGACAGTACTATATAGCTATATGGCCATCATAATGTTGGAATGAATGTTTTTGAGTGGCAGCCCACTCTACCCATCCAACCACAAGCGGTTGTGCAATCATATCAATCGTTTCAACCTGTTGCACCTACATCTAATCCACTTGTTAAT
Organism: Pinus albicaulis; assembly: GCA_034641835.2. Lineage (NCBI taxonomy): Eukaryota > Viridiplantae > Streptophyta > Pinopsida > Pinales > Pinaceae > Pinus > Pinus albicaulis. The sequence continues at coordinate 424,215,986 of CM076573.1, read as the reverse complement.
ACATCCTTACCCTTGTTACAAGCTCAAAGTGATGTACCTAAATCATATTAGGTGGTTCCTTCCACCTAATACCATCAATTATTGGGCCCTCAGACTCCAACTCCTTCGGTTGGTTTACAACAACCTCCTGTATCTAGAATTATTTATTCAAGAGCTGGATTACCATATTATGGGATGTCGCAGCCACAACCGGGTTATACCTATTCACAACTGAATCCAAGCTATTCAAGTTTGGGGTATAATCTTGGTGGACAGACACCTTGGCAGCCACAGGTACAAATGAAACAACCCTCATTTCAACAAGTAGCTTACCCAGGTTTTGGTCAACAAAATCCTCAAGTGTTTGCTTATCAAAACAATCCCTATCTAGGCTACCAATAACAAATTCCTTATGTTGGTGCTCAAAGGATTGTTTCTCAAGAAATTCCATCATACCCTGGCTATGCTCAACCTAACTTAAATTGACAGTTTCCCTTTGTTGCAACTTTAGAATTACCTGATTTAAACCGACTTACAAACAATCCAATCAGCTATGCTCCTTGGTGATCGGTGATACCTCATAAATTTCCCTCGGATATTGCTAAGTTCAATGGAAACCCTCGAGAAGACTCATCGACTTATGTTATGACTTATCATTTGGGGTGTTCATTTAACTCCTTAAATGATGACTCCGTTCAACTATGTCTTTTCCAGCGTACACTCACTGGTTTAGCCGCGAAATGGTTCATTGAGTTACCTAGAGCTTCATTTGATAATTTCACTGCCCTAGCTACTTTACTTTTGACCCACTTCCAGTTACCCATTCAATATGAAACTAGAATGGAATTATTGACCAATTTTAAACAGACTAATGCTACTCACATTTCTTATCATATTCATGAGTGGCATCATCATCGTAGAATGGTCAAGACATTTGTTCATGATCAACTCCTTGCTGAGTGGTTCATTAAGTCCCTGTTACCATATATAATTGAGGATGTAGCTAAGGGTGGCATTCTAAAAATAAGAGCAGGTCATTTCTTGTGTGTAATACTTAAATTTGATTTATACTCAGTCTGGCACGCTCTACGAGAAAATTCCCAATGCGTCATGATTTAATTTTACTGTTCCTCCTCCATCTAAGGACTCTCATACTGGTGACAGTATGATCACTACTACAAGCACACATCACTCTGCTACATCTGATCCGACACCTTCTTCCGAAATTCATGCCATGTCATCTGACAAGGGAAAAAGTGACAAGAAACCCAGAAGTAAGAAAAAGGGGAAATCAAAGAAAAAGAAAACTTATACCCTGTAGGAACGATCATCTGATCAACAAACTGGAAATTGGAAAACTCGTTACCCTTGCATAATCTGTAATTAGGAGCACTTTGTTCAAGACTGTCCTCATTGTGCTGAAGTCTCAAAATTGATTAACCTTGCATGCATCCGTTGTGTTGACAGATCCATTTCCAAATCCAGACACAAATTTGGTTGCTACAGATCCAGCTTCTAGTTCCCAAGTGCTTATGTTATCTATTACGAATTCAAAAACTAATGTTTTGGTGTCAACGTGTAATAAATATTGCAGTAGTTAGGTTACTCATCAACCTACTACCTCGACCACGAATTTGACTACGAAATCTATTTCGCCAATTGTTGTTCCTAAATTAACAATAAATACACTGAAGGGAGTCATCCATAAATAGACATTCAATCCTCGAGCCTGAGCTGCTCAAAATTATAATATAGTTGAATATTTGGCTCAATCCCCTTCCGCTATGTTGATGTTTGAGGTACTTCAAAATTGTCCCTCCCAGAAGCAGGCTTTGTTGTTAGTAATTGGTGGAATCGATTCCACATATTCCAATATTGTAGTCTTTAATCATACGAGCTATGTGCCACAATTACCAACAGAATTGGCACTATCCATCCAAGTAAATGTTCTCAATCACCTCGTTCATCGTACTATTATTTATGAGGGAGCATATACCTACATTATCTCTCTAAACTGCTGGAAATCACTTGGCTCCCTATGCGTATCTCAATCGCATATGACATTGAAAGCTTTCGACGAACGTACATATAAGCCTTGCGGTATCATCAATAACCTACGTGTTGAACTAAGGGGAAAAACAATAAATGTTGAAGTTGAGGTCATTGACAGACCCCTTGATTACAAAATTTTACTTGGAAGGACATGGGTATATGCTATGATTGTGATCATCTCTACATATTTTAGAATGATCGCCTTTCCACATAAAGGTGTCATCACAGTCATCAATCAACTATCCTTCTTTGCCTCTAGTTCCCAAGTAACGAGAGGCATTTTGTTAGTTCATGCACCCCAACTAGAACTTCATAAAATTGGTGTAGGACTCTTAAAGGATTCTTCCCTCATGGGAACCTTTGCATTACCGCCACCTACGACGTTGGCAGAAATTGCAAACATAGAGACCTGCTACATTATATCTTCCACTCCATCTAGCTTAAGGAAGATTACGGGTGATTCTGAAGTTGCTACGTTGGATGAATTTCTGCCGCCCAACCCGATTGAGCTGGCATAGAAATAAATCTATGTGGCTTCGACGATGAATCTGAAATCATTGTCGCCAGTCGTTTGGGTTGATCTTTCATTAGGTTTTGGTACTCTATCTGATCCTTTTTCATCCACGTTCTTGACTGATGAGAGAATTTTGAAATCCATGATGCCAAAAGGATAACCATGGGAATATCATCATCATCGTTCCCGTCTTTAGGATTACGAAGAAGATAATCTTATTGAACTATATCACCCATCGATCAAAAAATTATTTTCGAATTCTTTTCCCATTAATGCAATCGAATCCGAGCAAAATTTATCAAATATTGAAGAAACCATTTCTATCGATATTTCTACCAAACCCAACATTGTAGAAAATATTCATGTCATCGTGTCTTATTCTCCATCAGAACTCGAAACTTATCACTCTCTCTTTCGTGAATTTCTTGATATATTTGCTTGGTCTTACGAGGAAATGCCAGGCATATATACTAGTATCATTGAACACACTATTAACATGTACCCTGATCTCAAACCAGTATGGCAATGCCTTTCTCCTGTTCATCAGAAGAAGGTTGATGCCATTAAAGCATAAGTTGAAAAAATTTTGCGTTCTAGTTTCATTTACCCTGTTCCGCTTACTGATTTGGTCTCCAAAATTGTTCATGTCATGAAGAAACAAGGGAAAATTAGAGTGTGTGTCGATTATCAGGATGTCAATCTTTCTTTTCCAAAATACAACTATACTACTCCCTTTAGCGACCAAATTATTGACGATTGTGCTGGATGTGAGATTTTTTCGTTCATGGATGGATTTTCTAGCTACAATCAAATCAATATCCACCTAAAGGATAAATATAACACAACATTCACCTGTCCCTACTGCACATTCACTTATCAAAAACTCCCATTTGGTTTAAAGAAAGTTGGGGAAAATTTTCAAAGAGTAATGGATGATGCTTTCAATGAAATCAAGCACATTGTTCAACCTTATCTAGACGATTTACCCGTGCATTCACAAAACCAGACTGATCGCCCAATGCATTTGAGAGCTATCTTTCTATCCTACTGGCACTACAAAATACACCTCAATCCACATAAATTTGTGTTTTGTGTTGGTTCTGGTCATTTGTTAGGATTCCTCGTCTCAAAAGAAGGAATTCAAATCGCCCATTGAAGGTGCAGGCCATTCTTGATTTTCCTGTGCCATCAAATTTGCTTCAGTTATAGAAAATTCAAGGAAATGCTGACTTCCTAAGGAGGTTCATACCCAACTACGCTAAAATGGCTAAAGGATTTACTCGGCTCTTGAAAAAGGGGATTCCATTTCATTGGGATAAGGTTGCGCAAGATTCTTTTGACGTTGTCAAGGATACACTTTTCTGGGCGTCATTAATGTATCCTCCCAATTATTAGAGTGATTATTTATTATATATCCTCGCGATTGATATGACCATTGCTATGGTATTGGTCCAAGAAGAAGATGGAAAAGAACATCCAATATATTATTTGAGTCGTAATCTCAATGATACGGAATTGAAGTATTCATACGTCGAAAATCTCGGTTGCTCCAAAGATTTCGCCACTATATCCTATTCCGTAAAACCATTTTCATTTTGGATTGCAACCCCGTGACTTACATTATGTCACGTCAATTGCTGGGGGGGAATTATTCAAAATGGATTGTCATTTTGCAGGAGTTTGATTTGGAATTCATCAAATCCAAGTCAAAGAAGTCTTTAGTTTTGGCTGAGCTTCTCTGCGACCTTCCCTCTAATAGTACCGCTACTACATCGGAAACATCAATTCTTGATGAGTCTCTATTTCTGATTAGATCATCTTATCATTGGTATGGGGATTTTATCATTTATCTCCAGACATATACTTTTCGGCCCGATACCTCTCAGTCTGAACAACGACGTATTTGATACCAAGCCAAAGATTATTTGATCGTCGGCAATACACTTTATCATCGTGGTGTCAATACAATTCTAAAGAGGTGCCTCATTCATGAGGAGGCGGAAAAGGTTTTAAATTATTTTCATGCTGGGGCTTGTGGTGGAGACTTGTCTAGATATTCTACTATGCAGAAGATACTCTGCGCCAGTTACTTTTGGCCTACCATATTTCGCGACTGCATCCTTGTAGTCAGAAGTTGTCATGCGTGCCAAATATTTGATCATAAATTCCACAAACATCCAACACCGATGCATCCTGTTATCGTTGTGGGACCTTTTGTGAAATGGGGCATTGACTTCATGACCTGCAACCCTCGTTCGTCCGGGGGGCATGTTTATATTATTGTCGTAGTAGAATACTTTACCAAGTGGGCCGAAGCGATTCCTACATTCAACAACACAGGTGAAACAACTACATTATTCTTTTTCAATCATGGCATCTCACGATTTGGTGTTCCACAAGCTATAGTCACATATCATGGAAAGCATTTCTGCAATCACATGATGAATGAATTAACTAGAAAATTAGGACTATCGCATGATAGTTCTACTCGTTATTATCCACAATCCAATGGGAAATTTGAGGCTATTAACAATATTCTTAAACAAATGATAGGAGTTCATAAAATAAATTGGAATTTTATCCTATACTCGGCTTTGTGGGCATACCAAACCTCGGTAAGAAACGTAACTGAATTTACCCCCTTTCAATTGGTGTATGTTCTGGAAGTTATCTTTCCTATCCAATGTGAAATACCATTGTTAAAACTCATCGTTGACTTGTTACCTGACACCTCTTCTGAAGAAGCACGTCATTTTAACCTCATTGATCTTGATGAAATGCGTTGTGAAGCCGCATTGGCTAATGAAGCACATAAGAGACGTATAAAGGCGCAATATGAAAAGCATGTCGAGCCTTGCATCTTCTCAAAGGGTGACCTGGTCTTACTTTATGATCAGGAAGCTGATGTAATAGGTACAGGGAAATTTGGGTCATTATGGCATGGCCCCTATATTGTCAAAATAGTTCTTGCTAAGGGTGCCTACGAGTTGGTAGATTATGATGGAATTCCATTGGTGCAACCCCGAAATGGGCTGTATTTGAAATGATACTATGCTTAAACATGAGCGTAGTGAACTATTATATTATACTGTATATATATGATGTTGATTTTCATTTACTGTCTTAGTTTGTTTTTCTAGAGTTTTCTTGAAGTTAGTAATCCACTTTACATTTTATCGCAGTTGTCTAAATCTTTGGAACCATTCGTTGGGTATGTTGATGGTGCTAGTCATAGTAAAAAGAATCTATCCTCTACAGTCTGGGCCATTTTCGCTCCAAACGACGAGTTAGTGAGTTTTCAAGGGATTTGTATTGGTCTATCTACAAACAATATTGCTGAGTATAGCGCGTTGATCTAACTTCTCTCTGATGCCATTTCATTTGGTATTAACCACATCATCATTAGGTTAGACTCACAACTTGTGGTACTGCAACTTACTAGTGTTTATACTGTCATAAATCCAACACTGCATCGTATATTCCTAAGATTTCGACTTTTGAAAAGACATTTTGATTTCATTCAATATCAACACATTTCCAAAAACTTGAACACATTAACTGATTCCTTAGAAAATTATGTTATAAACAGACATTTTCAACACATGTAAAGACATATTATCAATTCACATCACATAATTGAATAGGATTGTGCAATACACATAGGAAAACACTAAAAAAAAATAGATAAATAGTGATCTGTTTTAAAAAAAAATATTCCCAAGACACTTTGGTCATCTGACCTAAAAATATATGCAAAATTTGAAAAGTAAACTAGTGATGCTCATGATAACATGCTACTGATCTAGCTATCCTACGCAATAACCTCATCTAACGGTTAGGAACGCCAATAGTATGGCACTATAGTCTCATGGGTAACTCTTCGATCTAGCAATCCAGAATCTTGAGAGTCAATCCCTATATGTGTTGTTGTAGCTCAACAAGAGTCTCGGTCATATCCAAATCCTTAAGGACTACTCTCCCGACAGCCCTCTCTGCTGGCTCATCTGCTCTCTGCTCTGGCTGACCCACTAGTTGAAATCGACCTACATCTACATTACATCAAAACTTTAGTTTTGTCTTGGGAAATATCAAAATACAAAAACATGTATAATCCTTAGAAAAATCAAAAAACAAGGTCAAAACATTCTTACCAATTACACCCCATTGAGTGTCGTCTGGTAAAGCCAAATCTGGATCTCCTTAGAATTCAACACCTGAATATGCATAATCATCGATGGCGAGGTCATCTTTCGTCTGAACCAAGAAAATAATGTAGTCGAGAATACGATGATCAATTGACAAGCATGTCTAGCCATCAATTCTACCCATCTCTGCATCCTTGGATCTCTAGGCCAGATATACCCATTGTAACATGTTGGGGCTGCATCAATGGAATCCGCTCTAAGGAAAAAGAAATCAGGATCGAATGGTGAGGAAAATCATCCACAGAATGTGTCGCAATCAATTTCTGAAGTTTGGGGGCAAAACTGGTTCAGAGCTCCAAATTTCAAATGGTAAAAATGCATGGTAAAAACTATTTTAATTAGTCAATTTGATTATTTCAAATCATATTTAATGTTGTGACTATGGTTTTTATTAATTTTTGCTATGAAATAGGTATTTTTAATCTATTTGATGTTGTTCTGAATGGGTTTTACACCTAATATAGCATATTGGTCGTGCACACTTATTCAATAATGATTTGACCACAAAGCATACTTTTATCCTTATTTTTTGAGTTTTGATAAAAAATGAAAAAGGACTTGAAGTGCACTTTTATCTCTTTTTCGAGCTTCGATAACAACGAAAAAGGAACCCTTGGAGTCTTCTTTTAGCTCTTTTCAGACTCCGATAATGTGAAAAGATTGTCGAGCACTTGTCTTTTCAAGCTCGTAAAAGTAAATGAAATGACATCTACTCAGTATAATTTTAACCCTTTTTTGGACAGATAGATTATTTACGAAAAAGGATAACCTTAGTCGAACATGGCTAGGAGGTTCTCTTAGATATCATTTTACACTTTTTCGGATCTGAGCGACTAATTTATGAAAAAGGACTCATGGAGTTTTCTTTTTTCCTCTTTTTCAAACTCTCTAAATATGAAAAAGGATCGGGTTGTCACTGTCGTTAGGCTCGTTAAAACATAAAATAGCGACGGGCTTATCAATCATGGCAAGAATCGAGTTTCATTTATTGCTAGACTTGTTAAATTATTAAAAACCAATTCATTCATGTGAAGGATTGAATTATAGATCAAGCATATGTTATACTCCTCAAGCTTGTTAAAAAATAAAGAGGTACTGGTCGACAAATGACTGGGGAAAATTTGGGAAAGCAGACAGAACACTTAATGGTAGCAAGTCGCTCTTGAACATGACACTTACACTCCATCATCGTGACTTTTGGGTTGGGTAATATTCTTGATGGTTCATTCATACCTATGTTTCATCATACCTTCACTTTGGTTTTGGGTCAATGCTGCAAAATCATCTCAGTGTCGTCGATATGTTTAACGGAAGTCATCCAGTGAATACTAATCCTTCTGCAATACTCATAAACCTTCATTTTCATGACAATCATCCCTAAACATTTCTATATCAAGTCACATTTTGTCTCTAAAATCAGTAACTCCCATTTCATGATAAAGTGGCTTCCTATCGACATCAGCTCATCATCCAGGAAGTTTACTTAGAAACATCATCTTCTAGTACCATGAGGCTTGTTACATCATCGACAAGTTCCTCGCTTCCGGACCTTAGACCGAAATATTTTGTTTGGTGTTTTACATCAAATCATCTATTCATGCTTGAAAACTGTACTGCAATACCTTGAGAGCCATTAAACATCAATGGTGGTTCTCTCACGTTTGTTAAAAAATCACATCATTGGATGGTAATCAAACAGTGTCTTATCATGTTCGACTACAAATCATATATTTGCATGGCCAGAATTATACCCGAACGATCAAGTGAATGAGATAAGAAGACCCCAGATCTAGTTTCATCCATCCTGGATGGGATTTCAGGATTATTGTACACATCATCTATACGATCACTTTACATACATATCATCATCCAAACATGGGCCTATATCTGTAGGCATGTATGTATTGGGCAACATTCCAACGTAGATGACTTTCTGAACTATGTACATGTTATTAGATAGTTTATGTGCTAAGCATGGGAATTCCTCCCTCATCAATTCGTGATCAAGATGAAAATATCATGATGTAATGTATTATAAGATTGATGCAGGTCACTACTCCGCTTCAATTCCATCTCATCACATCATAAATCATCTCATCCAAATAATATTATTATTATTTCGACTTCATGCTTTAGGGGGAAGCTGTTATAGGTCAATTTGCACATCATCCCCATGACCTATTCAAACTAGACATCATCCACAGGACCAATGAAATAAGGTCTATCATCCCCTTATATTTCAGTTGTTGTATGCCCTAAGACAAGAACAATTCATTCATGGCTTCTATTGTGAGATTTCAAAGGTTTAAAGTATATGCTATATCACTTATTGACTCACCAATGCAGCCTCTAAAGGGACTAACTATGTTGCAGTGCCAAATCCTCCATTCAAGGGTGCACTGCACTGCACTTCCCGACGTTAAAGAGTGCGTTGGTCACCTAGGAGAGGAATTCTCATTGTTCTAGGAATCTCCACATGGCCAGTTCCTTCTAAAAGAGTCCATATGTGTCAAACTTTGAATCCAAGTGTCCATCTTGTTATCACTCATAAAATTTTAAACATCATTTGACATAGTCTTAGAATTTCATTTGTAAAAGGTATGGTCATAGAGTTCATTAAGAAATTTAAAAGTTTTCATATTAGCCTATCCTAAGGTCCAAACCCACACCCATTCAAGTGTTTTCATGTCACATCAGTCAATATTTCCTAGCATATTTCATTTCCCAAATTTAAAACTCTGAAAAGGTCATTTTAGCCAAGATTTCCTACTTTCGTAGCGAATTACATAGAAAAAAATGCACTTTTTGCTACAAAATTGCTAATACTTTCGTAGCGAAACTGCCAAGAAATACACTAATCATGCTACAAAAGGAGGTATTCCTGTCTGTCTTTTCAAAACAGGTGCTAGGTGTCAGTCAATGATTGAAAGGGTTAGGGTAGATGCCATTCGAGTTAGTTAGATTTGAATCAACATACAATGGTCATGCTTGAAATCATTATTACCATTTTAAGCATGTATTAGTCATGTTTATGCCATTATTTGACATAAAAACTTTAAAATATTTTCAATTGAGTCATTTTTCATCCTCCACTCCCTCTTTGCATGTTATTGAGCTTTGGAGAGCTATTTCACTAAGCCCAAGCTGTGGTTGGCATTTTCAAAAGTTTGCAGGTATCACTGATCAAGCGAGGTAGAGAAGACATAAAAGTACCATGGCTGCAAAGAGGAAGACCAAAAAAGGTGGCCACTGTCTCAGATATGAGCCATTAGACATGAAATTGATAAATGAAGACCCAACAGCTTTAGAAGTTTTAAAAAGAATAGGGTATTTTCAGTTTTTCCAAATATTGCAAGTATGCCATGTGCAGGTTTCTAAAGATTTTTCCATAAATTTCAATGGGACAACTACAAAAGTGGGAATGCTAAACCTCACTATAGCACCAGAGACTATTGCAGCAGCAACATGAATTCCAAGAGGAGGAGAACGATGGTTCAAGGGTTTCAAATTCAGCATGCAGGAATTTAAGGAATTTATCAAGCTAGAGCCAACTGTGAGAAAACATGGCAGCAAAAGGATTACAAGAATTCAAACAGTGGCTAAGGAAAATTTAGAAGACATTCTGCATGCTATTTATATTGAGGAAACCCCCATAGTCCAAGCTGAAGATATAGATGAGGGAGGAAAGAAACTCAAGAAATCCAAATCAGCTAAGAAGTTAGAATTTTAAGGTGAGGATGAAGGTTTCATGTTTCAGGCTAGGAAACCAATGACAAGGCATGCAAAAAAGGTCTTGGAAAGCAGTAAAAAAGCTCAGAAGGTCACTGGAAATGTCCAATCACTACCGAGTATCATTGACCTCTCATCACCTGCAAAAGAAGATCCAGTCATCAAGCAAAAGAAAGGAAAGGAGAAAATCATTGAAAAAACAGAGATTGAGGTCCTTGAGGAGCAGTTAAATTTATCAAATCATGAAATAGAAGTCTTGAAGAAAGAAGAAAGGAAACATAATGTTCAAAAGATACAATTTGAGAAAATGAAATAATTTTGAGAAGAGCAGGTTAATAGTGTGTCAAGGACTTTAGATAACACACAACAATTGATCAAATGGACTCAGCCATTGAGAGGAGAGGTGAAGCATATCAGAAGAGTGAACCTGCACTTGAAATGTAGGAACATAAAACTAAAGGACTAGGTCAAAGACCTCCAAGAGTAGTTAGAATTGATCCATGAGGAGTTGGAGAAGAAGGGCTTAAGGATGACTGTAGTGGAGGAACACATAGCTCAAATTATCATTAATGAAGAGGAAACACCTCAAGGCTCTTAAGTTGAGTTTGATTATGTTTTGAGAGGTTAATGTCATGTTAAAGACCAAGTTTCTATAGCTGGAGGTTACCTTTTTAAGACAGGGTCAAAATCTGGAAATTTCACAGTTTCGTAGCATTTCTATAGCTTTCTTTTTACTTCTAAACCACTTTTTGCATCTTTCAAGGAGAGGAAATTATGGTGATGAGGTTTCATGCCATGATGGACACCCTGGAATAGCAAAGAAGCAGAAATTTTGAGTGCAAAAGCCATTTTTTAGATGCTACGAAAGCACGCCACGAAACTGCCCTATTTTCATAGCCAGTTGTTTTTTGAAGGTTTCTGAGCAGTTTAAAATCATTTGTGGGGACAGGTGGACACATCCAACAGGTCAAGGGACCTTTCCACAAAACATCTATGACTTGAAGACCATGCAATGGAGACAACTCATCAGTTGAAGCTTTCGTTGAAGATAGGGTCATGTTTTCCTAAAAAATAGGGTTTGGTTCCATATGTTGAGGAGGATATTTAAGATGTCAAGTAGTGATGAGCTATGTCATAGCCTATTTGAACATGTGAGGCTTAGTTGTCAGATATGTAACTGTTTTAAAAAATAAGGTAGTTTGATGTAATAAATAGAATTTTGAGTTCTATTAGGAAAAGGTTTGTTTTAGAGTGTAGCTGTCATTTTCTGATTAAAAGATATGTTTTTCTGTTATGTAAGGTGTCATAGGAAGAGTTCAATGAATCTAGCCAAGAGGAAGATCATCCCTAATGTAAGAAGGTCTATTTAAAGGAAGATTATCGAATTTGTAAAGGGTTGGAGATTTTTTGCACAATATTGCTGCTTTATGTAATTTCACTGATATCAGAAATACAGAGGACTTCTTCTTGACAAACTTGAGATTCTCATGGATTTTTTAATGTATTTTTGATCTATATCTTTATATGTACGACTTGCAGTACATTTCATCTTTATTACTCAGAAGTCATATGTTTATGCTCTGACTTCCTTTATTGATGAAATGACTATAATGCCCTAAGTTCTATGTGTGATTTACCTTTGTTAAATACTCTTATCTGCCTCAGCTTCCATGTCAAGAAACCTTGCCACTGAATCTACTAATTTGTTTACTCCATAAGCCCAATGGTTGCAAGCTTGTATTCTTTTCAACCTACATACACAAAAATCAAGTTATTTTTCAAATAGAGTTAGCCATCTAATCCTATCATTATCTAATATCATAAACCCCTTTGAGATAGCCCTCTCAGACTGAAGAGGCTAAGCTTCAGTCAAAAACTGGTTTGAAACAATTACATAAAGTTGTCTAATCAGAAACCAATCAAGTGCAATTTTGTGATAACACATCTAACACCTCTGAACTTGGGAACATGTCTTACCTATTTTAGAAAGTCATTCATTGAGAAACTACCATCAATTTCCCTATAAATTGAGCACGGATCCTAGTGCTAGGGAAGGGAGAAATTTGGTAAAGTTATGATGTTGGATTCTCATTTGAGAGAGTGAAAGTATTGATATGCTGCTGGTATGATTTTGGATGTGATGAGGCTATAATGAAGCTGGAGCGGGTTGGCAACAATTCGATCCATTGGTTGTAACCTCTCCCTTCTACTCTTTAATAAATATTGTTGTTCATTTTCCCATACATATGTCTCTATTTCTTGTGTAATGGTTCTTGAATGATATATGTATTTCATATCTAATCGATTTGATTGAGTAAGATAAGTATATATTTGGATATTTCATGTTGTTTTTTGTTCTATGTTTGTGTTTGCAGGAATCGATCTGGCGTTTTGGGTTGGATTGAAAGCGACAACAACAATGACAAACGAAGAAGGAGAAGCGATTGAATCACAAGTGGGCTCCTTTATCATTATGTATATCTTCTTGTTTTATAGAAAGTGATAGTAATTCTTTCCTTTGTTGTTCTAAGTGACTCGCAGTACACTTAGGGAATTTGGTTTATCTGTAGATCACAATTCCACATAACAGTCGGTAATACCGAGGAGAGAATGAATCATCGGATCACTACATATCGTGACCGTTAGGTTATAAGTTACAAAAGTGCATACTAAAGAAACACACTTTACCTAACTTTATGCTAGACCAAGTTATACTTAACTATTTCCTATGTGTCGGAATATCATAACACATATTGTTTCGCTTTTAAATATATAAACAAATTTAAAAGAATATTTTAAATATATAAATACATTAAATAAATATATTTTAAATATATAAATAGATTCAAAATTAAAATATTTAAAAAATGATTATATAAATTATGTCATTTATAATTTCAATAAATTTTTATTTAATGTAAAACAAAACTATACAATTATCAATGTGATGGGTTTCGTTAAAAACTCAACCCAATTCAAATTACATAAGTTTTAATTTTTTTAAATATTAATATTATTAAATTAATTTTTAAATTAAAATAAGGTTAACGTATTTAGATTTAATATAAAAAAATCATAGATGTAATATCCCTATTGTACTCCCATAAAACTCATAACACTTACAAAATACAATAATCTAACAACATCAAGAAACGGTTAGGTCTCCGATCTGTTACAAACCACCATGGGATTGCGTTATCATTTCATTATTTTTTCTTTGTCAATGGGAGGGGAGGTGCAGGGTTTAAACCAACCCGATGTATTGTGTGGTAGCATGGAAAGCTATGAGCAGAAGACTTTCCTTCATATATCTGAGACTAATCCATGAAGAGAAACCTCAAGTTTTAACCTTGTGCCAAAGGATATTTTCCACATCCAACAGAATTTGAGTGTTGGCCACTTCTCCTAGTCGGCACTGTTATGTCTAGGTGGCAATAAATTTCATAAGGTTTTTGTATTTTTATCACTAAAATTTTCATTTGTGAAAAGAAAGATATAGTTGTATGTTATTTTATCTCGTGAAACATTAAAAATACCTACTATTGTGTATTCATCACACACAACACAAGTGTTTTTCCAGTTGAATTCGACCATACCATAGTTTTGTCTCTTGTTATTTATGCTATACGTTAAAAGTGGTGCTAGAATACTCGCATCGTTTTCTTTATTGCAAGGCCAAAACATTGGCATAGTTTTCTTTATTGCAAGTCTAATGTTGTGTATGGAACTCCTCTCTTATTCTATAATGTACAAGGGTTACCACCTTTGATACTAATTGGTGCCTAAGTGTATGGTTCTTCTCCTATCGAATGAGTTGGAGAATGGAAGATCATTAGCATCATGCAAGACACTATTGGTTGGAAATTGCACAAAAAAGTACGGCCATCATGCTAATGTTCTTAAAATGATTTATTGCATAGAAAGTGTAGGTTATTTTGTTAATCTCCGTGTAAAGTATTGCAAAGTCCTTGTGCATTAAAATATTGCATGCATATATATGTATATCTGGCTAAGTTTTGAAAATGTTGCTTAGTTTATGTACATTAAAAGATTAGTTAATCTTGAAAAGGTTTGTCTAGTTATCATGCATAAAAACAATGGGTTAACTATGATATTTTCATGGAAAGAATACATGAAAAATTTGTACATAAAAAATAGAGAAATTGTGTTGGGTTCTCGAAAATAAGGATGTGTTATTTGCACAAATAAACAATCATTTTATTTGAAAAGAACACATATGCACAAACATTGAAACGATTGTTAATTCCATCAATTTTTTTTTTAAAGATAAAGTATTCCCATATATAACATAAATAGCTAGACCATCTTAAAGGAGGGATGTGTTGCATACATTAAAAATGGACTATTATGATAAGCTCTTGCATACACAAAGAATAGTCCTGTTATAGAGATATGTCATTCACATTGATAGAAGAACTATTGAGCTATATGTTTTTAGAAAAAATATGTGATTATTCTTATGCTATCATAACTGTTATGTTAGTTCCTGTTGTAGCCTCTACAACACCCTCCAAAAATACAAAAAAATAAGAACACACACTTCAAAATTTTTGGAGCCCTGTTAAAACTAAAAGAGAAAAGGCTAAGTGAAGTTTTGAAGGGAAAGTCGCTAAGTCGCAAATTCATCCTGTGAAACAATTGCGACCCCTGCGACCTGTGCGACCCCGCGACCCTAAGGTCGCCAGGTCGCAAGGTCGCATGGTCCGGAACTAAAGAAGTTGCGACTCATGCAACCTATGCGACCCCGCGACCTTAAGGTCGCCAGGTCGCAAAGGTCGCAAGGTCGCAAGGATAAGTAATTAAGGAAATTTGCGACTCAGCGACCTTTGCGACCTAGCGACCCTAGGGTCGCAAGGTCGCAAGGTCGCACTCTACCAACTTGCGACCTCATTAAGTGCCCACACGTGCGACCCTTTTTTTTAAAAGGGCAGGTCGCTAGGTCGTATTTATCAATTGCAGCGAAAAGTTAGGAATCGCTCTGACAGGTCGACTGGCGCGTTTTCTTCCGGGTAAGTTGCTATTTCCTCTCTGTGTTTCCTTCATGAGCATTTCTTGCCCAAATCTAGCCTCCCCATTGTCTTAATTACCTACTGGGGAGGCTGTGGGGTTTTTTGTGAGGTTTTCCATATCGTTTTGTTCTCCTGTTATCACCATTAATCCCTAGGATCACTTTTCTTGTCCAGCCCCTCATGGCTTTGTCCTACCCGTAGCCTGGACCCCTCCCATGCCTTGTATGCTTCCCGTTAGGTGAGAAATGAACCCCAAGCCGCACGCGCTCGAAACCCCCCGGCAGGCCCAAGTGCGACCTGCGACCCAGCGACCCGGTCGCAAGGTCGCAAAGTCGCGCGATCCTCTGTTAGCGACTCTGCGACCCTGCGACCTAGTCACAAGGTCGTGAGGTCGCATGTGAGTTCTTTGGTTAATCAGCGACCCTGCGACCCCAAGAGAACTGTTAATTAAATTCTGCATGGTAGACTATATTTAGCCCGTTATCATCATGTCTTTCTCATCATGGGATTCTTTCCTGAATGCAACAGGTGAATTTGGAGCAGACACAATACCGGTTCTCTCTAATTCTAGCAACATGGCACCCCCAGTGTCCCGAAAGAAGGGAAAGAAGGTAGTGGAAGAAGAATCAGATACAGACGTGCAAATATCTCCTCCGCCAATATACAGAGACACCCTTTGCACCTTCGCAAAAGGGGACAGCCTGAGATGGTATGAAGTATACCACGAGTTCGCTATAACAGAAGCTGAGTTTCCAGAAGATCTCCCGGACCGGGAAGTGTACCTAAAGGTCAAAAAATCCAAGTTACATCTAGCAGGGGCACATCCAGCCATCTTCCCATGCCCAGAAATATTAGACTGGATCATTCAGAAAACGGATCCTAAGAAGTTTCTGATCCGAGATAGCAAGGGTAAAGCTTTCGCAACGTTGGAGGGCTCAGACGCCCATGTCTACTACTCACTGCCCCAACCAGAGGAAAACTTTACCCCGAGATGGGCTTCTACCCATGAAGTACCTGTGGTTGATACAATCAGGAAGTGGTGGGCAGAGCCAGACAAATTTAAGGTCAGGAAAGACCAGGAGTACCCGGTGGCCGCTCTGAGGAAAGTGTACAAATTAGTGGCCGCCATGCTTTGCAGGTTGTATGGACGTCCGGACACCACCACCTTCAACGGCGCATGGGAAACTATAATGGAGTATGTAACGGTGCACGGTACTCGTTTCAACTGGGCCGGTATGTTAATGGGCTCAATGCAAACAAATTTGGCTTCGGCTTTAGCCCCAGATGAAGGAACGCCGTCAGAGTTCTATATGGCTTCGTATCTACTAGATGCTGTCTGTGCTCGGATGCATTTTGAGGGATGGCCACATAACTACGACTCCGAACAGACCCAAGCAGTCCATTTGCAGACCAAGGTATTCTGGGAGTCCAGGTACAAGTCAGATATTGAGCAAATCTCTCAGATATTCATTCCCGCCCTTTACGGGAAGCTATTTGGTCAAGACACCCCCTGCATGTCTTGGCGTGCGATGGAGACGCCAGGTCAGGTGGCACACTGGTTTCGGTTCACTGAATGTACATTCATCCGGGTATTTGGCACATTCAAAGCCCCACATGCTCTGCCTAGGTTTATCACCGATAAGGTGCTTATGCAGAAGGTATGTTTCCAGATGACCTCGGGTTTCTCCAACGTCCTTTCAAAAGGAAAGAAGAAACCTTGGCCCGCTCTGCCCCTCACCATCGGTGCTTATACAGTCAAGGACTCCAGAGAAGTAAGGGCTCAAGAGGAAGAGATAAAAGGTTATCACTTTAGAAGCCTAGAATACCGAACATATGACCCATTCAAGATAGTTCCGGAGCACTGTAAGAAGGCCAATTTTAAATGGAGCTATCAGCATGTCGAACGCCCGGCAGATGATGAGAAAAGAAACTGGTACAACGCAGACAGGCAACTAGATCCGGGGATTGACTCTGACCGAGAAGAAGAAGATCACCAAAATTTAGAAGACAGGAGTCAAAAACTAGGAGGCTCTTCTTCCTCCAAAGATAAGAAAACACGGACCAGTACAGGGCCTGACACCTCGGATCAGCTAAAAGAAGCAGAGGCCCATGCCAAGAAGGAAGAGGAAAAGAAAATGAAGGAGGATGAAGAGAAACGTAGAAGAGATGCAAGGATAGAACGGAAAAGGAAACAGGCCGAGGAAAAAGAAAGACAGGAAAAGGAAGTACAGGCGGCGGCAGAACAAGCACTTAAGGAAGAACTTGACAAAGCCGAAAAGCAGAAGAAAACAGACCAAGCTGCCACAGCAGAGAGAAAAAGAAAAGCTGAGAGAGAAGCAGAGGCAGAGTCAGAACGCAGGAAGAAGGAGGAACATGACAAGGCAAAAGCCGAGCGCCGGAAAAAGGAAAAAGGAAAAGGACAAACGCAGGATAAAGAGGATGAACTGATAGATGATATCGACATATCTCCCCTGGAGATTCCTCCGAGTGGCAAGAAAAGTATCCTCCCTGATGAAGATTTTCCCGGGGAACAAGAGGAAGAGGTCTTCGACCTGACTAGATTGACATTTGACCAATTCTCTTTCAAAATACGGCAAGAGAGAAGAAAATCCTTGGCGCAAAGCCATCTCGCCATATCTACAGTCGCCACTGAAAAGGACATCGTCCCGGATACCAGGACTAACCCGGTAATGATAGCATCAGCAGGTACCACTTTTGCTGCAGCTACGGAGGAAAATGTCACTAGAATGAGCAGGGAGATTATTTCCCTACAAAACAAGTTAAAAGCAGTGGAACAGGAGAAAGCAGTACTGGAGAGTGAAGTGCGACAGCTCCAAAGTAAGCCTTCCCAAGTCAATGAAGTCCCACTGGCAGTCATGAAATAATGTGACGTATTGGAAATGACCATGCAGCAAGTATATAGAGAAATGCTCACCCTAAAACAAACAGTGGCCCCTTTGGCAGAGGCACGAGCGGAAACCAAAGTGAAGCATGAGCAGCTCAAGGAGGCCTCTGCAGCTTTGGACAGAATGATAAACTGGACAGCACAATACCATCAAGCTCCCGAAAATGTGCCTAGGAAGGATTGGAGTCACACACAAGACGCCAAAGTACAAATCCGGATGAAGATACAGTCCAAAGACAAGCTGACCAAAGATTTGGACAAAGTGGTGTCTGCATATAATCACCTGATCAGTGGTATAGACTCCATGAACGCTCTTCATCACATTCCGTCGTTGGGGGCATTGGACGAAACTAAAAACTGGGAGCAAATAGATCAGGAAATTCAGTCTTTTCTGCAACCCTTGAGACAAACTGCTGCCGCACCAGAATTCGAGGCATCACAAGAGAACCTAAATCGGTTGCTTATCACTCCAGTACAAATCTACACCAAGCTTGCCTCCCTCTCAATTCAGATCTCCCAGAAGAAGGAAACTCTGATACCAAATGCCCTGGAATGTATGCACCGATTAAAAGAGGAAACCCCTCTAGTCTCCCCTATAGCAGCGGATTACCAGGCCTGGCGAGATTTCCTCAAGGGGAATAAAATTGACGCTCCTGACCTCTCGAGCGCGCTACCTCCTCCATAACTAAACTTTTTCAGTCGCAGGTCGCGACTGCCCCCAGGTCGCAGGTCGCGCCTACGCTTGAGTCACAGGTCGCACCGGCACATGAGTCGCAGGTCGCAATTACTTCCGAAAGTCGCAGGTCGCATGCTCGGCCAAGGTCGCAGGGAAGCTGAACCGTCGGGAAGTCGAAGCGTCGGAAAGCCTGAAGGGCGTTTTTGAATCTATAAATACCCCTGCGGGGCACATAGTTAGGGGCTTCTCTTGAGTGGACTGAAGAGCAATATTGCATTGTAATTGAAGGTTCATACTCTGACTCATGTGAAATTCAGATACTTGTTACAATCCCTTTGTTGGATGATGTATTTAGCTATGACAAAACTGTGTGTATTCTGCGTATAGTTTCAGAATATCGTATGATCAATGAAGCTGTGTTCTTAATAGTATCATTCGTACTTCATAGCTATCTGTGATTGTGCTTGATGATGATTAAGTTTATCGTTTGTTCTTATAATGAATGTTAATGAATTATTTTATTAGCATTTCATTGCATCTTTCGGAAAGTTAAGGGATATCCGTGCCACGAAGAACTGTTTCTTTAGTGGTCAGATTATCTTGCATGCATTACCCCATAGATGTGTTGCTAATGACACTTCCTGGGTGTATGCATTTTGTTCATTACCTTGCTACGCACAGTGTTATATATCATTTTGATACATCAGTCATGTATTCTGTATCATGTGAATGAGTGTATGTCTGCAGATTTAATCAGGTTCTTCGAAACCGAAGAGAAAGTCATTTAAGCGGTAGCCGGACCCACACCCCGGACGGGATCCCTATTCCAAACGGTTCAAAGTCTAATTGGGACTTTCTACCGGGGAGATCCCCTACTGTTGGCCGGACATATTTTCCCGTCAACAGTTCCTTTTTTGAATAAGATCATGTATATGCATGCATGATTTGTATTAGCTTTCATTTAGAAAAAATATACATTTGTATGCGCGAAAAAAAAAGCATGTTGTGTTAGCTTACATTGGAAAAGAATATTTGAGAAAGAAGATGAATTTACATGCACAAAAACCATGGTAATGTGTTAGTTTCCTTGGAATATGTATATAATGTTGGTATGTTTTATTCCGTTAATTTTATGGATTCCCTATTGTGATAGATTTCCTCGAAAATGAAACATGTGTTTGCATGCTCTATTGTGTTATGCATTCTTTTGGAAAGTGTATGCATTTTCATAGGAACAACATTCATTGTGTTAGATTTGTTTACATATTTGCATGCACCAAAAGTAGTAGTTGCAGTGATAGTTCTTTTGATAACATTTATTTAATCCGAATGCACGAATATCATAATTGATGTTTTAGTTTCCTTTAAAGGAATGTGTAGACAGTTGTAGTGATTTTTCTTGCAAGAATGTGTGCTTGTGTAAAGGAAATGCTAGTTAATGTGGTATTTATTTTATAGACATGCTCGATGGTTACATGCATATAACTAGTGCATATGCACTGTTGTTAAAAGAATCATGTCACGATATTTTGTTGGCATTTCATGGATGTACATGAATAGATGGTGTAACATCACTAGTATAGATTTATGATTAGGTTGATTAATAATTTATGTAATCATGATATCAACGTATGCTGACGACAATAATGGCAGGAAATGATGTTGACTTGTGCAAAGGATATATTATGTTCAACATTGTGGCAGGTAAAAAACTGATGGTCCATCCAGATGAGTGCGAGTTGCAAGACATACCACTATAGGAAAAACCAGGCTACAAATATATAAAGAGTGGATATTTGATGATGATTGTAATAGCTTTTAGCTAGATATGTTGTATTTAAATGTTATCTATTTATAATAATTTATGATAATGGTTAAAGGGATGGACTCCCTTATAAGCCATTGATTGAGGGGTGAACACCTCACGAGTGTTTAATAATAAAATTAAACGTTTGTTGGTTTTCCCCCTATGGGGTTTCTAGGGTATGTCAGTGTTCAACGATGTGATTGATTATTGTGTCAGTTTGATGATGTTGATTCCTTGCATGATGTAATTTTGATAATGTCAAGTATGTGATTAATTAATCTCGTTAAAGGAATCATGAAATGGATGCAATGTTACATCATACAATTTATGATAATATACTACAACAATGGTTGTTTATGGTTATGCAACTTACTATTCCTCTACTAAAGCTACTCTATGTATTGATGAACCTTCTATCTATTGGTTAATGAGGAACCTTGAATAGTGATTTGGATAGTTACCCGTGGGTAATTTGTGTAAAAAAATTTTAACTCCCTGCATTTTCATGTGAGGTTACCGGTGGATGTTACAAGTGGTATAAGAGTTGAAGGTTGCAGCACTAACGCCTTTGATAATTGTTAAGTAGAAAAGAAATCGAGGTATGCTACTAGTGGGCATCAACTTAGGTATAAGTCTAACAATATACATATTGATATACGAAAAATGCCCACATTTGACATGAGATGCATGATTCATGTTTATAACTGCAATGAAGAGTAGTAAGTAATAAAGTCTGTTACAAAATGGCGTTCATAACATTTGAATCTTGATGGAGATAAAATAAAATAAAACCTATATTACACCTACGAACCATCTTAAACACTCACCAAGGAAGTGAGAATCAACTATCAACCTTTTCATGTATGAAAATATTAATGATACATTTAATGAACTTGACTAACGCTATGCACTACTTATGGAGAATATATGCATGAATGTAAAAGATGGGAAAAGTCCTTGAAGAGGACGATAATTTTTTAACATGAAATTGAATGAAAACGAGAACTCTAGCCAAAAAAATCCAAAAAAACATGAAAAACAAGCTACAAAAAAGGTTGATGTTGGTATACTATAATTGTGGAAAACCTTAAAATTTTGACAATTTTTCAACCATGACATTATGGAAAAAAAATCTGACTAAAAAAACTTTAAAAATGAACCCTTAATGAAAGAGTGAGTATTCCAGGAGGATTTCCTTTTTTAAATGATAAAAATATGATGATTTTAAAATCTTAGCCTGACACATTGCAAAAAAAAAATTAAAAGGCGACCATCAAATTGACACACAATATAGGCAAATTAGACCCATTGAAATGAAAAATTAAATATCAACGATGAAATTGACACATTGTGTGGGCAGACTCCATCTTTTACAACGAAAACTTTAAAATCAACAATCAAAATGACACATAATGAGACGAGGTTGGAAGTTGAGGATCAACCCAGACCCTATAGGAAAAAATTAAATAAAACAAAATAATAAATAAATATATAAAAATGAAAAATATAAAACAAAAATAAAAGGATTGAAAATTAAAACCACACACACACACACATACAAAATGTTTAAAAAATAATAATAAGTAAATAAATTTCAGGGGGTCTTAAATAAACGGTGATTGGGTGGGTTTTTTACACACTCCTTGATGTGAAGTCACCGCTTCAATTTCTCGCCCCGATCGGGGAGATGTATTTGGACATGATGATAAAGATGTAGTGCTACTTGGCTTACAAAAAAATAATAATAAGTAAATAAAAATATATATTAAAAAAAAATTAGAAAACATGAAAACAGAATTATTGAGAAAAAGAAAAACAAAAAGAAACACACAAAAAGTAATAAGAAGTAGATAACACACGTGCTTAGTTGATTGAGTATCATGCATTAGCCATTTTCTATATATATTAATACGCTTGAATGTTTCCCTAACTAGAACTAGCTACACACTTCTACCGAAGTTGTATTGATCAAACATTAGCCATTTTCTATCTATATTAATACGCTTGGATGCTTCTCTAACTAAAACTAGCTACACACTTCTATCGAAGTTATTAGAACATTAAAAAATTTAAAAATATGGCTAATATATATATATATATATATATATATATATATATATATATATATATATATATATATATATATATATATATATATAAACGTGGCAAAAAGAATATAAATATAAAAATATATGTGAAATTGACAAAAAACACAAATGAAACACAAAATATACCCAAAAACAAAACTAACTTATAAATAATAATAATAATAATAATAATAAAAGTACAAAACATATTTTAAAACACAAATAAGTAAAAAAAAAAAAGATTAACAAAAAATAGAACAATTTTGAATAATTAAAAAAAAAAAAGCCATAATTTTTTTAAACCTTACATTTAAATTAAAAACCTAAACAAATAATAATAAAAACAAAAAACAAAAAAAATATTCAAAAAAATAAAAAAATAAAAAATAATAATAATAATAATAATTAAATAAATAAATAAAAATTTAAAATTTAAAATTTAAAAAAATTTAAAAAAATCTTTAAAATTAGATTAAAATTGTTAAAAGCAAAACTTAAAAAAAAATAAAATAAAAAACATTAAAACCTGTAACTAAAAAAATTAAAGAAAAAAAAAATTATGCTGCCTAGCCCAGTAGCTGAGTGGCCACAGGTGGTAAGGCCGATTCTGAAAATTGGCCTGCCCCCTATGGCCACTCGGCTACCGACAAGGCCAACATGGGAGCTGTGGCTAGGCAGCATAATTTTTTTTTTTTCTTAATGTTTTTTAGTCACGATTTTTACATTTTTTTTAAATTTGTTTTTCTAGTTTTCTTTTTAATTATTATTTTTTACTATTTTAAATTTAATTTTAAAGTGTGACTTCTTTTTTAAAAATTATATATATATATAGTTATAGTTATAGTTATAGTTATATTTTTTTTGAATTTTTATTATAATTTTTTTATCTTTTTAGTTTAAATATAAGGTTTTTTTTTTTTTAATTATGGTTTTTTTTTCTTTACAGAGTCGGATGCAATATTATATTCGAAAAAAAAGGGAAGAAGATCTCCCAATTACATTCTGATGGAGATGAGAATAGTGAAGGAGGGGTATGCAAACAAAAAATCGGTCCTCCAAAGTGTCGACTATTGATACTATACTGCATTGTTGAATCAAGGTAAATTCTTACAAATTGCATAAGCATAAGTGCAAATTTAAAAGACATGAGAAAAAAAATAAAGGGGAGGAATGAGGATTAGTAAGTGTCGATAGGCCGTCCAATGGAGACATTGATGGAGCCAATGCTAGGGGCAGTTCGATTGTCTAGCATAAATTTCAGAAGCTGGAGGGATTCCTTCACATGTGCACGTCGGTATGAGGCTGCTAGTGGCTGCTAGTGGCAGGTATGGGCTTGTTGCTAGAGGAAGGTAGTGTTCACTTGGTGTTTTTCTTCCTTCATCTTCATCTTCCTACTAGTCAAATCCATTTTTGCTTGAAGGTCTTCTTTGTGCAGACAAATTTCATTTCTTATGTTGGCTCCAAAGGATTGGGTAGAGAGACACTCTGCAGACAGTAGTGAGAGTTGATTGGAGGCAGAGAGGAGGCCAGGATTGGAGACAGTAATTGTTGACATTGTTGCACTAAACGAAGGAATAGAAACAGGATTGTCTCGATGATTACCAAGAGGCCTAGCTAACTACAAGAAGAAAATACAAAAGAGAGGGCAGTCTTCCACCGAGAAGAAATGGACCCGATAACGTGGGCTCACTGCTTTGTCACAGGCAGAAGAGGGCGATCGCAGAGGCAGAGAAGGTGAGATGGGGAGTGAGGAAGGGTCGAGTAAATTAGGGAGGAGAGCGAAGAAGGATGGAGGGAGGAGACATGGTGAGGTTCACAAGAAGAAGGGGTCATGGGCATGGCGATGCTGAGGTTAAGGGGTAAGATTTCAAATGCTGATAGAATCTTGTTGGGTGTCATGCAATCTATGAAAAAGACAGAGAGGGAATTCATGGCAGAGAGGCGAAAGAAATGTTAGTTTGACAGAGTAATTGATCGGTTGGTCTAAAGCAGTCTTTGTTAGCCAAGAGGTCAGCTTGTTTATTATTGTCTTTAAGAATATGATAAAAGGAGAGATCTTTCATGTCTTTGCTCAAGATTCAACATCTGTTGATAAGCCTGCAGAGAGCAATGTTGGGGGATTTCTTGCTATTTATCATCATGTTAATGATAATGGCGAAGTCACCGAATATCATAGCATTATGCAGGTTTAGGATCTTGATCATTTGAAGCCCCTTGATCAGAGCATAGGCCTCTGCTCTGTTGTTAGATAGAGTGTCGAGCCCCCATTCATAGGAGGTCAAAATGCAACCATGATCATTTATAATGAGGCCCCCTGCCACAGCAATGCCTAGGTTGGCTTTCGATGCTCCATCAAAGAATAGTGTGGGTCTTTTACAACCATCCGACCACTCTATGAACTCTTTTTCCTTGAGTCTTATCTTCCATCGCACCTTTTTGTGACTTTGAGTGATAGGAGTTTTGATGTAGCCTCGCTTGTCAAGCACACTCCCCAATAAAGTTTTTTCTTCTACTTGCACATCATTAAAGTTAATATGGTTGTTACTTTTGGATAGAATCATCTCAACTGAGAGACTCCATGTCTTGTTTTGAGCTTTCCTTAGGTAGGGATTTTTGTCCTGAAAGGTCGCCTTATTTCTTATCAACCAGATACTCCAAAGAAGCACATATGGGAGGGTGTCCTAGATCCTTTTGGTTATGTTCTTACTCTTTTTGTCCCAGGGATAGTTCTTTTTCCATTTTCTTATCAACTCTGAGATTGAACTGATGGTGGTTAAGTCTATCTGAGAGAAGCTTGTGAGCTCGTTCCAGCATTGAATGGAAAAGGGGCACCTCACAAATAGATGAAGTGTAGTCCCTTCTTCCTTATGACAGAGGGGGCATCTAGAAGGTCCAAAAATGCCTCTTTTTTTTAAATTATTTAAAGTCAAAATCTTACCTTTGAGAAAAATCCATATGAACATTTTTATCTTTGGTAGAGCTTTAGATTTCCAAGTAAGCTTCCATATGGGCCACGGTGGAGAAGGGAATTGGTCATTAAGAAGGGACCCATAAGCTCCTTTCACTACCAGGAAAAGACCCTCTAGCGGAGGTTATAAAGGAGGTTTTTAGTGTTATAAAATTGGCCAAAATTGTCAAAAAAACATATGCTACCACATCCATTTCTGGTAACGGAGGTTTTGGTGGAGCTTTTAATGGAAATTCAACACAACTAAAAAAAAATGGGCAGTCGGAGGTTATTAGAGATGTTTTTTCATCAATGCTCTTATCAGGTTTTAACACACCGATGTGTATCAGTAGATAGCGCACCGGGGCGGTCAAAGGAGAATGCACCGGGTTGTTAAGGAAAATAACAGCACCGGGCATGGTGTTGGTGATACAACGCACGGGGCCGTTCTAATTTTCCTTGGGATTTGAGAGGTGCCCATAAGTCGTATCAACACGCCGGTGCATATGCTTATATAAATGCCCCGGTGCATCGTATCACACAAATGCACCGAGGTTTACAATTGGTATCGGTATTCATGCGGTGCAAATATGTCATACAAATGCACTGGTGCTTATCAACACATAAACGCCCTGGTGCGTACTATCACACAAATGCACCAAGATTTTTAATTGGTATCAGTATTCGTGCGGTGCTTATTGGTCATCCAAATGCACTGGTGCATATAGACAGAAAAAACGCCACGGTGCATAGTATCACACAGACGCACTGCAATTTATAATTGGTATCGGTATTCGTGCGGTGCTAATAGGTGGTAAAACGACACCGGTGCATATAGATACATAAACGCACTGGAGCGTTGCACTGCATAAACGCCTCAATATTTTTAACTGGTTTTGGTATTTGTGCGGTCCCGATGGGTAGTAAAAATGTACTGGTGTTCTTAATAATACAAGCGCACTGGTTTCATTTTTCATTTTTTAGAAACATCGACCTGTGGTAGTGCAATAAAATAAATTAAAGAATTTTTTATTATCTATATATATATGACATTCTTTGTCATACAAAATGGGACAGTTATTGGTATCCCTTTATCTTTCAATTTGTACACTATGTCCATTACATTAAAGAAAATGTTGGATTTCACAGACATTTTTCCAAAAATAGTACAACGCCTTGCTTTTATATCCAAACATAGTGATCATCATTCTTTGCTCGAACTGCTATCACTGCTAGAGCTACTTCCATGACTTGGGTTATTTTCAAAAATGTTTTGTTCACGACATTGATTGTTTTCTTCTTCTTCACCTTCTTCCATCTACAAACATAAAAATAAACTGTAATGAGTGTATATACATTGGTGAGAATAATGAAAATTGCAATATTAAATAATATACATCAATGTAAATCGAAAAGAAATGATGTACCAATGCAAAAATTGACTCATAAACTATACACATTCTTTCAAAACCATGTAACATGCCATCTTTCAAGATTTGATCTGTTGGCGGAATGCCATACTTTGTTTCCTGCAAGTTTTATACCCCATAAGAAATCATATATTTAATATAAAAGATTTATTTTTTCTATTAATTATAGACGGAGCTAAGTAAAACAAGATTGATAGATGCTTACAAATTCCACAATTAAGTTCTGATATGCCAACATATACACACAACCCATATTTAAACCAATTTCAATCAATTCCTCTGATGGTTCTTCTTTGTATGTTAGCACCTGTTTGGAGACATTCAATGATGATTTTTGTAAAACAACTTAAAAATACAAAAATGAAATCTAGTTAAGTTGTTATAAGGAAGTAAAAATTACTCACAAACTTAGATATCAATCCTTTTCTTCCTTGTCGTCCTATTTTATGTGCTGAATGGGTTCCATTTCTTTTCTTTTCTGCAAGAAAATACTTGAAAATTAATATTTAATGCTAAATTGTTTATTTATTTTACCTAATGATCAAAAAATTCAATGATTACATATTACATTTAAAGCACGTTGTTGTTGAGATGGCTCCTCTCGCAATGCAATTTTGTCCATTTCTTTGACCATCTCCTTATACACCTTTTTGGACATTCCTACTGGCATATTTCTGATATCAACTCGTTCATCTTTTGAGATTTTCATAATCTTCCTGAAAATGTAACATGACAATAAACTATTTAATTTTTATATTGATATATGAAAAGTAAGTATAACAAAAGTGATATTTATAAATAATTCTAGACAAACATATAAAGGAATATTACTTTTTCATTCCTTCTTTTTTTTTTGGTACGTTTTTGCTATTAAAAGTCTGACATCTCTCATTGACCAATTCTCTGGAAACTCTTCCTATAGTTTACATAAAATCTGGTTCTTGGAATCATTGGATTGGTTTTTGTATTGGAAGTGGAAAGAACGTCTATACATTCGTTCCACTAGATCCCGCAAACATTTGTAAAAGTTTTTCCCCCTTTCGTTAACCTCCAAGGCCACTCCAGATGAGCTAAGGAGAAATTCATTTTCATTTGCATATTCTATTGTTTTTCTTTTCTTAGAACAACATTCCTTTTCTAAGTTGTTGGTCCCTATAGAACATTAAACAGAGGTGAATTAATAGACTTTTTCACACATGTTATCTAATAATTTTAATTATCTTATTAATGAAAACTAAAAAAAGAAACTCATATTGGATCGATAGTATTTTTTCATTCACCTGATTCATTCTTTTGCAATTTTTCCATCAAGCTTATACGTTCTTTTGGTCCTAAATCAGAAATAATCTTATCAAGCTTTGCCATTTTGTGGCTCTGCATGATACACATTAAACAATACATATTATTTAAACTTACATATATTTCAAAAATAAATTTTTTACAAAAAATTTACAAATAACTTGCCTTTTTTTCTTTTCTTGATGTGTTATCAGTATTTTTGTTACTTGATCTCTTTTCAGTCATTTCTTTAACAATATCAAACCTGTATCATATCAGTCAATAATATTTTTTTAAATAAACTATCAACTTCTCAATTAAAAAAAAAAAATTTAAAAAAACCGGTGCGCCATTCATAGTGAACACACCGATGTCGATGCGTGTATGCATTTCCCACGCACCGCAAAAACAGTATAATACACCGTATGATGCTCTATGTCAACAAGAAGCCCTGATGTGTTACATGTCAATGACCTCACTGGTTAACCATCATAAAAATAATAAAAATCGTTCAGCGTTAGTTTTTTTAACATAAATCGGTGTTATATTTTACATATGGTGCACCATTAAAAAAATCTTGTTTTTTCACATTACTTATCTGGTGTTCTTGTAAACAATAGAGCACCGGTGCGCTACCTTACATAGGGCACACCGGTAAAAAAACTTTTTTTTTTTAAATCATTCCAAGGCCGACATGGATTAGGATATGACTATGCTAATCATCCCGTCGGTTGCATGTCTTAGGTCTATATTTAGCAATACAAACCCTATAATTCTAAACTGAAAAGTCCTAATTCTGAATCACAGAAAGAAGAAGAAGAAATGGGAGAAACAAAAAGAAAGTAAGGTTTGTATTTTTTGAAAGTTTTTTTTTTTTTTTCGAAACTGAACATTTGCGGTGCGTCATAATGAAATAGCGCATCGGCTGCATATTTTTCTAATTTTTTATGACATTACTTTCACGGTGCGTTGTGATAAGAGAGCGCCCCGGTGCACTCTTTCATACAAGACGTACTGAATTATTTTATTTTTTTTTTATGCAAGGGTCGACATGGATTGGGATCCGACTATGTAGGTCAACCCGTTCATTGGATGTCTTAGGCTTATATTTAGCAATATAAACCCTATAAATATAAATTGAAAAGCCCTAATTTTGAAATCACAGCAAGTGGGAGAAGACGGGGCAGAAACAAAAATAATGTAGGGTATGTTTGTAAAATGGTTTTTTTTCAAAACAGCACGTTGTGCGGTGTGTCATAATGTAATAGTGCACCGGTGCCATATGTTACATATGGTGCGCTGATAAAAACATAATTTGTTTTTTTAATTTTTTATCACTGTACTTGCGCAGTGCGCTAGTATAACCAAGCACACCGGTGCGCAACGTTACACAGGGCACAGCGGTGAAAAAAAATCTGTATTTTTTTTAAGATTGACGCAAGGGCCAGCATGGATTGGGATCCGACTATGCAAGTCATCCCGTGGGTTGGATTTCTTATGAGTACAAAAACCATATAAATCTAAATTGAAAAGAAAGAGGGAGAAATAATGGCAGAAACAAAAAGAATCTAGGGTTTTGTTTCTAAAAATTGATTTCTAATGGCAGATTTGTCCTGATGATGGGTCTTGTTTTAGACCCGAAACATAGACTGAAAAATGGAAACCGTGGAGATTCTGAATGTTGAATACAAAAATCTACACCACAGAAATCTACAATCCATCAATTGATTTCTTTTTTTATTTTTGTTTCTGAAAACTGCAGAAAAAGGTTAAAAACTGCAGAAACAAAAAGTTAAAAAAACAATAAGATTTGATTTTGTATTTTACTTCATAAAAAACTAGAGAAAAAATAAAATAAAACAATAGACTTTGATTTCTTATTTCACTACATAAAAAAAACTACAGAAAAAAGTACAAAAAAATAATAAACTTTACTCACGTCATTTAAAATTCTATGGTACAGGGTTTGAATTACCAGAGGTTTGGAATTCACATTGTCTGAATACTTCTGTTCAAATGTATTTCCCTGCTCCACAATTCTCTCGTGCTCTGTTTGCCCCAGGTATGTATCCTGCAAATCTCTAGCTGAAATGTTTACAAAAATAGTGAAATAATGAAAAGTGTTTAGTATTTAAAGAAATGTTTTATGAAATTATATTTTCAAAAATATTTTGCCGCCCAATTTTCAATTTACCGCTTTTTTTTCACTTAAAGAAAATAGGGTTGCGCTTTTTTTTATTGCAGTTATTCGTTTACCGGTGCGTCTTTTAATTGAACCGCACCGGTGCTACTTGTTACAAAAGCGCACCAGTGCACAAAATAAAGAACTGACCGATGCGGTTATCTAAACAGTACGCACCGGAATTACATTTAGATTTGTGCACCAAAGTTTATTGTTGTTTTTCTCAAATGCAGGGAGAAAATATCATATATTATATGAAATGGACAATTCTTCAAAATCCAGCTCATTCCATAATATTTCTCAAAGTCCATCACGAAGTTCTCCCTATCCATGTGGAGATGTAATATTTACTTCAGATTTGTTTTATTTTTTCACTATCTAATTGAATTTATGTATGTTTTTTTATCCATGTAGTCAATCATGCACAACTTGATTAAATTTATAATGTATACAAATTTGCAGGTTCATGCAGATTCATCATCGAGTTCAGATGCACAAAATTACATTCAAAGTACTGCTCCAAAACATCGAAAGTTCTTATCAGGAGCTGCATACCGCAAGACGCATTTGGTAGATGAAAATGGACAGCCGCTTCACCCTGCCAATTGTAACAATATTGCATCTTCTAGCCACAATCCCGGGACAATGATGGTAATTATAATTATAATTGTTTGGTATATATATTGATTAATATGTAATTATTTCAACATCAAACCAATTTATAATCATGCAATATTTTCAACGTGGTTACAAATTGATATCATAATATTTTGTACTAATCATGTTCAATTTTTTTTTTTTTAATTATTAGGATTCTAATGATGATGAATGACCTACCTACCATTTTCCGTTGCACCCCACGACAATGTCAAATTGAGAGAAGATTGAATTAAGAGAAAAAATCAGAGAGGAACGATACCAAGAATGGTTGAGTCAACCACCGATTCAATTCCTGCTATGTCCAGATTCACCAATTAGGAATGACTACAGCAATAGTAGTTCTTCACAAGCTGGCAATGGAGACAATCAAATAGAGGTTGGTATGGATGATTACTTAAGGGATACGACTGTCATGGAGACAATGTTGTTAGATGCATTCCAAAATGATGATCAACTAGGGGATGATGTTCATATCGCTAACACCTTTTTCGAAAGCCTTAAATTTGCTTCCACCACCCCTCTCTTTGGACCCGGCGGTCAGTCAAATTCTACCCAGTTGGGGACAACGATGTTACTATACAACTTGAAAGCAAAGTTTGGCTTGTCAAATGCATGTTTCTCAGAACTTTTGAGGTAAGTTACCATAAAGTACTTCCCTTATATATAAATTTGAAATATAATCAGTACACTGCAATGAACATTACAAATGTTAAATTTTATGAACATTAATAATTATATCGACATTAATGTACATTTATTAATATAGTATTCCATGATCACCAACTACAGGTTATTCAAAGATAAGGTTCTTCTGAGTGATAATGTCTTGCCCAGTAGCTGCGAAGAGGAAAAACAATTGTTGAAAATGTTGGGTGTTGAGTACATATCATATCATGCATGTCCAAATGATTGTATTCTATATAGAGGAGAATATGCAGACAAAGATATGTGTCCGAAATGTGGGCATGACAGGTATGATAAATCAAAAAAGAAGGGTAAATCACGTACTGGTCCTCCTTTTAAGATATTGAGGCACATGTATAATCCCAAGGATTCAAAGGCTCTTTCATTGCAAAGAATTAGCTATGTTGCAAGGATGGCATGCCTCACACACAAGTGAGTTGGGAGTTATGTGAATACCAACTGATTCAATATCCATGAAGCATATAGAGGATACATGGCCCGAAAAATTCAAGAATGAAGTACGAAGTCTATGACTCAGCATAGCCATGGATGGCGTCAACCCATATTCCCTCCAGAACACCAGCTATTCTATTCGGCCTGTAGTAGTGATCAATAACAATATCCCCCCATGGTTGTCCATGAAGAATGAACATCTTATGTTGGCTCTCATAGTCCCTGGTAGAAGACAAGTGAAGAATATGGATGTCTACTTACAACCACTGGTAGATGAATTGAAGGAATTATGGGATGGGATAAATGTATACGATGTATCAAGACCCATCGCAGCAGAGAGGAGGTTTACGTTGTATGGCATATGTGCTTACACGACACATGATTATCCAGGCTTAGGAGTTTGCTCTGGTAAATTACATGTTTAATTTATTGATTTTTATATATATAATGTAACAATATTCTTTCACATATTAGTTATTTAATTCATTGTAATATTATTTGTTCTGATCTTCATGATATTCTTTAACGTGCCATGCATATAATTAATTAATGTATACAAATATAATCTCGCAGGTCTTGTAACAAAAGGGTATTTTGGATGTAAATGTTGTGGACCTTCTCTGAAAGCTAGATGGTCCAAGGACCTACGAAAGCCAGTGTATGATTGCTCTAGGATATTCCTACCAGAACAACACCCTTACAAAAGAGCAGCATCCACTTTCAATGGTAAACGAGAAAGAACCCAAAGGCCTCCAATAATGACACCAGCTGAATGGCTTAGAGCATATGAGAGAGAGAAGGAGAAGGAGTTCACAGAAATGTTTGATTCAAATGGGGAGCCTAAGTTCGATGATCTAGATTTCTTCAACACCTATGTTGAGAAATTTCCCATTGGGATGAAAAGGAAATCTATCTTTTATGACCTCCCATATTGGGAGCATCTTAAGATTGCCCACTTATTAGATCCCATTCATATATTTAAAAATGTTTCATCTTCTTTATGGAGGCACATATCATCGAAACAAAGTGACACATTGGCGGTTAGGAAAGATCTTATTACTTCAAAAACTAAAAATAAATATTGGCCAAGATGATTAGAAAGTACGGGATCAGAGGCAGGCGTTGGTCCCTCTAATTCATGGTTTTTCAAAGAAGCTGATGTCCCATGGATTTTAAAAAAAGATGATATATCTTTGGCAAAGGAAGTTATAATGGATGTGAGGGTGCCAACTTCATCTGGGTCTTCACTACGGCGCTGCTTCACCGTGGATGACCATTTTTTGGGGTTGAAATAGCATGACCATTGAATTTTCTAAGAGTACATAAAATGTCAAAAGCATGATTTTATTATTTGTTATATTAATAAATTTTATCCCATGCGGTGATCATAAAACATAACTAATTTTGTATATTATTGCACATTTTTATAACTTAGCAGTGTCATTATCCTTTGTTTGTGCGTGGGTGTGTGAAACATGAATTCCCTCAAGACCTAGGACGTGCCATATCTAAATTATCTGCATTTGTACATTGGATCACGTCAAAGGAGATTCATGTGGCTAGCATTCCACGGTGACGTCAAGAGATAGTTGAGATTGTTTGTATGTTTGAGAAGGAACTGCCGACGAGTTTCATGGACTTACATGTTCATCTTCTAATCCACCTAGTAGATGAGGTTGAATTAGTTGGGGTTGTTTCTTGTCGTTGGATGTTCTTCTTAGAGAGGTACATGAAGAAATTGAAAGGTTTTGTTCGACAAAGGGAAAAATCCGAGGGATCTATGGCAGAGGGGTACATATCGTATAAGTCTTTCTACTATGCCAGTGAGTACATCAACCAGATCGACAACAGACCAGGTACGGTGATTTGGGGTGATGAATTGGATGAAGACAAAAGAGAAGGGGAGTTTCTCCAAACAAGTGGAAAAAAGCGCTTGATAAAGTGTAAGCGACTTATAATTTTTCAAATTTACAAAAAGTAATTAATATTCGTGTTGAACTTCAATATAATGTATATTTTGATCTCTAAGTACTATGTAATGTTGGTTTGATTTCATCAGCGAATGCAGAAATTGAAGCAATCAATAAATTCATTCTTTACAATTCTGAAGCGACACAACCGTGGGTCGCATTGTATGAACAAAAAAGAATGAAATGGGATAGTGACAGGAAAGAATTCAGACGGTTGAATGGTAGAAGTGTGCCTTATCCCGATCATTTAAAATAAATTATGCCAAAAATATGCCCCAACAGTTCGGTTGCTGACCAAGTCAGAGAGAAATACGGTGCTACCAGTCGTTACCCACATGCTTAAGAGGATGCGCTAAACGTAGGGATTGGGTGCAGAAAATCGGTAATAATTTATATATAAATTTGAAACTTATATTAAGACATCTACATTTCATATTTTAACTGTTGGATTATTATTTATAAGACACATGACACTTATATGATTTTTTAAACTTTTTTTATAATAGGTGCATTTGTTCCCATCTATGTGGGCATATGGACACCATTTTTGCAGAGAAAATGCCGATGTTGGAAACATCACACAAGACTATGGAGTGGAAGTCGAGTTCGATCAATCTAGTCGATCTAGCCACCGTGATCAAAAACTAGTAAGAGGACGTTAGGTTACATCGAAAAGATACAAGAGATCATTGAAGTGGATTTTTCTTCTTTCCAATGTGTTATTTTTAGGTGCAAGTGGTGGGACACCTTTGATTGGAATAATGTAA
Source organism: Pinus albicaulis (assembly GCA_034641835.2). Classification (NCBI taxonomy): domain Eukaryota; kingdom Viridiplantae; phylum Streptophyta; class Pinopsida; order Pinales; family Pinaceae; genus Pinus; species Pinus albicaulis. Next base: position 424,180,631 of record CM076573.1, on the reverse strand, counting down.
AGGAAGATCGTGATAGTAGGCTGATATGTATCAACTCTAGAAAGATGTGGGATGAAGCTAAGGAGCCCTATGTTTTCCCTAAACACTGCAACCAGGTGTTTTTCTACCCAGATGTGTTGGATAGGAATTGGTGGTTCGTATTGACACATGACCCTAGATCAAAACATATTTTTGAGAACAATAATGTTATCATGCCATGCGAGCTAGAAGATAATGAGGGTGATCATGAGAACCGAGAGTGATATGGTACAATATGTGTTATTTCATCAATACTTATACTTTTGAAGATGAGTTTTTCGAAATATTAATGTAATATGTATTTTGAATTAATTGGTAATTTGCATTATGTTAATGTTAAAATCAATAATTCACTTGATAATCTGGTATTATGTACTTGATCTCAAAAACAATGGCGTACTGTATAAATTAATTATTTTTTTGTATCTAAGATCATAATAAAATAATGATAATTCTAATTAAGTACAGGAATTTATTTGCATTATTTTCTAAATTTCCTTATGTTACAATAAATCATATTATTCTATATTTATTATTTTACAATTATTTAAAATCTACAAATTTACAAATTTAAAAATTTTAATAAATTCATTTCACATTAATACAATTAAAATTTTACAAATATTTTACATACAATTAGAATTAGAATTAGAATTATTAGAATTACAATTACAATTTTACAATTTCACGTACAATAACAATTTTAGAATTTTACATATATACAATTACAATTTTACAAATTAAAAAATTACAATTACAATTACAGTTTTAGAAATTTACATATATATCATTATGATTACAATTTTAGAATTTTAAATACAATTACAAATACAAATATTACAAATTTACAATATCATGATCATTTGGTATTTATAAATTAATTAATAAACATCACGTTCATGTAGGCATCATACAAACATCATATTTGACTAAAAAGCACATTCAAAATCGCTAACTGCATCATCGTGATCATGATCATCTAACAAAACACAATTAACATTATATATTAACATCATCAGTACAACACAAACATCAAATATACATCTCATGCTATCACATACACATCTATGTGCAAGCTGCACATTAAATGAACATATCTAACATGACCTAAAAACATACACATAATGATGATCACCAACATGTAAATTAAGTACAACTGCAAAGTGAACATAAAATACATGGACCATATATATATATATATATATATATATATATATATATATATATATATATATAATGTTAAAAATATACAACTGTAATATAAATGTCATGGATCAGCTGATGATCGAGCCTCATCTCCATGATGACTGCTGGTAGATGCTACTGGAGGCTCATGCAAATCTGGTGCGGCGCGAGGCCATGAACGATCATGAGATGTTGATGGTACATTGCACCTCACAGACTATCCATCATGTGTTGTGGTTCACTCGTAACGTGCGACAGTCCTCGTCAGTCGCGTAAAAGTTGTTGTAACTCCTACGACATGCTGCATCAGGCTGTACATGTCACGCGGCATGCCTCTCCACATCTGTAAGAGCCTATCATCGGCCTCTATATCTCTGAAATCAGCGGGGCGAACACCCGCCTCAACAAACAATGAAATGAGTTGTTCGGCCAACTCCATCCTGTATGTAGCATCACTCAGACGTCGACCGCAAGCCGGAGCACTAGCAGGAGCAGGTCTCTGATATGCATCGGCCTCCTGCTGATCCTCGACAATATTTGGCATCATGCCCTATGCATCCTCATCAAGATCCACAATTGGATCAGGTGGTGGTGGCGGCATCTCCTCGCCATCATAATTGCCAATGTCTACAAAATATATACAAGTACACAACAATAATTAGACAATTTGATTATACAATTTAATAAAAATAAGTTAAATAAAATGTTAGAATAAATTTAAATAAAACAGTGATATTACCTCTATCATCTTCCAGCTCATCATCTATGAATAGGAGGTTGGCACACCCTCGCCAATCCAACCCTGCATAAGGACAAGGGACCATAATGAAGGGATGCTCAAAAACACTGGCTAGCAACCCCAGTGCATCATCTGATATCCTCGCCGGAAATGGAGTCTCCTCCCTCTTGGGCATCATCTGCCCCCACATATGCATAGGTGCCTCAGTAATCGGCCTAGGAGGCTACCGAAGAAAAGAAGGCCTCGTCTCTGGAAACCTCTCAGAAAATAAACAAAAAATCTCTGAAGCAAAAGGGAAGTTGACCCTCCCTTGTGCACGAGCACGACATCTATATAATGTTGTACAGAACTGCCGTAAAAAAATGGCAGACCACCTGACAAGTCATGGCTGTTGTAGTAAAGAATCAATATAATATAAAATTTGGCAACTAATGCGTTGCCCGTCACTGGTGTTGTGAAAAATGGTCAAAATGATAAGTGAGAGACACTAGACCTCCTCACGACCAAACGCACCAATATGTAACTGTCCTCCGGAGACCTAAAAATCTGAAGGAAACAATATATCTGGTCTAATGTATCTCTGGGAGTAAACTAACTGACTCCCTGCCACACAACCAGCTGGAACCTCGGGGAACGAGGGAAAATCCACCCCTCTCCTCGAAAGCCCTGTAATAAAATATACATCCTCCTTAGCGGGTGTGTACCACTGGTCGATACCAACTCGGAAATCCTGTTGCTGGGCATTCCACCTTCGGATAAGATGTCTCAAAAAACCACTATGGGACTTTAGGGAAGTAGCCTCCTCATAGAACTTGAGGAGGCCTACCTGCCTTAGGAGACCCTGCGTCATTGTTGTAATAGGGTGAGGGTATGCATCTCTCTCCCTCTCTCTTGCCTCCCACAGGCGAACCATGTTATATTGTTCTGTCTGTTGTTGTTGTTGTTGCACCTCTTCTCTCCTTTCACGTCTCTGAATGATTGACATATTAAACAGAATATTTTAATTAAATGACACATGTATTTACTAATATATGTATATAAATATTTTTTGAAAAATAAATAAAACAAGAGTCGGTGCGCCACAAACATAGTCACGCACCGGTAATAGTGTGTCCCACCACATAGACGCACCGGCGACGGTGCACATAATGATATAAAAAGCACTGGGAGCGGTGCTCCAGAAAATATTTTTAGCGCACCATTCACTAAGTGCGGTGTCATGAGGCTGGTGTGCTGACTTCACTATACGCCCCGGGCTTATAGTTAAGTCTGCACACCGCCCTCCTGCCACCGTACATAGTCGTACGATGCGGCCAGGTATCCGAGCACACCGCTCTTTGTCGTAAAATTTACAATTACACGGTGCGCCTTTGGAATCGGCCCCGGAACCAGTGCGGATACACTTAGCACCGGTTTACCAACCCGAACCATTGACAATGTTGATTTGCAGTTCTAGTCCGCCAAAAAACTTACGTGCCCCAGGGCAAATAATTTCGTCAACGCACTAGGAGGCTGTGATTCAACATTGTCAACGGTGTGGCCTAGTAAATGACCGCACCGCACTTTTAAAAAAATTTAAAATAACACCGTGCACCTCACGGTACTGCCCCGGCACCGGTGCGGACTCCTTCAACACTGGGTACGGAGTGGCCTGTAAATTTACAGGCAACACCGCAAACTGGTGCGAGCCGAACGGCTCGAGCGCACCGCGCGACAATTTTTTTTTTTTAATGGTTAATTTTAAGGTTTTTTCAAATTATAATCCACTAAAAGGTTTAATTATGGAAAAATAAGAAAAATACCTATAAATTTACCCGTCGAGGAGGCATATTGGCTGTATAATTTAAAAAAGAAAATTTGTCCACTATTTTATAAAATTCAAGCTGGAGATTGGTGGAAATGTACAGCATCAATGCATGCAATAAGTGAAATGGGAGCACAGATGTCAGTGCGGCTCAAGCAAGGATAACTTGCACCGGTTCTTGAGAGCTCTGTAGCACTGACAAAAGTGAAAAATGTGGTTTTTTGGCCGTGATATTTTTTTTATTTAACCTTGTTCCGGTGCGCGTGGTTTTTACTGGAGTATCGGTGCATTGTCTTAATGACGCACCGGGCTCTTTCTATTTTCAAGCACTTTTAGGAGGCACCGGGGCTGCGTAACTGTAACACACCGGTGTGCTATAGTAATTCGACGCACCGGTAATGGTGTCCGGTGAACCAATGATTTCTACGGTTTTTTTGCCGTAATTTTTTTATTTAACCCTATTTCGATGTGCGGCGTTTTTACTGGAGTACCAGTGCATTTCCTGTATGCCACGTCGGGCTCTTTCTGTTTTCGCGCGCTTTTAGGTGGCACCGGGGCGGCATATTTTTAAATCACCAATGCTCTATAGTAATATGACGCACCGGTAACAGTGTCCGATGAACCAATGATTTCTACGGTTTTTTGGCCATAATTTGTTTTTATTTAACCCTATTCTGGTACGCGGGATGTTTGCTGGAGTACCAGTGCATTGTCTGTATGCCGCACCGGGCTCTTTCTATTTTCACACGCTTTTAGAGCCACCGAGGTGGCGTATTTTTAAAGCACCAGTGCTCTACAGTACCATGACGCACTAGTAACAGTGTCCGGTGAACCAATGATTTCTGCGGTTTTTTGGCCGTAATTTTGTTTGTTTTAAACCCTTTTCCGATGTGCGGCATTTACGGGGATCCCGATGCGTTTCAATCATTCGGCACTAGGACGTTTATGTTCTACGTCCTTTTTATGAGGCACCAAGGCTGACGATATGACACGCACCAGTGCGGTTGCTGAATTAAAAGCATCGGAAGGGTGTGTACGGAGCGCAATGTTTCTGGTGTGCCAATGTTTTATGCGGTTTGTTTGTCGTAATATTTTTTATTTAACCATCCACCAATGCGCGGGTTTTGTGGGCACCCCGGTGTGTTTCATTTATTCCACACCAGGCGGTATATGTGTGGTCGACATGTAAAGCACCGGTGCTCTACAGAAATAAAACGCACCGAGCTTGTGTGTATGGAGCGCACGATGTCTGGTGTGCCAATTTTTGTAATGCACTGGTGCTTTGTCATATGCAATGCACCGGTGCGTTTTAGGTTGATAAGAGCACTGGAAGAAATACATCCGCAAAAACCTCTACCCGCCAACCTCCTCTAGGATCCTCCGCTAGAAACGGACATCTGGGGTATTTTTCTGTGGGATTCCTCAAAAACATTCGTTAGAGGGTCTTTTCCTTGTAGTGTTTGATTGTGTATGTGGATCCAGAGGGATCCCATCGAAAACTATCGTGGTTTCCTCTTTTCAATGGAGATGTACCGTGGAGAATTACCTTCAGATTTTCCAGATCTGCCTCAAGGTGAGGGGGAATGGTAGGAAATACCCATTCACACCAAACATTGGAATGTTCATCCCATTTGGAGATCTAATCCATGAATTTTATACCTTCACTCCAAAGGTGGTTTTGAATACGATGGATGCTCGACTTTTCAGTGAGAGGAGACTGTCCCATAATTTGTCTTCCAAGATGTTTATACTACTGCCTCCTTGTGGGACTTTAGAAATGTATCTGTTGATAAAAGGTATGACTTTTTTACATAGTGCCCAGATTCTGGAGTAGGGCCTATTTGGGAGTGCCTGATGAAGAATATTTTTCCTATCCGTGATAAGGTATTTAGTTTCCAGAACTTTCGTACACTAAGAATGTTGTCCAGCTATAAGGCGCCACACTATTTTCCCCCCAAATGCATTGTTCAATAGCTTTGGAATGTGAATTCAAACTCCCCCATTTTCATAATTCTGAGTGACCTGCCTCCATTTAACTAAGTTGTATTTCTTCTTCTCATTATTTCCCCTTACCATAAAAATTATCTCAATATCGCTTTGATTCTTTGTTGAATGCTAGAGGGAGCATGAAGCAAGGAAAATTGGTACAAGGGCAAGGCAGTGAGGATAGATTTTAGGATTATTTTGTGCCCAGCCAGGTTAAGCCAAGAGGATCCCCACTGCTGCACTCTCTTTTTCATTTTTTCAATTGTGATATTCTAGACCTCAGTCTTCATCTGCCCAACACTGACAAGCATCCCAAGGTAGTTGAAATGGGTCCAATTCAACTTGTAGGGGACTCTGAAGATTTTTGAAATACTATGAATGTTATTGTTTATACCATTCCACCAATATATGCATCTTTTGTGGTTGCTAATCTACCCTCCTAAATACGAAATAAATTTGTCAAGAATAGTTTTGAATCTCTAAGCAATAATATTGGTGGCTCCACCCATCAAGAGGGTGTCATAAACAAATTGTGAATGATTCATGTTCTTAACTCCATTGTTGAACTTGTTACCAGTGATGAGGCCCACTCTGCGCTTATGATCCAAGGCTCTGCTGAAGAACTCTACCATGAGGATGAAAAGAAAAGGGGAAAGAGGACAGCCTTGTCTGAGGCCATGAGAATATTGAAAGAATTTCCCAAGCCTACCATTGACTAAAGGAGTGATCCAAGGGTTGGAGATGCAGGCATTGACAAGGGATATAAATTCATATTCAAATCCCATTTTTTGAAGGACAGAGAAGAAAAATTAATATCTCACTCTATCAAAAGCATTAGCAAGATCAAGTTTCAGTATGAATCCTTTCTCAGATCTCATCATACTCGAGTGGATGGCTTCTTGAACCAAGAGTATAGAATCAAAAAAAAAATCTTTGGGAAATGAAGCCCACTTGATTTTCAGAAATGAGTTTTGGGAGGTGGGGTTTTAGGGAAGTCACACCAAATAGGATTGAATCTGAAAGGGAGGGGTCTAAGGGAGAACTAATCTCCTAAGGAGAGGGTGACGAGATAATGGTCAGAGGCAGAGTATGGTAGGATACTAGAGGAGGCAACAAAGTAATGATAGACTAGAGGAACAACAACTATAAAACGGTCAAGTCTTTCCATAATTTTTTCAGCACTGATTCTTCAACTGCTCCAAGTGAATTTTCGATTTTTGTGGATGATATCAACCAAATCATGGGTTTGGATGATATTTCCTAGCTAATCTCTTGAGGTGTCTGAATTGAAGCTGCCACCTCTTTTTTCATTAGCATGCAGGATCAAGTTGAGGTCCCTTCCAATGATGATGTTTTTATTTTCCTCATTGTCTATGTCTGTTTTCATGATGTTCCAATAGATTTATTTGTCCTTGTAATGATTTGGTCCATATATATTGTACACCGTTACAATAGTGTTTTCTTGGGTGTTCTACAGATTTACTTTGATCCAGTCCTAGGTCTTGACAACAGTTATTGGCTTCCAAGCATTCTCATTCTAGATGGTAGCTATTCCTCCAGAGGCACCCCTAGATTCTACCACAGTGCCCTTGTAGTTCTTCATTTTATTAATGGTGTTCTCCATATCTCTTTCTCCTTGCTTAGTTTCTTGAAGTAGAATTATGTCAAGCTTTTCTTGATTAAGAAGGTCTCTTAGAGTTGAGTTTTTGGAGGGGTGTCCTAGTCCCCTACAATTCCAAGAGAGGGCTTTCATTATTTCAGGAATGCAAGTTGAGGACCTTTCTTCCCTCCTAATTCATGCTAGCTTGCTTCTTTGTTAATATGCTCTCCAATGAAAGTTTCTATTGGGTGTTGGATTCCAAGGGGGATGTCCTTCTGGGCTGCTTCATCTCTATGATGCTTGGATGATTTTCTTCTGGGGAAAGTTCTTTTAAGGGTTTCTAGAGTTACCCCATGCTCTTTGGCAGCGTTCATGGTAACAATTTGGGTTGAAGAGGGTTCAAAAAAGGAGGGGGGGGCGAGATTTGGATGGGGAGGAATGGGGAGAGGAACCATGAAGCGGAGAGGGAATGGAGGGCTGAGGAGGGTCCTCTTTTGTAGGAGCAAGCAAGGAGAAGGGGTTGAGGGAGGTTAGGGAGAGATTAGAAGATGGGATAAGGGGGGGGGGATATGGGTTTGCTGGGAGAGGGCAGATTGAGAAGATTGGGTAGATTGGGAGGGATGGGGCAGAAGGGGCACCGGTGTTTTTAAGATTCGAAGCAGTCTTATTCTTTTTTATGGTTTCCCATTGAGATTCTGGGTTGGAGTCTTCAACCTCAATAAATTTAGTGCATTTATTAGAAAAATGGTCATATTCATGGCATACCTTGCATTTAAACGGGATTTTCTTGTATTCTAGCTATTGTATGTGAGTCCAGTTATCGACCCTTAGTTTGATTGCTTCAGGAAGACCTTTCCACATATGAATTTTCTAACTGCGTTGCCTATTTCTTGGACTGAATCATCACCCCAAAAATGCAAGGGAAGGTGAGGGAGGTGGACCCAGATAGGGACAACGTTGGGCACATCAAGTTCAGGATCAAAATCTAGAGTCCATTTTTTGAGGTAGAACCCTCTGGTGTCCATGAAGTATGGCCCATTCCTAAATATTAGATCCTTGTCTTCTTTTGTCTCAAAATGGAATGTAAAATAGCCCCTGCCACATAATATGATTGAAATTTTCCTGTTGATCTTGTCCGACCAGTTGCATTCGACCCATTTTTGCACCGTTTTCGGCAAAGGCCATAGTCCTGTAAATTGCCCGATGATGCCTTTCTCGACGAGGGAGAGAGCAGCCATTCTAGGAATCGTAGGGGGAAGAGAAACTTCTTGTACACCCTCCAGTTTTTTGACAAACTTAGAAATTGTTGGTCTTGCTCTTGGCAGATTAAATGAACTGATCAACATCGAAAATGCCTAGGCGTGGTTAGGCAGAGAAGCCACCTCCGGGGAGTCCACCGGAGGGGCCATCCATCCAAGTGCGGGATGTAGTAGGGGAGGAGGAGTGTGCCTGCTCCTAGGTCATGAGGGCCACAACTCTCCTCCAGATCGCGACAGCAACGAAAAAATTCAAATTATGGTTTTTTTTTAATTATGTAAAATTGTTCTATATTTTTTTTATTTTTTTTTGTTAATTTTCTATTTTTTTTTAAATTATGTGTGTTTTGAAATATCTTTTTTTTTATAGTTTTTTTAATTTTTTGTTTTTAATTTTTTTATTTTTTTTATTTTTAATGTTTTTTCTGTCTTTTCATATACAATTTTATATTTGAATTTTTAAATATTTTTAATGTTATTATTTTTTTAATTTTGCAAAAAAAATTTAAAATTTTATTATAAAAAAAACATTGCAAAGAAAAACAAAAAAACTTATGTTTGAAAAACCCTTAAAAAACTAATATCTTAGGACGAAAAGCACTAAGAGACATAAGAAAACTTGAAAATTTGTTAAATAATCAACATTTAAAAAATAATTGTGTATACCTAGGATATAAGAACATTTAAAGTGTCAAAAATGTGTTTAAAAAAATAAATGTTGATGTTTTTCAAAAAATGCATGAAAATCATCAACATTTTAAAAGTATATATTGAGACTTAATACAATAGAAAATTTAAAGTGTAAAAATTAAGCCCTCTAAAAAAATGGGTCGATGTTGCATCAACACTTTTTAAAATTAACATGAAAATCACTAAGATTTAAAAAAAAAAAATGATACATAAGAAAATTTAAATTGTTAAAAACATGCTCCCAAAAAACAAAGTGTATTTTCGAAGAGCACTTTTCAAAATCGGATTAATTTTTTTCTACCTCAAAAAAGCGGGTACTCGTTTTCGTTCCCGTTTCAAAGTTGACATTCTGTAAGACTTGACTATAAGTGCTATTTGTTGAATGAGTCGTGTGATGACTGAATTAGGATGATTAGTAGCATTGATTAGTTAGTGTTGCATGAATAATTGTTAAAACTGATATGCATGAATTTGTTTTTTATTTAAGCTTATTGAAAATTGTAAACAAGTGCTTATGGTAGTTACTTCATGTGCTAGTTTTCTGTTAACAATACATTGTGGGAATTGGAAATGTTTGGATTGATATCCTAACTGTTATTGAAATTTACACATTAATGAATATGTGTATATAATTTTATGCATGACAATATTGTATGCTTAAAACTAAAATGATTGTGAAAGTAATACTTGTTTGAACAATGCATATTTATGACTAACTTTGTTGATGGGATTAAAGAGGGGTTGCTTAATGGCAACACGAGTACCTATAAAGGTAAAACGTTGCAATCTGAATTTCAACCATACATGAGAAAGTATAATGTTATGATATGCGTGATTGTGTATTTGAGAAATAATAATGTATACCATATGTGTGTCATTTATATTCCCTATCATTCTAGATATTGTGGACCCATGCTAAAGACCAAGTATAATGTATGATGTACATAACAGTTTATTTTTCTTTATGTATAATGTGCATATGGTTCATTATGTAAATTATTGTGGGAAAGAGAGCTAAAAGAGATATTTAGCATGGCATACAGCTGTGAACAATTGTGAAAGGCAGGAAGGTCTTGGGTTGATGGCATTTGCTTGCCCGGAGGGGTTGATGACGCTTTCCTGCCCAGATTTCCTCTCCTTAGAGATAAATAATCTCAGTAAGGGAAAAGAGTTGGCAAAGATGGTGAAGAGGAAAAAAAGTTTGAGACAACTCTATATATTTTGGAGCATGTTGGAGGAGGCCCAAAATTCCTCATAGATGGGACACTGTCGGAGGAATAGGCAGGACATTTCCAAGAGGAGTCCTATTTTGGACCCTATGTGGTCATTGGAATTCTTGAGCTGGTTGGTTAGTGGAATTACAGACTGGACCTGGTACGGTCTCTGTCATAGAACTGTCTTGATGTGACAATGACTCAATTTGGTTGTGGAAACTAGTTCCCATTTGGAGGAGCATTCTTTAGCCTACTATAGTTCTCATAACGTAACAAATTAACTAATCAGTTATGTGTTATGTTAAAAATGAAATTTTCTATATGATTGTGTAAATATTTTATGTATATCTTGACATGAAAGGAGCCCAGTGCTTGGAAAGGAATTACTGGAAATATAAGTGTCTTTTGTTGTATTACTAATATTTTGAATGTCTTAGTAGGGGCCGGGACAATATACACTTGGTTCATTTATTGATCATTTAGATGTTTAGAAATCTATGTGCTCTCTGATTACTTTTAGAAGTACTATGTGGATGTCTTTAGCAAGAGCTAATATTGTGCACTTGGTGCAATGATTTATCATTTTGATGAATAGAGGATTACTTCTCTCTAAAAACTAAGAAGAGTACTGTAATTAAAATATCACTTGAAATTGTATAAATGTGTTATAATTATAAGTATTTCATTTGATTGAGAATGTTGTGACTAATGTGATTATGTTGGATTTGTTGATCATAAATTACAAGGTGCTTAAACCATTCAAGCGCTTACATAAAAGTGACCATGTCTTCCAAGAGTAATTGGTAAGTAACAGTAAGTTAGCATAGAGATTTTGTTTTATTTCTATGAATTTTAATAATAGCTAAGTGATGGAAAGTGGAACTTGCATATTTTGGAAGTTATAAATGCTTATGACTATTGATAAATGTTAATTTTTTTTTATATGGGTATTTCTTGGAAATTAAATCCTTGATTTTGGAAGGGGAAGGATCCCCTTTGTGGTGGGTTAGATTTTTATATCATGTGTAAAATTTAACGTTCCAATGAAAGATGAACACTGAGGACAGTGTTGCCTTTAAAGGGGGGAGAATGTAGTATCCACATTGTACTCCCATAAAACTCATACGGGATTGTGTTATCATTTCATTATTTTTTCTTAGTCAATGGGGGGGTGGGGGGTGTAGGATTTAAACCAGTACGATGTACTGTGTGGTAGCATGGAAAGTTGTGAGCATAATACTTTCCTTCGTATATATGAGACTAAACTGTGAAGAGAAACCTCAAGTTTGATCCCTGTGCCAAAGGATAATTTCCACATCCAACATAATTTGTGTGCTGGCTACTCCTCCTAGTCGACGTTGATGTGTGTCGGTGACAATAACGTTCAAATGGTTTTTGTATTTTTATCGCTGAAATTTCCATTTGTGAAAAGAAATATATAGTTGTATTTTAGTTTCTCTCAGGGAACATTAAAAATACTTTCTATTGTTTGTTCATCACACACAACACAACACCACACTGCATACATGTTATTCCAGTTAAATTCAACCATACCATAGTTATGTCTCTTGGTATTTATGTTATATGTTCAGAGTGGTGCTAGAATATTGGCATAATTTTCTTTATTGTAGGGCCAAAATATTGGCATAGTTTTCTTTATTGTAGGTCTAAGGTTGTGTAAGGAACTCCTCTCTTATTCTATAATGTACAAGGGTGACCACCTTTGATACTAGTTGGTGCCTAGGTGTATGGTTCTTCTCCCATCGAATGAGTTTGAGAATGGAATATAATTAGCGTCATGCAAGATGTTATTGGTTGGAAAGTGCACAAAAAGGTATCACCATCATGCTAATGTTCTTAAAATGATTTGTTGCACAGAAATTGTAGGTACTTTCTTTTATCTCCTTGTAAATCCTTGCAAAGTTCTTGTGCATTAAAATATTGCACGCATATATATGTATATCTTGCTAATTTTTTAAAATGTTGCTTAGTGGATGTACATTAAAAGATAAGTTAATCTTGAAAAGGTTTTCATCGTTATCGTGCATAGAAAAAAATGGGTTAACAATGATATTTTCTTGGAAAGAATACATGAAAACTTTGTACATAGAAAATAGAGAAACTATGTTGGTTTCTTGAAAATAAGTATGTGTTATTTGCACAAATAAACAATCATTTTATTTGAAAAGAACACATCTGCACAAGCATAGAAACAATGGTTAATTGCATCAATTTTTTTTTCTAAAGGGAAAGTATTCCCATATATAACATAAATAGCTAGACCCTCTTAAAGGAGGGATATGTGATGCATACATTAAAAAAGACTATTATGATAAGCTCTTGCATGCACAAAGAATAATCATGTTATATAGATATGTCCTTCGCATTGATAGAAGAACTATTGAGCAATATTTTTTTAGAAAAAATATGTGATTATTCTTATGCTATCACAACTATTATCTTAGTTCCTTTTGTAATAAGATCATGTATATGCATGCGTGATTTGTATTAGCTTTCATTTAGAAAAAACATACATTTGTATGTGGGAAAAGATAACATGTTGTGTTAGCTTACATTTGAAAATGTTCTTTGGGAAAGAAGATGAATTTACATGCACAGAAACCATAGTAATGTGTTGGTTTCCTTGGAATATGTGTGTGTGTGTGTGTGTGTGTGTGTGTGTAATGTTGGTATGATTTATTGCATTATTTTTATGGATGCCCTATTGTGCTAGATTTCCTCAAAAAGGAAACATCTATTTGCATGCTCTATTGTGTTAAGCATTCTTTTGGAAAGTGTATGCATTGACATGGGAACAACATTCGTTGTGCTAGATTTCTTTACGTATTTTCATTCACCAAAAGTAGTAGTTGAAGGGCTAGTTCTTTTGATAAAATTTATATAATCCAAATGCACGATGGTCCGAATGGAAAATGGCTTCCACCCATGGAATTTACCCATGGTATTGTAAGTGTAATCCACCCATGGTATTGTAAGTGAGATACACACATGGTATTTACCCAACCATGGAATTTACATGTGGACAATCTGTCCTTTTACAAAATGCGACTTGTTATGGAAAATGGCATCCACCCATGGTATTCATCCACCCATGTTATCCATCCACCCATGGAATTTACCCATGGTATTGTAAATGGCATCGAACCATGGTATTTATCTATGGTATTGTAAGTGAGATCCACCCATGGCATTTACCCACCCATGAAATTTACCCGTGGTATTGTAACAAAAAAAAGGCTATAAGTAACAAGTCACATTTTGTAAAAGGACGGATTGTCCAACACAATGTAGCTTCTACAGTTATTCTCTATTCCATGGGAATAAGGGTTTTAAGAATATTTCAATTTCAACGTTTTTCATCCATCTTTAGCAAACTCCATGCAAGTTCCACAACCTCCACGGAGCAATTTCTTGGGCAAAGCAGGAAGAATTTTTGTTTTTTTTTTCATTTTTTTACAGGATTTTTTTAGGTGATGAGTTTGTAGAGAAGATATGAAAATATTGGTGCAAAATTTTTAGAAAACAATAGCAGATTTGGATTCCTTGTGAAACAATAGCCAATTTCAAAAAAAAATCTGTTGATTCGGAGTCTCGACGAGGGAGATATCGCTGATTCAAAATCAGAAATGTTGTAGAAATTTTTCTAATGACAATTCGTAGACGATGAATCTCCTGTCATTTTTGTAGTTTTTAGTGCGAAATTTCAGAGAAATGGTTATATATCTGAGCTCCCCTTGAAAATTCACTCTATTTCAAAAAAAAAATCGATCGAATCGGAGTCCGGACAAGGGAGTTATCGCTCATTTAAAATCAGTTATCTTTTCATAAATTTTGTGATGGCGGGACAATTCCAGCGCGAATTTGGGAGTCTAGAGTCTCCTAATAGCTATTTCAAACACATGGGAAAATGTAGAATGATCATTCTATTTCCAAAAACATATTATAACAAATATTCTGAGTTATATTGACTGATTTGTGCCCATTTTAAATCTGGAGAAGCATTCGGAGCGAGTTCCCTTTGGAGACGTGCCCTCCCACCCCGATTTAGTAGACACCTGCTTCACATTCATCAGTTTCAGCATAGAAACATTTGTCTTGGGTTATTTTGAGGCTTCCCCTCCCACCACAGGCTATGTAGGCACCTGCTACTTCATCAACAATCAACATCACGGTTATGGGTCAACCACACAAAATCCTTCTCATCGAAGTCCATTTTCTAGGCCGCACAATGTTACTATCACAGTTGATCACAAGCATTACAATGTATCTCTATCCTCAGATCTTCATTTGTCATGGTTCTGGGTTATCCACAAACCCACACTTCATCGAAGTCAATTTGATAGGCCACACGATGTTAGCATCATAGTTGGTCATAGGCATTACAGGGTATCTCTATCCTCAGATTTTCGTTTTTCATGGATATGGGTCATCCACAAACCCACACTTCATCGAATTTAATAGCCCGAAGGGAAATAAACAGTAATAGAAAGCACACAAACAAGGTACACAGCAACTAGAGACAAACCACAAGACAAAATACACAATATGGAGAACACTGAGCCATTTTATTAGTACTGAGAAATAAGAAAAGTACAAAGGTGATCAGAATGATGGCACCTCGGCTTGCTCAAGGCAAGTGTAGAAATACTCTCAGAACAATGTGTGGAATGGATGATCCCTCTATCAACTACGTAATCTCCAAGCTGCTGGAAAATGTTGTCGTGCTGCTGTAGCTGCTATAATGAAATGAGTCTTTGGGGCTGCTCCCCAACTCGAAAATTGTTGAAACTCTGGGAATGGCCTCCTCTCCCAATACCCAGAAAATCCTTAGAGCTTTTCAAGAATGGCTGACCCCAGAAAATACCTCCTTTGAGGCACTACGCTATCCCTCAAGGGAAAACGCTGACCCTGAAGGCAACACTGCAAAATATGGCCTCTCCCTCTCCAAAATGTCTCCAATAGGTAAGGGTTGATCCTTGCCCTAATCCTCCAGTCTAATTCCACCCAAATAACCTCAATCCAGAACCTCCCCCAACTGGAACTGCATCCTCCCTCTGCAAGACTGTGTTGTCCCTCCAAGGAATGCTCCTCAATGACTGAAGCTCTGATCTCCCCCTGAAAAATATGGTAGGACTCCTCACCCGAGCAAGCACTCAAAGTCTCCCGAGGCTGAGGTTGGGATCTCCGCACGGAGACACCCAGTGTACTGAAAAGTACGTGCAGACTAGCTAAACAGCAAGCGTGCTCAATGTCTAGAGACAATCTCCAAAATGCATAATCATCAATGAGGGAAATGAGGTAGCCTCCCCTCTATTTATCTTTGGTGAGCCTCCCTCTCTCCTTGGCCCCACCACGCTTACGCTGCCTCTCTTTGGCCCATGCTGCCAACTCATCTCCATTGGCTGGGCCCATGCTGTCTAGGTGTGTCACCCCCCTTCGTTGTCACTTGGCCCCCCTTGGCCCCACCTTGACCACAATGTTGTGTCTCCTAGGTGACTTTAGGGAGTGTGTTTTATCCTAAGTGAGTTACATTCTCCTTTTACCCATTATATTTATATTTTAACTATATAAGGAAAAATTAATCAAAATTAATATTTCCAATTAGCTATCACTAATTGGGAATATTACAATCTCCCCCGGAAAAATGTTGCTTGTCCTCAAGCAACTGTAATGATGGATTTTGTAAGATATGCTCATTCTCCCAAGTGGCATCTTCATCCGGCAAATTCCTCCATCTCATTAGGAACTCCCGGACTGTCCTGCTCCGCAGCTGTCTCTCCCTGGTGTCAATAATGGTCTCCAGCTGTAACACCAAGTGCCCCTCATCATCTGTAAGTGGAAGCTCCTCTGTCACCATCACCTGCTGCCCCGGTGCCTTCTTCAGGCATGATACGTGAAAAATATTATGAAACTTGCTACCTTGGAGTAGGTCCAACTCATAAGCAACATGTCCTACTCTGCATATCTCTCTGTATGGACCATAGAAGCGTGGCTTGAGCTTCTCATCCCCCTTCTACTTCAGCGTGGACTGTCAGTATAGCTGTAAGCGAGGGTAGACCAAATCCCCTACCTCAAAATGCCTCTCTACCCGACCCTTGAATGCATACAGCTTCTGCTGGTTTTGTGTTGTAGCCATGTTATCCTTGAGAGCTCGGAGGATGTCCTGACTCTCTTGGATCCAATCCTTGGCTCTAGGAGCCTTGCTGGCACCAAACATCACGTCAACAAAAGATAAAGCATGATATCCATACAATGCATAAAATGGAGACATACCGATAGACATGTGATGAGTGTTGTTGTAACAGTACTCCTCTAAGTGAAGCCACTTCAACCAAGCCCACTGCTGCCCACTAACATAGTTGCACAAGTAGCCCTCTAGCCACTTTTTCAATATCTCGGTCTATCCGTCTATCTGAGGATGGTAGCTAGTGCTCAGTGTCAACTTTGTGCCCACCAAACAGAAAAGCTCCTTCGAAAATCCGCCCATGAAGCAGTTGTCCCTGTCACTGACGATGGTCTTTGGGAGACCATGCAACCTGAAAATGTCCCTAAAGAATAGCTCTACCACCTGTGCTGCTGTGTAATATGCAGATATAGCAAAGAAGTGAGCATATTTTGTCAGTCGATCAACGACTACAAATATGCAGTCCTTCCCTTCACCGTGGGCAACCCTGTGATGAAGTCCACAATATTCTCTCCCATTTCCCCTCTGGTATGGGGAGAGGCTGCAATAAACCTATTGGATGGTTCATCTCCCCTTTGTTGCGCTGGCAAACCTCGCACTCCCTGACATGCTGGAGTACGTCCTCCTTGAGGTCCTTCCAAGAGAACCTCTCCCTGATGGCCCTGTAGGTTTTGGTAAACCCCTAATGGCCTAATAGTGGTGAATCGTGAGAATCCTGCAATATCTTCTTCTTGAGCTGAGAGCCTTCATTTAAGAAGATCATGTCCTTGTAATAGATGATCTCATCCATCACCCTGTACCTATCATCCATCACCTACCCATCCAAAATCTCATAGGAAAAATGGTCCTTGGAGTACTCCACCAACATTCGAGCCCTCCAATCTGTGTCTAAGCTCATCAGGGACAACGTTGCTGGTCTATGTGAGAGCGCATCAGCTACCACGTTGTTCTTCCCTTTGACATACTCGATGTCAAAATCATAAGCCTGGATCTTACTGACCCACTTCTGTTGCCTCTCCTGTAACTGCTTCTACTCTAAGAAAAATCTGAGGCTGTTGTGATCTGTCCTCACCCTGAACCTGCTGCCCACCAGGTACTGCCGTAATTTGACCAATGCATGCATGATTTCCAACATCTCCTTGTCGTATATGGAATACAACCTCTCATGCGGTAGGAGTTTCCGGCTCTCAAAAGCTATGGGGTGGCCTCCCTTCATCAAAACCGCGCCTATCCCCTCTCCCGATGCATCACACTCCAAAACAAAGGGCTGCGTGAAGTCTGGAAATGCTAACACTAGACAACTGCTCATCACCTCCTTGAGCCTGTCAAAAGCCCTCTGCACTATATATGTCCAACCGAATGCCCCCTTTTTGGTCAGATCTATAAGGGGTGCAGCAAGTTGGGAAAATCCCTTGACGAACTTCCTGTAGTAGGTGCAGATGCCTACAAATCCTTGAAGTTCCATCATGTTCTTCAGCTTTGGCCAATCCCTGATGACCCTGATCTTCTCCTCATGGACCCTCACTCTGTCCACCCCAATGATGTGCCCCAAATAGAGCATCTCTGACAACCCGAACTCGCACTTGGAGAGCTTAGCATAGAACTGCTACTCCTCCAGAATACGCAAAACCGCCTCTATGTGTTGGAGATGCTCCTCCCATGTCCTGTTGTATATCAGTATGTCATCAAAGAATACCAGTACACACTTCCCCAGATGACTGCGGAAGTTGTGGTTCATACATGACTGGAAGGTGGCGAGTGCATTGGTTAGCCCGAAGGGCATCACCAGAAACTCGAAATGGCCATAGTGACATCTGAAAGCGGTCTTGGGAATTTTCTACTCCCTCACGCGAATCTGGTGGTACCAAGATCTCAAGTCAATCTTCGAGAAGAATTGCGCCCCTCTCAACTCATCCATCAACTCGTCAATCCATGGGATAGGGTACCTGTTCTTCATCGTTTTCTTGTTCAGGGCCCTGTAGTCAATGCACATCCTCAATGTGTCGTCCTTCTTCTTCACCAGTACTACTGAAGAAGCGAAAGGACAAGTGTTGGGCCGAATTTGTCCAAGAGCCAGCAACTCATGGATAGCCCGATCAATCTCGTCCCAATAGGCCTTGGGGTGCCTATTTCGTGTGGTGATGACGGCCTGTATGCCCTACTCCAACTCGATAGTGTGCTCAAATCCCTGATCCAATGGCTGTCCTGGCAGTGTCTCCCCAAATACCGTAGCATACCTATCAAGGAGGTTCTATACCTCTGGGTTTACGGTCTACCCTATCAAGCCTGACTCTAAAGAAAGCAGCTCCACTGCCCACTCTATATCTCCCTTCCGGAAGTCCGCCTCCATCCGGTGAGTTGAGACTGTCTGAGGTGGATACGTATGCATGCCCTGTATCTTCTCGTGCTTCCTTGTCTTCTTATCATCCCACTCCATCTCCAATGCCTCCCAGTCCGTGGTGACCTTGCCTAGAGTGAGTAGCCATTGCACTCCCAATATCATGTTGGTGTCCAGAATTTTCACCACGAAGAAGTGGTCGGTCAGTGTGTAAGTGCCCATCGTCACTACCAACATTGGAACGTATCTAGCACACTGCATGGTCTAGTCCCCTGGAACCAACACTGAAAACCCATCAAAAATCTTCGTCGAAATGCCTCTTCGCTCTACCAACTGTGCATCAATGAAGTTGTGGGTTGCCCCACTGTCTACTAGTAGTGACACTAGCTGCCCTCGCACTATACCTTGAACACGCAGTGTCAAATATTACTTGGGAACTCCTTTCAGGGTTGTAAGGGCTCCTCCAGTAGGTGCGAAAGATGCACCTCCTGCTCTAGGTAGTGGGGCCGGCAGATGATCCTCCCTCTGCACTACGTGGCTCCCCCCTACACCCATGTCGTTGTACTCATCCTCTTCTCCATTGTCTCAGAGAAGACCTCAATATAATGTGCCTTGCTTGCAGCACAACGGTGTCCTGGTGCCCATGGCTCCTGGCAGGTGAAACACAATCTCCTCCTCCTCAGATCGCTCCTGGTATCATCATCTATCGGTCCTCTACTCTAGTTCTCCTTTGGAGGCGGAGCCCTCACGTCCCTCCCCTTGGGCTGGAAAGCCGTCCTTTGAGGGTAAGGCAATCTAGTCCAGGGTAAAGCATACTGTAAATCTCGGGTCCTGCCAACTGCATCATGGAGTGTGGTTGGCCTAGTGGACTGGACTAATCCCCGAAGAGGCTCTGCTAACCCGTCGATCAACATGTAGATCATCTATACTGCTGATAAATCTGGCACCATCACTGAGAGTCTCAGGAAATCTAAGATGTAGGTGTCTGAACTCCCGGTCTACTTGAGCTTCGTCAGCTCAACAAAATTCTCCTCTGGATCCCTCTGATCAAACCTCTCTATCAACCTCTGGGTGAACTCAGCATAAGCTGTCACTGTCGAGTGCCCGAGTGTAACCATCCCATGAAACCACCAAACTTGGGCCTCGCCATCTAGATGCAGCGCTGCCACCTTGATGGCCTCCATCTCCGCCATCTGGTTGAGCTGGAAATATATATCCAGCTTCTCTACCCATGCCTTTGCCGAACTATTTGACGAACCGTCAAAAGTTGGCAAGTGAAACCTGCCCACAGTACGATGCATATCTTTGTCCTGATAATGTCTGTTCCCCCTATGCTGATGGCGGGGTCTACTGTCCTGCTTGAGCAAGACAAAATCGTGAAATGTGAGTGCATCTCTGAACTCCTATCCATAGGCCTAGTACTCAGCAAAGTAGTCACCCATGTGGGCTGGCTCCTACTCCTGCTACACTCCCACCCCTGTATCTGCTGCCAAAAAAGTGGGCATCGTGGAGCGTGGGGGTTTATGGGATGCCACCTGTTGTGCTACGTAGTACCCCAGTAAATGATGGGATGTATCTGACCCCTCTCCAATATGGAAACCCCTTGGGGTTTCACGTTGTCTAGACTCTGCCATTGTGAATCTCTGCCCCATCTCTTCTAACCGCCTAGACAGATCCTATACTGACTTGAGGAGCATGTCCCCAAACTCCTTATCAGCATCTTTATTATCTGCCATCGGTTCCTCCTACTCTGCGTCCACTACTGGAGCACAGTCCCCTTCTCCATAGGTGATTTGCAACCTACGCTCTCGGTCATGGTACTTCCTACCCCTGTAGAAAATATACGGCTTCTCGTTCGGTGTCATAGACAACTTACTCCACAGGATGAGCCAGTTCTATGAGCTCTGATACCACTGTAATATCCCGAAGAGAAATAAACAATAATATAAAGCGCACAAACAAGGTACACAGCAACTAGAGGCAAACCACGAGACAAAATACACAATATGGAGAATGCCAAGCCATTTTATTAATACTGAGAAATAAGAAAAGTACAAAGGTGATTAGAATGATGGCACCTCGACTTGCTCAAGGCAAGTGTAGAAATACTCTCAGAACAATGTGTGGAATGGCTGGTCCCTCTATCAACTGCGTAATCTCCAAGTTGTTGGAAAATGTTGTCGTGTTGCTGCAACTACTGGAAGGAAATGAGTCTTTGGGGCTGCTCCCCAACTCGGAAAATGTTGAAACTCTAGGAATGGCCTCCTCTCCCAATACCTAGAAAATCCCATAGATCTTTTCAAGAATGGCTGACCCCGGAAAATACCTCCTTTGAGGCACTATGCTATCCCTCAAGGGAAAATGCTGACCCTGAAGGCAACACTGCAAAATATGGCCTCTCCCTCTCCAAAATGTCTCCAATAGGTAAGGGTTGATCCCTGCCCTAATCCTCCGATCTGAATCCACCCAAATAACCTTAATCTAGAACCTCCCCCAACTGGAACTGCGTCCTCCCTCTATAAGACTGTGTTGTCCCTCCAAGGAATGCTCCTCAATGACTGAAGCTTTGATCTCCCCCTACAAAATATGGTAGGAATCCTCACCCAAGAAAGCACTCGAAGTCTCCCGGGGCTGAGGTTGGGATCTCCGCACGGAGACACCCAGTGTACTGAACAGTACGTACAGACTAGCTAAACAGAAAGCATGCTCAATTTCTAGAGACAATATCCAAAATGCATAATCATCAATGAGGGAAATGAGGTAGCCTCCCCTCTATTTATCTTTGGTGAGCCTCCCTCTGTCCTTGGCCCCACCATGCTTACGCTGCCTCTCTTTGGCCCACATTGCCAACTCATCTGCGCTGGCTGGGCCCACGCTATCTAAGTGTGTCACCCCCCTTCGTTGTCACTTGGCCCCCCTTGGCCCCACCTTGACCACAACGTTATGTCTCCTAGGTGACTTTAGGGAGTGAGTTTTATCCTAAGTGAGTTACATTCTCCTTTTACCCACTTTATTTATATTTTAACTATATATGGCAAAATTAATCAAAATTAATATTTCCAATTAGCTATCACTAATTGGGAATATTACATTGAAGTCCTTTTCCTAGGCCGCACACTGTTAATATCATAGTTGGTCACAAGCATTATAGGGTATCTTTATCCTCAGATCTTCATTCATCACAGTTATGGGTTAACCACACAAAACCCTTCTCTTCAATGGCTCTTCATATTCAACAAAGGCTTCTCTGGTGGGAACTTCATGCAATGAGGACCATTGCTTCTTAAGGAGGGAGGAGTGATTCGAATGGAAAATTTCATCCACCCATGTTATACATCCACCCATGGAATTTACCCACGGTGTTGTAAATGGAATTTACCCATGCTATTGTAAATGACATCAACCCATGGTATTCATCGACCCATGGTATTTATCCACCCATGGAATTTACCCATGGTATTGTAAGTGGAATCCACCCATGGTATTGTAAGTGAGATCCACACATGGTATTTACCCACCCATGGTATTTACCTATGGTATTGTAACAAAAAAAGACTATAAGTAACAAGTCGCATTTTGTAAAAGGACAGATTGTCCACCACAATGTAGCTTCTATAGTTATTCTTTGTTTTAATAAAAAAATTCTTTGTGGTTTTATTTATGGTGTGTTCTTTCATTTTTTTTGCATTTCAAATTTTCAGATCTTGGGGGTCTCCCCCCCAAGATCCGGATTAGTCACATTTTGTAAAAGGACAGATTATCTACCACAATGTAGCTTCCATGGGTGAGTAAATACCATGGGTGGATCTCACTTACAATACCATGGGTAAATACCATGGATGAATGAATACCATGGGTGGAATATGTCACTTACAATACCATGATTAAATTCCATGGGTGAATAAATACCATGGGTGGATGAATACCATGAGTCGATCCCATTTACAATACCATGGGTAAATTCCATGGGTGGATGCATAACATGGGTGGATGAATACCACGGGTGGATGCCATTTTCCATTCGTGTCAACGAATATCATAATTGATATGTTAGTTTCCTTTAAAGTAATGTCTAGACAGTTGTAGTGATTTGTCTTACAAGAATGTGTGCTTATGTAAAGGAAATTTTAATTAATGTGGTATTTATTTTATAGACATACTTGATGGTTATATGCATATAATTAGTGCATATGAAATGTTGTTAAAAAAATCATGTCGCGATTTTTTGTTGGCATTTCATGGATGTACATGAATAGATGGCGAAACATCACTAGTATAGATTAATTCTTTGGTTGACTAATACTTTATGTAATCATGATATCAACGTATGTTGATGACAACAATGGCAGGAAAAGATGGTGACTTATGAAAATTATAGATTATGTTTAACATTGTGGCAATTAAAGAACTGATGGTCCATCCAAATCAGTGTAAGTTGCAAGATGGACTAATGGAACAACTAGGCCACAAAGATATAAAAAGTGGAGATTTGTGGGTAGACAATTTCATGATTATTGTAATAGCTTTTAGCTAGATATGTTGTATTTAAATGTTATTTCTTTGTAATATTTAATGACAATGGTTAAAGGGATGGATTGGACCAATATAAGCCATTGAGTGAGGAGTGAACACCCTCACGAGCATTTAATAATAAAATTAAACGTTTGTTTGTTTTCACCCTACGGGGTTTCCAGGGTATGTCGATGTTCAATGATGTGATTGCTTATTGTGTCAGTTTGATGATGTTGATACCTTGCATGATGTGATGTTTATAATTCCAAGTATGTGATTAATTCATGTGGTTAAAGGAATCATGAAATGGATGCAAGGTTACATCATACAATTTATGATAATATACACTACAACATTGGTTGTTAATGGTTATACAACTTACTATTCCTCTATTAAAATTACTCTATGTACTAATGAACCTTCTATTTAATGGTTAATGAGGAATCTAGAATAGTGATTTGGATAGTTGCTCGTGGGTAATTTGTGTAAAAAATTTATAACTCCCGGCATTTTTATCTGAGGTTATCGATGGATGTTACAATAGCTTTGAGGGTTAGTTTAATTAGTTGAATCTAAAACATCTACATCCTCAAGTCATCCTCAAGTCAGACTCAATGGTTAACCCAACATTTAACAATCTTTTCTATTAAATTTGCTTAGTACAAATATTTCGTGAACATAGTCGTCACTAGTCTCCAAAATTCATGAACCATATAAAAGAAAAAAAAAATCATAAATATATTTTTTTTAAATATTATTATTATTATT
Organism: Pinus albicaulis; assembly: GCA_034641835.2. Taxonomy (NCBI): domain Eukaryota; kingdom Viridiplantae; phylum Streptophyta; class Pinopsida; order Pinales; family Pinaceae; genus Pinus; species Pinus albicaulis. The sequence goes on along the minus strand of CM076573.1, from coordinate 424,156,316 downwards.
ATAAAAATATTTTTATGATTTTTATTATTAAATCAACATTAAATATTTAACATTTAACTTTAACATTATTATTAACGTTATTAAAAACCAAAAATATTATTTAATTTCAGTATTTTTTCCTCACTACAGGTTGACAAAAAATATATATCTATCCACATAAACTAGTTACTAAACTAAAAACTTAAAATAATATATATCCTCTCGAATATTTGTGGTTATATAAATTAAGATATATGCTCACATTTAACACTATATTTTCCAAGACCATATTGCTTTGTTTTAGAGCATATATTGATAACCTTAAAATATTATAATGAGGATATGTTAAATATCCATTTTAACCGACTCAATAAATTAACATATCCATTTGAAGGGACTCAATAAATTGTATTTTAACAATATTACTATATTTATTTTCACACCGAAAATTATATGTAATAATAACCAAACACTCTCTGTATATATCTCTAGTATAACACTTCTCACTAAATAAATCCAACAAAACCAACAATAAAATTTATAAATTCCCAAAAAAAAATGGGAGCAATATGGGAAAAGGGAGGATAGTGGAACCTTTTGAAAAAATATTTGGAGACTTTATAAGGTTGTTAGCTTCAACCAATCACACACAAATTGGGGTTTGGAATTTGTTTGTGACAGAAATGGTGGGAAAAGTAGGCCATTCCAATGCTTTCTCACAACATCTAATCCCTGGTTCAATCAATTTTCAAACAAAATCCAAAACAATGTTCCTTCTCGTCACTACCACGTGTCAGAAAGAAACATCTTGACCTTGGGAAAATCCACACGTGGTGAATTACATTGACACTAACACACTCCATTTCAAAACTACTTAAATTTATTTTGAAGTAATGTTTTCTTGTTGGGATCTTCCCCTTGGATTGGATTTCACCCTATCATTCGGCGATACATATTTTTTTGGCTATAGGAAATTAAATGCGGTAGGGCATTATATGCTTACTATTAGATTTAAACTAATTTAAATCTAATGGTGGGCATATACTGCTCCACCACATTTAATTTCTTATAGCCCAGGAAATAAGGCTAGTCCTACCATTCTCTCTCACCTTTTACGTCCTCAAGATGTTTTAATTAATCCCATCCCCACGTAATTTCTTCAATTTCGGACATTCCATTACCCATAAAGACTTGAGAATAGGTGGTAACAGTAACGCCCCTTCTCCCAACCCCCCACTCCCACTTGTTTCTCCCACTATGCCCACTCCCACAAACTCCATGACCTCAAGTGCCAAAGACTCAACCGCTCTAGTTTTGGAAAACCCATCCCCGACTCCAACTCCTCTAACTTATTGCATTTGTGTATCTGTTGCTAAAATTTGAGGGGGAAAATGGTCAATATTACCTTCCGCGGGATAAGCAGGCGATGAAAGATCTTAAAATTTTGTCTCTTTCATATTTCCATGTGGAGCGAGTGCCTGGTTGGGTTACTCAATTCCGAAAGTTCGCATATCTTTGTGAAAGAAGAAAGAAATTATTTTAATGTCCACCAGGCTAAAAATAGCATATGAGATAGATTGATTTTCCATATGGTTCTTATATTTGACCCTTTTCATGCGGAGTCTTACAATAAATGCTCCCGGCTTCTCGACAAACTCTTCGCTAAATAAATTATCCCAAGAGTTAGCTGTCAAAATATCTGCATAATTTTTCATGTTGTCTTTGAAGGCCTCATATTCTAAAAGGAAATTTTTTTATGTTTCCACTTTTCCGGAAGAGAAAAAAATACACACTCTTTCCTCCCACATTCCTTTTGGCATTTTCCAGCACCCTGTTTCACAACGGAGTTGATGAGAATTAGTCCTTAATTGAGAAATACAAATTTTGGATCTCCAAGAAATATTGGCCCCTATGTACACTTTTTTTTTATGATTATGAGCGGGATTAAACTCTTCGATAGAGTACTTCTTCTTTCTCCCTAGCTCTTACTCCCAAGTACGTTTGTGGAACTTATCTATAACAATTTTTTTTATCTCTTTACTGTTTGTGGGACATGTTGTTATGACATCCCTCACCGAGGTGGGATGTCTAATGATAAGGAGCCTTATACTGCAAAGAAAATACAACAAGGACTGCATGGACTGTCAAAGCCCCTTTTTCACCTATCGAAACCCTTGAAAAAGCTAAAAATCCACCTTTTAGCTTTAAAAGCACTCATTTTAACATATCAGGCCTCTAAGTGCCTTTCGGCTTAAGCTCTTAGCCCCCATTTCTCATATGACCCCACTCTATGACCGACAGCTAAAAGTCCTTAAACCCTCTTCGGCCATCGGACTTCACTGGTTCCCAACTCCACTCATTTTCTCTTTTGTTTCACCGCCGAGGTTCGTCTTTTCCGAAGAGATCCTGACCGTTGATCTCCGCAGATCCAACAGCCATCGCGCATTCCGTTTCCATCTGTCGGCTATTGCACATCGCTCATCGCCACCCTAACATTCCTTACTCATTGAACTCCTTTTCCGCCAATGTGCGAAACCCCGACGCAATCTCGACCGTTGATCTCCGTAGATCTAACAGCCATCGCGCGTTCCGTTTCTGCCTGTCGGCTATTGCACATCGCTTATCGCCACCCTAACAGTCCTTGTTCATTGAACTCCTTTTCCGCCGATGTGCGAAACAACGACGCAATCCCGACCATTGATCTCTGCAGATCCAACGGTCATCGCTCGTTGTGCTTTGCCCATCCATTGCACATCGCATTTCAACGTACTCCATTTACACTCTATATTTCATTGCCGATATAATCTGAGCCTTTGATCGCAATCGATTCAATGGCTATCGAGCCTCCCTCAGCTCCATTTTTCGTCCCCTGCGATGGAATCCTGACCGTGGATCCTCCTGATCCAACGGTCAGCATTGTCTCGTTGTTTCGCTATCCTCCGCCTCATTCATTCATCTATGCAAAGACGCGATATGATTTGGACCTTCGATCCTCCAGATCCAACGGTCATCATGCCTTCGCACTGTCTCCATCCTTCTGTTCAAACCCCTTTTGCGTACCATTCCCCGATGAGATTTCAATCGTCAATATTCTTGATCCAACAGCCAGCGCACCTTTGCCTTTCACCCCGCTCACTTTTCTCCAATTCATCTTCGCTGTTGATCGAGCCCGATCCAACGGTCACCGCCAGTCTTCCGCTCTACCCACGGGCACTCTCAGTGTACTAGTTAACACCATGAGTGCCTCCGCAATTGACCTGGTTTACTGCGGTAGACCTCAGATCAACGACTAAAATTTACTGCGGAGGCACAGGCCAAGAAGTTGATCCGTACTCCCAAGCGCCCCCGCAGTTGATCTCCACCATTGATGTCCTCATGATCCAATGGTCCTCGCTCCATCGCTCCTTCGCTACTTTCCCTATCACTCATCCACTTTTGTATTCCCCGCTCTGATCTGGACCATTAATCTTCTCCATCCAACGCTGATCGCTCCTCTTCGCATTCATTTCATAAAATAACCTGATCACGCTATTTCCATGCAAAATGAGCGGTTTTGTGAGGACACGCATCGCCCACCTGACTGTATCACGTTCATTCCGCTCCTTACCGCATACCACCTTCCGCCTACGCGAAAACCACTCTGTTTTTCCGCAAAATTGCCTTTTGTATAACTTTGCGCCAAATCAGATTTAAACTCTGCTTTCGCCATGGAAACGCCTCTGCTGCATTCCTTGCCTCCGCACTGCTCCTCCACCTTCACCCTAGCCTTCTAAAGCAGTCTATGCCTTCATCGCAGGATTTATTTAACAAGTTTGTTGTCTGTGCAGGTTTTCATGGCATTTTAAGTATGTGGGCCATCTCATAGCCAATCACAGTGGCTCGAGGCCGAGGTTGACAATCCTCTAGTCCCAAGAAGCAGAGAAAAAGGATGCAGAGGGTCAATTCCACGTCCAAGTCTATGGATCATGACCATTGGCCATTCTATAAGACCCTCCAGCACAGAAGGCCAGTTTTTCCACTACTAGTAGTACCGCATTCTCCAGCATAGAAGGCCAGCTCTTCCACTACTAACGGTATCGTCTTCGCCAGCAGCAGCAGTGGCTCCACCTCATCAAACATCAATGATAATTCATGATTGGGCATGTGTGGCCTTTTTACCTTATGTCCTTTTCACTTTATCATTTCGAGTGAAATACTTATTTCACTCCTGCAGTTTTTACTTTCAGTTAGTAAATTGTTTACATTTCAGTTAGAAATGGCTTTAGACCTGCGTTGTAACATGATGAGAGGTAGTTCTACCTCATCATCATCTCTATTTTTTATTTAGACCTGAAACAACATACAAGCACGTGGGGAAGATATTTTCCCAAAATATATTCTCGCGCATAGGAATCAGAGGTTATAAAAACAGGAAGAAAACACTAACAAAAGGTTCCAGATTTTCCAAAGGGCTCACTAGTTCGAGTATTCTGTATGTATTTTTAATGAACTTTGATAGTGGATGTTTGAATATCTCATATGGATTCAGTAATAATAAGTTTTGCTGGAATTGGGGATTCCGCTCCGGATGATTCACAATTTGTAACTCTTCTCCATGTTTTTTAATACAAATGTTCATTTCATACCTCTGTACATTTCTTGTATCTAATGCTCTGGAATGCGAGTGCTCCCATGCTTAAATGTGAATTTATCATAGCAGATACTCATATTTACTCATCTACAGTGCTTTAAATATGGCTCAGTGATGATACATTGTTCATTTTCTATCTCTTCCGCTGTTCTTCCGATACTAACTACAATGGATTCTTATCTTTGAACGAGCCCAGTTATATGGATTCTTATCTTTGAATAAGCCCAGTATATATGGATTCTTATCCTTGAATCAGCCGGGTTATAGTTGATATCTTACTCCATACTCTACCTTAGTCATCGCTCATATATATAACTTGATAACTGTGTATTCATTTTAGAAGTCGGCCCCCTTTACAACATTCTGTTTTAGAGTTGTCTGATGCATTTACTTATTGTATTTTGTACTCAGTTTCTGCAGTTTTTCTAGTTGTTGTGTTTAACTTTGGGGTCTTGGTTCCACCCTTATTGAAACCATTCATCTGAGTGATAGTTGCATGAGAGCCAAAAATTTCCAACTGCAGTCAGTTGAGTCATATGCTCCTTGCATTTAAGATGTCCTAGGCACTGGTCTTTATACAACTCAAGGTTGTCTCTAGGAGCTACAACATCTTTCTGGCGTCGTTGTCGGGGAAAGAATTTAAAGAACTAAATCCCTGGGCCTCTACAAATATCATCCACCCTTCAGAATAGGTTAGCAGGAAGGGTTGGGAGTTGTAGATCCCTCACCTTGGCGACTCCATTGTCATTCAAAGGATAAATCTATTTGCAGTCCTGGCTTCCTGAAAGCCACACCTGAGGTCAGATAGAACCCAGTTGAGAACACCTTCAGTGTCTGATCCAGAGAATAATTTGCACAAGAGAAGTTGGAGAGAAAGACAATCAACTTACAGAGATATTCCCAGATTCTCCCTAGAAGACTCTCCATCCTCCTCTCAATTAGCTCAAGATCAAGGTCCTGATTCTACCGCAAAAACCCTTGACTATACTTCAGATAGCCCCTCCCTGGAAAATATTGACGTAAAATATGAGGCTAAGTCTGTAGACACCACGAGCTTCTTTCTGCATCCCACTCCCTAAGCCAAAGAAGTTAAAGAAGTCACAGAGGTTTCCACTTCTCATATTCTAGCAGTTCAATCAACCCCTCAAGTCGTTGTTCAGTATATCCCCATTGTCATACATACTTCTCTTCCACCACCTCCTATTACACATCAGACTCTCCCGCCACCTCCATATCCTCTGATGGATATTCTTGGCTTCCTACTGAACAAATATGCCCCCCTCACATTGCCTCAGATCCTGAACGACATGCCTCAGGATTACTTAAAAATCCTACCTCATTTCAATGGAGAAAATGATATTGAAGCTCAGAAACACCTGGAATTTTTCTGCGCCTTTGCAAAAAATTTCAATGCTGAACATTTGGATGTGGTGTTGAGATTGTTCATCCAATATCTAGATGGAGAGGGAAGAAAATAGTTCAAGACCTTGGGGGACCGCTCCATTAATAACTGGGAAGAGATGGAAAATTCCTTCACCAAGAAATGGGGAGAGAAGAAGGACCACGGATATTGTCTTACAGAATTCAACGCACTTAGAAAGAGACATAATGAAGATGTGTCCGAATTCATCAAGAGGTTTAATAAATTATATACAAGTCTCCCAGCCGAAATGAAGCCTCACCATTTGCTACTAAAGTGGTGTTTGTAGCAGCCTTCGAGTCGGAATTCGGATTCTTTCTAAGAGAAAGGAAGTCTGCTACTCTACATGAAGCCCAGACTGACACATTGGAAGTGGAAGCTAACTTAACTTCTATGGGTAAATAAAAAGGGAGGTCAAACCATGATGCTAGACGTAGAGGGAAAGAAGAAGCGTCTACCTGAAGTCAAGATATAGAGGTAGCAGATTACAAAATAGAGGAGATGAGTAAAATGATCAAGAACATTTCGAGAAAGCTGGTGAAGCTTGAGCTCGAGGCAAAGAACTCACCCTCCAAGCCATTCCAAAATGCTCCAAACAGAGGATTTAACTCACAATATAGAAATCCTCCTCTCCAAATATTGCAGAGAGAGCGGAAGGAGCATCAAGATCACATACAGCCCCCACTGTATCTAGAAGGGCAGATGGATGGCCCTGCCGAAGACATTCCCGATGGGCAAGATGATCAATATCTTGCTTACTCAGACGACGATGAAGTTGAGTCTTATTTGCAAGAAAGTGAAGGAGTGGAGCTTTCCTTGCAAGAAGAAGAAGAAAAGACAAGTGCTGCTAAAGATCCGGAGATTGATGATTACTGCAAGCAATTCATGGACTTCATGCAGGCACATTTCAACAAAAAATATGATCTCAGGTCCACTAGGAAGAGGATGCGCACGCAAGAACAAGAAGAAGAGATGCCTCAGAAGGAGACAGTTGTTCAGAAAGTCAAAGATAAAGGTAAGAGACCTATAACTGAACCTTTACATTCTAAGGACTCCATCCTTCCTCTTCTAAGTTGACCTCTAATCCAAATATAAATGTTAAACCTATTCCGAGGGAAGAAAAACCTTCAGCCATGATAAATGAACCAAAGGAAAATACCATAGAGAAGTCTCCCTCTGCTTTTAGTCTTCAAAAAGAGTTGGAAAAATTTAAAATCCCAGCCCCCCTAACTAAACTCCTAAAACGGCCAGTCTATCAGTCTCAGGTGTCTTCTTTCATGCTTCCTCAAGGAGCAGCCCCAATCCCAGATAGTTTAAACCTCCAGGAAGAAAGGCCTATGGTAATTTTTGGTCCTCATGTTGAGGAGTTAGATGCTTCAACTCCTCCTTTCTATGTCTCTTTAGTAATTCATGATTTGCTATTGCACAACTGTATGCTGGATTCTGGGGCGTCCCATAACCTATTACCTCTGTCGGTGATGGAGCAATTGGGGCTGCAGATCACTCGCCCATACAAAGATCTCTAGTCTTTTGATTCTAAAAGAGTCAAATTTTTGGGGATGATCAAGGATTTGGTGGTAAATCTAGCCCAAATCCCAGCTAAGAGCATGGTAATGGACACAGTAGTGGCTGACATCCCAGCTCGGTTTGGGATGTTGTTATCTAGATCATGGGGTATAAAAATCGGAGGATCTATAAAGCTGGACCTAACCTATGCGACTATAGCTGTGTTTGGAGGCCAAGAGAGGAGATTATACCAGGAAACAAGGTTTGTGAAGATGGTCACTAAAGCTGATAATTCAGTAAATTCACCGGTGTACAACAAAGAGGGTGAGTTTTCTTGTCTAATGCTTGAGGAAGACCAAGATTACTTGCAGGAGCCATCTTTCTATCAAGTAAAGACCGAGCAGTCTTCAAGTAATGAATAAGGTGGGATTTGGACCTTGAACTTTGACGGAGCCAACTCAAAGGAAGGGAATGGAGATGGGATTCTCCTTATCTCCCCTACTGGACAACTGGTCCCATTATCTTTCAAATTGGAATATGAAGCCACAAACAATGTGGCTGAATACGAAGCCTTGCTTCTAGGTCTACAAACAGCAAAGAATATGAATATTCAGAGCTTGAAGGTTTTGGGAGATTCAGAACTAGTGGTGAGACAAGTAAGAAATCAATGTCAAGCTAAGCACCCACGACTGAGGGCTTACAGAAATGAGGTATGGGACTTGGTAGATAATTTCTTCTTAGCATTCAATATTCAATTCATGCCAAGAGACCAGAACAGAATGGCGGACTATCTCACAGTCGCTGCAAGCACTTTTCGACCACCTCAGAACCCCCTCTTGAGGTATGAAATAGAGGTTTGCTACCGTCCTTCCATCCCTGCCAATGTCAAACATTGGCAGGTGTTTGAAGACAAAGAGCAAGTAAAAAGATTCATGGAGACTGTTGGGGAATTCTCCAATATGGACATAGATGCTGGCGATGAAGAGACTAAGGATCTTCCTCAGAATAAATGGCAAGATACCATAGCTGGGCACAAGGTGCTACAGCTCAAAGGGAATGTAATACCGAGAGAATTGGTCCCTCTGCAGAGACTATTTGATAAGAATGATGTCCCAATACGGCCAAGTAAGGTTGTTGAAGAAAATCAGGTAGTTGACCTGAACCTCGGCACGGAGGCTAATCCCAAGTTTGTGAAATTGTCTAATAAGGTACTCGAAGAATACAAAGAGCAATATCGGAAGCTATTTCAGACATATAAAGACGTCTTTGCCTAGTCCTATCAAGATTTGAAGACCTTTGATATTAGCATTATCCAGCACAAGATTCCATTAAAAGGAGATGCTAAGCCACACAAACATAAATTAAGACAGATTAATCCTTTACTCCTTCCTTCCATAGAAAAGGAAATCAAGAAACTGTTGAAGGCTAAGATTATTGTGCCATTAAGATATTCTGAATGGGTGGCCAACTTGGTCCCAGTCTGAAAGAAGAACGAAGAAATAAGATTGTGTGTTGACTTTCAGAACTTGAACAGAGCATCTCTGAAAGACAATTATCCGCTGCCCAAGATGGACCATATATTGCAGAAGGTGGTAGGATCTTCACAAATGTCTATGATGGATGGCTTTTCTAGGTACAATCAAGTAGCAGTGCTTCCGAAGGACCAAAAGAAAACCACATTCACTACTCCTTGGGGAACGTTTATGTATGCTCGAATGCTGTTTGGATTGATCAATGCGGGGGCTACATTTCAAAGGGCCATGGACATTGCTTTTGTGGGGGAACAAGACAAATTCGTGGTGGTTTACCTGGATGATATCATAGTCTTCTCAAAGGACAATGCTGAACATATAGAGAATTTGTGCAGAACCTTTGACAAGTGCCACAGGTATGGATTGTCTTTAAACCCCCAAAAATATTTGTTTGCTTTAGAAGAGAGTAAACTGCTGGGGCATATTGTAACAAAGGTAGGGGTAAAAATTGACCCGAAATGGGTAGAAGTCATAAATGGTATATCCTTGCCCAGAAACAAGAAAGAGGTCCAAGTTTTTATTGGACGTATCAACTTCTTGAGAAGATTCATACCGAACTATGCAGCGATAGTCTTGTACATAACTGAGATGCTAAAGAAGGATAACGAAGTAAAATGGACTACTGAGTCGCGAGAAGCTTTTAACAGAATTAAAAATGCTTTCACAGAAGCCCCAGTATTGGCAGGACCGGATTATGTGAAACCCTTCATAATATTTTTGTTTGCATCTCCCCACACCGTCGCAGCTGTATTATTGCAGAAAAATGAGGAAGGTCATGAACAACCTATTGCCTTTTCCAGCCAATTGCTTCGCGACGCTGAGCTAAAATATAACACCTGGAGAAACAATCTTATGCCTTGGTCAAATCCCTGAAGGATTTTTGGATGTATGTACTGCAGTCAGCTATAACTGCATTCGTACCCACAGTGGCTGTAAAAGACATCTTGGTTCAGGGAGATAGTGAAGGAAAGAGAGGCAAATGGATAGCCAAGATACAAGAGTATGAGATGGAAATATGCCCCACTAAGCTAATAAAGGGACAGGGATTAGCCAAGATCCTTTTCGAATCAAACTATCAGGCTTTGGGGATAAATTTGTCTATGGTGGCAAATGAAGAGCCTGTAAGAGCAGACAAGCAGCACGGGATAGAAACCGCTACACAAAAGACCCATATGAAGTACCTTCTTAGTGCATGGTACAAAGAAATTGTAGAATACCTTTTAACTCTTAGATTTCCTCCAAGCTACAACAAGAAAAAGTATAGAACGCTGAGGCTAAAATATCATAAATTCATTGTAGCAAATGGTCGTTTGTACTGGAGAGACCCATCGAGCATACTACTTTTATGTCTCACGGAAAATGAAGTAGAAGAAGTGATGGCAGAATTCCACGAAGGCATTTGTGGTGGCCACTACAGCTGAAGGGCCACGGCACACAAGATTCTGAAAGCAGGCTTTTTCTAGCCCAGACTTTTCGGAGATGTTTATGCTCGGGTAAGGGCCTGTGAAAAATGTCAGAAATTTGCTAAAAGGCAGAAGTTCGCACCTTTGCCTATGATCCCAGTGCACATAGAAGAACCTTTCCAACAGTGGGGAATCGACTTCATCAGTGAAATTCATCCTGCCTCAAGCGGGCAACACAAGTGGATACTAATAGCCACTGATTACTTCACTAAATGGGTAGAGGTCGTGCTAGCAAGGAATGCTACAGACACAATGGTGATCAAGTTTCTGGAAGATAACATCATCTCAAGGTTTGGCTGCCTTGCTAATATTGTCAAAGATAATGCTCAGGCTTTTAAGTCTTTCAAATTTATCAATTTTTGCCAACAATATAATATTGTGTTAGGACACTCTACTGCATACTATCCACAGGGAAATGGATTCGCAGAATCCTCAAACAAGACATTGGTAAGGGCATTTAAAAAGGCCATAAATGAAAACCAGAATAACTGGGATTCTCAACTCAAGTTTTCACTATGGGAAAATAGAATCACTAGTAAGAGGTCAACAGGCAAATCCCCACATGAATTGGTCTATGGTAGTGCAGTAGTTTTCCCGATACAATTGGCCTTACCTATGGCTAGGTTCATGCAAGATTGTCAACAGGAACCAAACGATCTTACCAAAAGAATAAATCAGTTAGTAGAGCTAGAAGAGACTTAAAGTCGAGTGAATTAGAGGTTGACTAAGTACCAAGAGAAAATGAAAGACTTGTTTGATCAGCATGCTAAATATTAAGAGATGCAGGTCGGAGATCTGGTGCTAAGATGGGATATAAGAAGGGCTGAGAAAGGAAAGCATGGAAAGTTCGATCCTCTATGGTTCGGACCTTTCAAAATTGCTGAAGAGGGAGGAAACAACACTTTTAGACTGGAAAATTTGCAGGGTGATCTGCTCGAAGCCCCTGTGAATGGGCAATTCTTAAAACCCTTTTTCTAGTATTGATCCAGGCCGAAAGGTCTACTATATAATATTGTACATTATTCAGTTGCTTTTATTATGATGTTTGCGGTTTTGAGTTGTCATGAAGGAAGAAGAGAAGGCATCAAGGAGACTGTGTCCGCAGGAAGAAGGCTAACAGATGGTCTGCGGAGTTCTCAACGCGTTCGAGGACAAACGGGTCATCCCCAAGTGGAGCTAATGTTGTTATGACATCCCTCACCGAGCTGGGATGTCTAATGATAAGGAGCCTTATACTACAAAGCAAATACAACAAGGACTGCATGGACTGTCAAAGCCCCTTTTTCACCTATCAGAACCCTTGAAAAGGCTAAAAATCCACCTTTTAGCTTTAAAAGCGCTCATTTTAACATATTAGGCCTCTAAGTGCCTTTTGGCTCAAGCTCTTAGCCCCCATTTCTCATATGACCCCACTCTATGACCGACAGCTAAAAGTCCTTAAGCCCTCTTCGGCCATCGGACTTTGCTGGTTCCCAACTCCACTCATTTTCTCTTTTGTTTCACCACCGAGGTTCATCTTTGCCGAAGAGATCTTGACTGTTGATCTCCACGGATCCAACGGCCATCGCACGTTCCGTTTCCGCCTGTCAACTATCGCACATCGCTCATCACCACCCTAACAGTGCTTGTTCATTAAATTCCTTTTCTGCCGATGTGCGAAACCCCGACGCAATCTCGACCGTTGATCTTCGCAGATCCAACAGCCATCGCGCATTCTTTTTCCACCTGTTGGCTATCGCACATCGCTCATCACCACCCTAACAGTCCTTGTTCATTGAACTCCTTTTCCACTGATGTGCGAAACCCCAACGCGATCTCGACCGTTGATCTCTGCAAATCCAACATTCATCGCTCGTCGCGCTTCACCCATCCATCGCACATTGCATTTCGTTGTACTCCATTTACACTCTATCTTTTGCTGCCGATATGCCGATCCGCCAATATAATCTGAGTCGTTGATCGCAATCGATTCAACAGTTATTGGGCCTCCCTCAGCTCCATTTATCGTTCCCCACGATGGAATCCCGACCATGGATCCTCCTGATCCAATGGGCAGCGTTGTCTCGTTGTTTCGTTGTCCTCCACCTCATTCATTCATCTATGCGAAGCTGCGATATGATTTGGACTGTCGATCTTCCAAATCCGATGGTCATCGCGCCTTCTCACTGTCTCCACCCTCCCGTTCAAACCCCTTCTGCTTACCATTCCCCGATGAGATTTCAACCGTCAATCCTCATGATCCAACGGCCAACGCACCTTTTCCTTTCACCCCGCTCACTTTTCTCCAATTCATCTTTGCCATTGATCGAGCCCGATCCAACGGTCACCGCCAATCTTTCGCTCTACCTGCGGGCACTCTCAGTGTACAAGTTAACACCGTGAGTGCCTCCGCAGTTGACCTAGTTGACTGCGGAAGATCTCAGATGAATGGCTGAAATTTACTGTGGAGGCACAGGCCAAGAAGTTGATCCGTATTCCCAAGCGCCCTAGCAGTTGATCTCCACCATTGATGTCCTCATGATCCAATGGTCCTCGCTCCATCGCTCCTTCGCTACTTTCCTGATCACTCATCCACTTTTGTATTCCCTGCTCTAATCTGGACCGTTAATCTTCTCCATCCAATGGTGATCGCTCCTCTTCACGTTCATTTCATCAAATAACCTGATCACGCTATTTCCACGCGAAATGAGAGGTTTTGTGAGGATACGCGTCGTCCACCTGACTGTATCGCGTTCATTCCGCTCCTTACCGCTTACCACCTTCCGCTTGCACGAAAACCACTCCGGTTTTCCGCAAAACCGCCTTTTGTATAACTTTGCGCCAAATCAGACTTAATTTTTGCTTTTGCCATGGAAACGCCTACGCTGCATTCCTTGCCTTTGCATTGCTCCTCCACCTTCACCCAAGCCTTCTGAAGCAGTCTATGCCTTCATCGTAGGATTTATTTAACAGGTTTGTTGTCTGTGCAGGTTTTCATGGCATTTTAAGTATGTGGGCCATCTCATAGCCAATCACAGTGGCTCGTGGTCGAGGTTGACGATCCTCCACGCCCAGGAAGCAGAGAAAAAGGATGCACAGGGTCAATTCCATGTCCAAGTTAATGGATCATGACCATTGGCCATTCTATAAGACCCTCCAGCACAGAAGGCCAGTTCTTCCACTACTAGCAATACTGCATTCTCCAGCATAGAAGGCCAGCTCTTCCACTACTAACAATATCACCTTCGCCAGCAGCAGCAGTGGCTCTGCCTCATCAAACATCAATGATAATTCACAACTGGGCCTGTGTGGCCTTTTTACCTTATGTCCTTTTCACTTTGTCATTTCGGGTGAAATCCTTATTTCACTCCTGCAGTTTTTACTTTCAGTTAGTAAATTGTTTACATTTCAGTTAGACACGGCTTTAGGCTTGCGTTGTAAGATGATGAGAGGCAGTTCTACCTCATCGTCATCTCTGTTTTTTATTTAGACCTGAAACAACATACAAGCACGCGGGGAAGATATTTTCCCAAAATATCTTCTCGCACATAGGAATCAGAGGTTATAAAAATAGGAAGAAAACACTAACAAAAGGTTCCATATTTTCCAAAGGACTCACTAGTTCGAGTATTCTGTATGTATTTTGTATGAACTTTGATAGTGGATGTTTGAAGATCCCGTAGGGATTCAGTAATAAGAAGTTTTGCTGGAATTGGGGATTCCGCTCCGGATGGTTCACAGTTTGTAACTCTTCTCCATGTTTTTTAATACAAATTTTTATTTCGTGCCTCTCTACATTTCTTGTATCTAATGCTCTAGAATGCGAGTGCTCCCATTCTTAAATGTGAATTTATCATCGCAGATACTCATATTTACTCATCTATAGTGCTTTTAATATGGCTCAGGCATGATACATTGTTCATTTTCTATATCTTCCGTCATTCTTCCGATACTAACTACAATGGATTCTTATCTTTGAACAAGCCCAGATATATGGATTCTTATCTTTGAATGAGCCCAGTATATATGGATTCTTATCCTTGAATAAGCCCGGTTATAGTTGATATCTTACTCCATCTTCTTCCATAGTCATCGCTCATATATATAACTTGATAACTGTGTATTCATTTTAGAAGTCGGCCCCCTTTACAACATTCTGTTTTAGAGCCGTCTGATGCATTACTTATTGCAATTTGTACTCAGTTTCTGCAGTTTTCCTAGTTGTTGTGTTTAACTTTGGGGTCTTGGTTCCACCCTTAATGAAACCATTCATCTGAGTGATAGTTGCATGAGAGCCAAACATTTCCAACTGCAGTCAGTTGAGTCATATGCTCCTTGCATTTAAGATGCCCTAGGCACTAGTCTTTATACAACTCAAGGCTGTCTCTAGGAGCTACAACAGGACACATGCTCAAGCAAATACCCCATTTACTAAACCATTTGTTATTTTTCCGCATCCAAGTCTTCTTTATTTTGCATAATATGTCATTTAACACAACCTTAGGTCATATACCCTCTTCCATTTGCTCATTGTGTTCTAAATATGTGTATTTAGATGAAAGCACTTGAAAGAGATCCCGAAGATGCCATGTATGAGAGCGCTATGGATACAGAAATGTGATAAGTTGGAGGAGTTGGAATTGGAGTTGGGAATGATTTTTCCAAAACTAGAGCGGTTGAGTCTTTGGGACTTGAGGTCGTTGGAGTTTGTGCGAGTGGACGCAGCAAGTGGAAGTGGTGAGTTGGTAGAAGGGGTGTTACTGTTATTGATACTGCCTATGCTCAAGTCTTTATGGGTAACGAAATGTTTGAGATTAAAGAGATTGTGTGGGGAATGGGATCATTTAAATCATCCGGAGGAAGTAAAAGGTGAGAGAGAATGGTGGGATGCAATCCAATAGGAGGATCCCAACATGAAAACGTTACTTCGAAATAGATTTAACTAGCTTTGAAATGGAGTGTGTTGGTGTTCATGTAATTGAGTGATTATTATATGAAAGGAGTAGTCTAACTTATAGAAGAAATAGGCTTTTTCACCACAATCTGGTAAATGAATTTCAAGAAAGAATATGAGTTTTTGTTTAAAATGCAATTTTGAATGCATAGATGGTTTCAGTGTCCTCAAAAACCCCCTTGGGCACTTGAATTCTACAGATTAAACCATTTAAACTCAAATTTTTAAAAATATTAGGATTTTGAATAAAATTAACTAGAAAAAAATGTTGTGAAAAATGTCATTTCGTTTATAAATTAGACTACACCTATATGAAATGTAATGCTTCTTGATTAAAATTAACCAGAAAAAATATCGTGAAAAAAATCATTTCTTCTATAAATTAGACTACACCTATATGAAATGTAATGTTTCTATCGTGATTTTATAGTAGGTTTAATTTATAGACGAAAACTCAATTTTTTAAAAATCTCTACGTTATGAAAAAAGTCATTTCATCTATAAATTAGACTAAACCAATTTTTTATACTTGTTCCAGACAAAACATATTGTAATCAATTTAATTTTAACTTTTAATTAATAATTTTGAAAAAAACAACATTTTTAAAATTTTATAATAGTTGTTAAATAATCACATGTTAAATTAAATTAAATATTTGTTAATTATAAAAATAATTTTGATTTTTATAAATATTCTATTATAATTTTATTCTTCATATCCTTTAATTATAATTAACGCTTTACGCGTTTCAGTTTGCATGCTTCGTGCTCGAACTTAGTGCTTCTCCCTCCTCTCAATTTGAATAGTCGTTAACGTGGCGGTTCAGCCACGGGCTATAGCCGGTTGAACTGCCGGCCGCGACATAAATTCACGATGTGTGGCTTTTCCCGATGCGCTTAAGGAGATGTTTCTTTCTGACACGTGGCAGTGACTAAGAGCGGATGTTGTTTTCGATTCTGTTTGAAAATTGATTCGAGCATCGGATGTTGTGAGAAAGCATTGGAATGGCCAACTTGTCCCACCATTTCTGTCTCAAACAAAGCCCCAATTTGTGTGTTATACCTTAACAACCTTATAAAGTTTCCAAATATTTTTTCGGAAGGTTCCACTATCCTCCCTTTTTCCATTATTTCTCCCAAATTTTTTTTTTTTTAATTTATAAATTTTATTGTTGGTTTTATTGGATTCATTTAGTGAGAGGTGCTATATGGCTATGGTGCAGAAAGGTGTTTGGTTATTATTTCGTATATTTTTCGTTGTGAAAATAAAAATAATATTATTTTTAAAAAACATTATTGAGTTAGTTAAAATGGATATTTAATATATCTTCACTATAATATTTAAGGTCATTAATATATATTTTAAAATAAGAAATTAATATGGTTTCGCAAAATATAGTGTTAAAGTTAAAATTAAAATTTTAGTAGGCATTTCTGAAAATTTTAGAAGAGATATCGGGGTCAAGCAAGGTTGCCCATTGTCTCTTACCTTTTTTTGTTTATATATTGACAAGCTTGAAGAGTGGTTAAATTCGCAAGGGAGTGACGATATCCATTTGAGCATGTTCGTTATAAGGCTTCTTTTGTACGCAGATGACCTTATATTGATTTCTAAATCGGCTCTTGGTTTGCAAGAGCACTTACGTTCCCTAAAGCATTTTTGTAGAAGGGTGGGGATGCAAGTCAATATTAGCAAAACAAAAGTAGTGGTTTTCTCTAACAAAAGAAAGCATAACCAGCATAAGTTCTACTTTGAAGGCAACATTATGGAAGAAGTTGCAGACTACAAATACCACGAAATTGACTTCAACAAAAATTTAAGTTGGGATGGTTGTTAAAAGAAAAGAACTTTGGGGGGCTGGAAAGCATTTTATGCTCTTCAAAACAGGTGTAGAGAGGCAGAGTTGCGGGACTCGAAAAACACTCTAACTCTTTTTGGGCTTCTAGTGATTCCGATGATTCTCTATGGTTGTGAACTATGGGCCAGCATCACAACTAAGATGCAGTGGAAACAAATTGAGAAAATTCCGAAGCGTTTAATTACAAACAAATTCAAAATTAAAATTGCAGTTCCTTAAGTTGTCTTGTTAAGTGAAACAGAGGTTGCTCCTATTGAAGCAATTGCTATGGTGAGAGTCATAAGGTATTTGAAAAACATCGAGCAAATGGAAGAGGGTAGATGGCCTAAGTTTGTGTTTAATGACAGATTGTACAAACGAAAGAAGACTTGGATGGGGAAAAATAGCAAATGGTTTAATAAGTAGAGTATTTTCTTGAGCATGTGTCTTACAAACAATAAAAAGATAAAAAAATTTGTTATGGATAAGTTCCACAAATGTACGCGGGAGAAAGAGCTAGGGAGAAAGAAGAAGTACTACACTAAAGAGCTTAACCCCACTCATAATCATAAGAAAAAAGCGTACATAGGGGCCAATATTTCTTGGAGATCTAAAATTCTTATTGCTCAATTAAGGACTAATTCTCATCAACTCCATTGTGAAATGGGGCACTAGAAAAGGCCAAAAGAAATGTGGGAGGAAAGAGTATGTATTTTCTGATCTTCCGGAAAACTGGAAACATAAAAAAAATTCATTTTAGAATGTGAGGCATTCAAAGACAGCAGGGAAAATTATGCAGCTATTCTAGAAGCTAGCTCTTGGGATAATCTATTCAACAAAGAGTTTGTCGAGAAGCTGGGAGCAATTATTGTAAAACTTCATAGGAAAAGGTCTGAATACAAGATCCAGATGGAGATGCAATTTGTCCCATAGGCTATTTTTAGCCTCATAGACGTTAATAATACTTTCTTTCTTTTCTACATCATAATTTATATAACCACAATTATTCTACAGAGGGATATATATTGTTTATTTTATTTTAAGATTTTAGTCTATTAACTAGTTCATGCAAATAACTTTAATTTAATAGATATATTTGATCATCAACATTTAGTCATGAAAAAATACCTAAATTAAACAATGTTTATGGTTTTTAATAACGTTAATAATGTTAAATTTAAATGTGTTAATGTCATTTTAATAAGAAAAAACATATTTTTTTATAATAATAATAGTAATATTTAAAAAAAGTTATATTTATGATTTTTTTCCTACTATATAGTTCATGAACTTTGGATATTGGTGACCACTATGTACACAAATTTAGTAGAAAAGGTTGATTTAGTAGAAAAGATTGATTAATGCTAGGTTTATCATGAATCCTGATCCTGAGGATATAGAAAGATTGATTAATGCTAGGTTTACCACGAAGCTTGATCCTAAGGATGTAGAAAGATTGATTAATGCTAGGAATATTGAAATATTGATTAATGCTAACCAAAGAGCCTAACCCCGAAGATGTAGAGAGAATTGAACTTGTGACCTCTCAATAGCTAATAGCTAAGATGATTTAAATTCAACCAATTAAAATAACCCTCAAAGCTATAACGTACTTATATTAAATCTAAATACATTAGCGTTATTTTAATTTTAAAATTAATTTAATAATATCAATATTTCAAAATTAAAACTTATGTAGTTTTTTTACCAAACCTATCATATTGATAATTTTTTATAATTTTGTTTGACATTAAATAAAAATGTTTTGAAATTATAAATAACATAATTTATAAAAAAAAATATATATATATATATATATATCAATATTTTATTTTTGAATCAAAAAAATATATCTATTTAATCTATTTTACATAAGAGACATGTACTAAGCAACAACTCTGCATATAACAATAAGAGACATGTACTAAGCAACAATTTTGCATATAACACTTGTTATTTGTTGCTTTATCTGTGTAGATATAAAAGTCACAATGTCAACTTGTAATTCCAACTATATATTTATATTATTTCACTTTAGGGGATTGTGAGAAATTGAAGACATTGCATAGAGTTAAGATGAATTAAATCGCATGGATCTATAGAGATATATTCTATTTTATATAAGAGGCAAATACTAAGCAATAACGCTGCATATTAAACTTGGCATATTACAGTTGTTACAATTTATATTATGTCACACTAAGGGATTGTGAGAAATTGAAGACATTGTGTGGGGATAGGATAAATTCAATCACGTGGATAAGTGGGGATGCAATCCAGTAGAAGGGTTCATCACTTGCAAATAAATTTACAAAAAAATAAGAAGAATGAAAGTGGAATTTGTGGCAACGTACATTATATATATATATATATATATATATATATATATATATATATATATATATATATAAGTGGGGATGCAATCCAATAGAAGGGTTCATCACTTGCAAATAAATTTACAAAAAATTAAGAAGAATGAAAGTGGAATTTGTAAGTACCGTACATTATATATATATATATATATATATATATATATATATATATATATATATATATATATATATATATATATATTATTTCGTGATTTTTATTTATTAAAAACAAGCATAATTATGTTATTTAAGAGTTTATATCTTCATCTTAACATATGTCATTAGAGAATTCTAAAGAATAAAGATAATACAAATTATGTATGTAGTAAAGATATTTTATTTTATATAATTTTTTGTTTTTTATTTTTTCTAAATAATTTGGAGAAATGTATACATTACATATATTTTGGTTAATATATTATATTGTTATACATCTTGAGTGGGTCTAATGGTTAAGAGCATGTGTTTCCTTCTAAGAGGTCACATGTTCAAAACCAGAGGGGTTAGAGTATGTATGCCTTTGTAATTTGGTATTTGTTGTTATCACAAAATTGCACTTGATTGGCTGCTAATCAAACAACTCTATGTAATTGTTTCAAACCAGCTTGTGGCTGAAGCTTAGCCTCTTTAATCTAAGAGGGCTCTCTCAAAGAGGTTAATGATATATGATAACGATGAAACTAGATGGCTAACTCTATTTGGAAAATAACTTGATTGTGATGTGTGTAGGTTGAAAATAGTACAAGTCTGCAACCATTGGGCTTATGGAGTCAAAAAATCAATAGGTTCAGTGGTAAGATCTCTTGACATGGAAGCTGAGGCATGTAAGAATTTTTATCAAAGGTAAATCACACATGAAACATAGAGCAACACAACCATTTCATCAATAAAGGAAGTCAGAGCATACACATATGAATTCTGGATAATAAAGTTGAAATATACTGCAAGTAGTACACATAAAAATACAGATTAGAAAAGCACTAAAAATTCCACGAGAATCTCAAGTCTGTTAAGAAAAAATCCTTTGTATTACTGATATCAATCAATTTACATAAAATTGCAGTAGTGCAAAAAATCTCCAACCCTTTCTAACTCTAAAAAAATGTCCTTTATAGAGTGAGGACTCATACAAATGATATGCCACCTTACTCCCCTCGAATTTCCACCTCAGATACCTATTTTAAACATGATTCCATCACTTGGAGACTTCCTAGGGATATTTCTGTTTTGCAGAGTTTGAATACAAAAAGAACTCTTCTTTCATTAATAGTTCAACAAATCAATTTAATAACCCTTATCAACTGCAACCAACTACTTTTCTTAGTGTACTAGATTGTTGATGCTGAGCTGGACCTCCTCCAAGTCGAATTTTCACAATTTTTTCATAAATCTGGTTAGTGAAAATTCTGAAAAATAAGCTTCAAAGATGAGTGTATAATTTCCAAACCTTGATGTATTTGCAGAAACTGGGAGAGGATTTTGTAGATGGACCCGTGCTAAAGAAAAAAGTCTTTTATATTTCCAAAATACTTTTTAATTTTCTCATAAACCTTAAAAAATAGATCGCTACGAAAACATGGCAGTTTCATAGCGTCCAAAAATAGATTTTGCACTCAAAATTTCTGCTTTTTGGCTGTTCCAGAGTGTCCATCATGACCTAATACCTCATCACTACCATTTCTTCTC
Source organism: Pinus albicaulis (assembly GCA_034641835.2). Lineage (NCBI taxonomy): Eukaryota > Viridiplantae > Streptophyta > Pinopsida > Pinales > Pinaceae > Pinus > Pinus albicaulis. The sequence continues at coordinate 424,134,957 of CM076573.1, read as the reverse complement.
CTCGAAAGCCACAAAAAGTGGTTTTAAAGGCAAAAAGACAGCTATAGAAATTTTCGTAGTGTTTTCCTAGCTTCAAGCCTAGGAAACACTACGAAACTGTGCAATTTCCAGATTTTGATTTGCTTAAAACAAGTAACCTCCAGCTATAGAAAATTGGTCTTCAACATGCCATTAACCTCTTAACACATAGTCAAATTCAATTTAAGAGCCTTGAGGTGTTTCCTCTACGTTAATGATGAGTTGAGCTATGGGTTCCTCAACTACAATCATCTTTAAATCCATCTTCTCCAGCTCCTCATGGATCAATTCTAACTGCTCTTGGAGGTCTTTGACTTGGTCCTTCAGTCTTATGTTGCTGGATTTCAAGTGTAGGCTCATTCTTCTAACATGCTTCACCTCTTCAAAAAACATCATTTTCACCTTTAGCAAGTTTATTCATCACTAAAATGACTCTGTTTTTTTTTAAAACATAGGGTTCAAAGATGAGCTCTTATTTCCCTATCCTTGATAGATATTGAAAAATTGAAGGAGGTTGTTTTCGGTCAGTATGTCTTGAATAAAAAATTCTCTTAGTGTTTTGAAACACATCTCCAGCTGTCCAGAATTGGTATTCTAAAAACATGTATAAAACAGGAAAATTCTGCATTCTGAAAATAGGGCTGAAAGACATACCTGTATCTCCCAATTTGTAGCACCTTTGAGAAGAGTGAAAGAGGTTATTATTATTGGATATGTTCTTGAAAATAACTTCTCCTAGTTTATTAAAATACTTCTTTTTTTGCCCAGAAACCTCCCTTGAAGTTGACTGCTCAAAGTCAGAAAACAGAGAAATGCTTTATATTCGCTATGAAACTATCAATAACTTCATAGCATTTTCTGCCTATTTTACATTGAATTCACTACGAAAGTAGGGATTCTTGGCTAAAATGACCTTTTCAGAGTTGTAATCTTGGGAAATAAAATATGTTAGCAAATGATGACTGATGGAACATGATGTGACCTATATGGAGGTGGTTTTGAGATGAAATAAGGGTGGTTTTGAAACTTAGGATAGGTTATGTTAGGGTCCTATAATAAGAGGATTCATAATTTTGAATTTGCTATGTTAAAATCTTGTAATATTGTACATACCTTTGCTTTCTGCAAATTTTTTCCCATATTTAAAATATGAAAAGGGGGTAGGTCATAAAAGAACAATCAAAGGAAAAAATAAACAAAGATCAAAAAAGGAATATTAAATATGAACCCCACTAAAATGGTTCATGAAAGTGTTCCACATTCAAATGCCACTACTATTGGGTTACTTTTGCAAATAATATTGTGTGCAGTTTGTCCTAAATGCCACAATCCATGAAGGTCAAACAGGTTAAACTTGACCTCTCATGCTTTAAATTTCATGTTGTTAGATAGAGAATAAAGATCTAGCCAAACAAGTTATTCTTGGAAGATCAGTAGTTAGGTAGGGAAATAATAAGGAGCTCAACAGTTTAATCTAAGCCCTTGGAAGAAATAAGGATAGAATTAGTTAGTTTGTTGTTTTAAAATAAAAATGAATAAGGGTTTGCAAGCTCAAATGCACCCATGTAAATGAAGAAAAAATGTTAGGGTAGCAGATGGGTAAACAGAAGCAGTTTTTCACAAGTATGGATATCACAAAATTTGCCATTTCATTTACTAATTCCCCTTCAGAATATCATCCTGTTGTAAAAATACCTTCTCTCCCTTCATTTTTCCTTTTTTCCTTTTCCCCCTTAAATCCCCTTTTCCCAAGTTAAAAACAAATTTTACTTAAGAAAAGTGAAACCCTTTAACTAATTCCCCTTTTATTCAAAAATACCCAAAAACCCAAAAATATACTTTTATCCTAAGTATAAATGCTATATAAGGACCCTCTAGGAAGAAATATGTCCTCGATATCATGTTTTACACTATGCTTAGTGTATTTGACATATCCCGCATCACATTACATTTTTAACACATTAACTGTATGTATTAAATCCCTGTATAGACCTTTTAAATCCCATATTAATTAAATCCTTTATATATCATTCCCAACCCATATTTTTATTGTAACCTATGGTTTTATTTCACACATGACTCATCTTGGGCTCGGCCTATTAATTCCCCCTATTCCTCCATCCGTTGGATCATCACCACCCAGATCCAACAACTTATAAACGATATCGCTTTCCCTGACATCCGAACATTAATCCATTGCAATCCATGCGAAATAGGTAGTTTTTGAAACCCGCTCCCTGCTACGTGGCGCCACCACGTTTTATCGCATCAATCAGTCCCAAACCACTTACCTGCTTTTTACGATGCGATAACCCGCCTAACTGCCTTCCGTGTAAACTACCTATCCCCTGCCACGCGACAACCCCTCGCTTTATCGCATTCCTTTAACATAAACTGCCCAACCAATTTTTGTGATACGATAAACCACTTACCTGTCCATCCTGAAATATGTTAAAACCAAATGTTTGCCTGTCCACTGTGCGATAAAAATCCCAAACCACTGTGCTAAACTACTACAACCCTACGCCAATACGTTGACCCACCATTGTTCCAAAACCCTACTTCACTGATACATTCAATTACTCACCTCTGTTAATTTGTGAAAGAAATCCATTACCAACATAACCGAATTTTCGTAGCCCAGACTCGTTTCACAGACTTCCCCATTCCCCAAAGCCATTGCTTGCATCAGTGCAAACCGGTTTTTCATTCACAAATGTTTTATTTTGTAGGTTGTTTAGCAAAACATAAGCTTGAGGAAACATTTTTTATACTAGTTAAAAACCTGTTTCTTCCAGATTCTCGAAATAAGAATTCGAGTGGTTTTCCTTAAAATAAAATACAATTATCACAGAGACAGTAATGTTCTAACAGAGATGAAAGGTTTTTACTCAGCAAAAGGTTACATACAGGTGAAAGAAAACAAATGGAACAAACAAACAGATGAGAAAGAATTTTCAAAATTTGAAAGAGGTTTTTGTTTCTAAAATCATCATATACAAAAATGTCTCTCACTTTTCTAACAACCATTATGGTTTTGGAAATTTTAAATAATATTTGAAAACACTTTTTACATAAAATTCATGTTTAGTCATAATTTTGCAGAGAACATTGTGGCCAATAAGAAATGAATCTTGCAAAATTGGAGGAGGTTTATGTTTCTAAAATGCCAACTTACAAAAACCTATCCCACTTTACGCACATATATTACAGAATGAGAGATATATGCACAAATTCACAACCTATTTTTCGAACTATGCAAAGTTCTGTTTTACACATCTTTCTGCAGAGCCTATTGTGAACAATTGGAGCTAAACTTTAGGAAACTGAGAGGTGGTTTTCTCGAATACATATTTATCTACAATAACCTCTTTCAAATTTTACATATCTATCTCGGATTGAGATATACAAAGATATTTTTGGACCCTATTTTTCATAAATTCGGGAGGAAAGACCTCAAAGACAGTTAGTGACTTGGATGCCACCTCATCAAATAAGAGTTGCTATCAAATTCGAATTGCTCTTCTTTTTCACCGGCAATTCAAAAAGATAGTGCCAAGTAGATTTATTAGTTTTTAATGTCCTATGTTTGAGTTCTATTTATGTAACAAAGTTGTAGATATTTGTAAGAAATCTTGAGATTTTTTGAAGATATTTTACTTTAGAATTTGTATAAATAATTCATCATTTGAAGTAATATCAAATAAGAGTTGCTATCAAATTTGAATTTCTCTTCTTTGTCACCAGAAATTCAAAAATATAGTGCCAAGTAGATTCATTAGTTTTTGATGTCCTATGTTTGAGTTCTATTTATGTAACATAGTTGTAGATATTTGTAAGAAATATTGAGATTTTTTGAAGATATTTTAGTTTAGAATTTGTATAAATACTTCATCATTTGAAGTAATATCAAATAAGAGTTGCTATCAAATTCTAATTTCTCTTCTTTGTCACCAACAGTTCAAAAAGATAGTGCCAAGTAGATTCATTAGTTTTTAATGTCCTATGTTTGAGTTCTACTATTTAACACAGTTGTAGATATTTGTAAGAAATCTTGAGATTTTTTAAAGATATTTTAGTTTAAAATTTGTATAAATATTTCATCATTTGAAGTAATAGATGTTGGATTTTGTAACCAAGAACCTCACCATTCAGGGCAATGCAGTCCACTAAGTTCAAGTGACTATTTGCATTAATAAAAGAGCAGTTGTTTTAGGATTCATGTGCCATATCTACTGGTGATTTTTTCTTCATTGTGTACGTGCTTTCCTTTGTTTCCATTTTATTGTTTTCTTAATTCTGAATTGTCTAACAGGAGTATTAATAAAAAATATGTTGAGATCATACACTCTGCCTTTAAGTGTTAGTAATCTATATGTTTTCTTCTTATATCTAGATTAGGGAATTCTTCATTGCTCCCTAGTTTCGATTGAGCCTCTATTCTTATATCCAGATTAGGGAATTCTTAAATGCTCCCTAGTTTCGATTAAGTACTCCTTCTTCTTTTTTACATTTCATCCAAATCTAAAGGATTGAGTAGTAATGTCTACCTTTCCCTATTTCACTTAAGCTTGATACTTCTGCAAATTGATCACCCAAGCCTCTTTGACTCCATTTCCCAATGGCCTTCCTCTGCATTTCCAACCAAAACCAATTCAAAAACCAACTCTATACTTATTAACTAACCTAATATCTATTTCAATTAAAGCTAAATCATATAGAGAGAGCCCTCTCTGAGTTTAGGATGGCTAGATCCTAAACTCAAAAGTAGGTTTATGGTTACCTCGGTAAATTCTTTCTTTAACCTTGAGAAATTACTTAGTGATAACATAGCGGCGACTCCACTGGGAGAACAACTTCTTCAAAAAGATTATACAAGGATAAAATTTCGTCTATGATGATGGACAGTGTTCAGACACATAAGGGTTAAAATCATTCACTTGGCGACTCCAATTCCAAATCAGTTTCAAAATCAAGACTCCACTGGAGAAATGAACCTGGAAGAACATCATGGGAATATCAGGTTTTCAACTTGGATCTTGATCCAAGATATTACGTTCTTTATTATCAAGAAGGTTTGTCAATGAATATTGTATTTTAGTGATGATCTTAGACTAATATTTTATTATTTTCCTTTGAAGAGTGTAAATATAAATTCTCCTTTTGAGAAAATTTCTGATGGAACTAATGATGATCATTTTCCAATTGATAAGCCTCAAGCAATCAAGACCGATCTTACAATTCATGTATATATTCCTGTACCTTGTAAAGTTCCTAATAGATATAAGCCCCTCATCTTACCTCCTGTACTCCATACTTTCCCTCATAACTATTACAAATACCTCCCCCGGTTTGATGGGGAAAATAATAACATCACTGCTGAAAAACATGTTCAAGGTTTTGAGAATTACCTAGACTTATTTGAGATTTATGAATATGATGTGATTATCATACTTTTTTCTGTATCTAAGCGGGAGGAGTCAGAAGGGTATAATAAAGCCCTTTTATAAACCCACCAGATTCAAGTTGTTAATAATATAACATGTGCATGACCCATTATATAATATATAGGCCAGGGAAGGGATAATTCCCTTTTTATTCATAGCCACAGAGACATGGGGCTATAATATTTACCTTTTAATTATATGCAACCCACTCTATAACTCTTGGCGCTTAAAAATTTTCCTCCAATTTAACATGACATGACCAAACTCAAGACTTGGGTCCAACCCTCTTAACTTCGCATGTAGTCCTTTTCTCCACTCGGAAAATTTTCCCAGCCTTAAGTCACCCTAGTCTTTCCCTTATGTGCTCCCTCGCGTGTAGTCCTTTTCTCCACCGGGACAATTTTCCCAGCCTCAAGTCACCCTAGTCTTTCCCTTATGTGCTCCCTCTTCAATTGCTTGGGGAAAAAACTCTGGGACACGTCACCTTGGTGTCTTTACCATCGATGTCACCCTGACACTTTTTAACTGTGCACTTTTAAACTTCCCTCTTCAATGCTCTGGGTCCACCTCACCCCAACACTTTTAATCACCAGTCTCAACACATCATCCTAGTGCTTTCACTGTGTGATATTTCTTCAATCATTTGGGTAACAGACTCTGAGTAACGAGAATGCTCTTGTTTCCGTTCTTTGATGAATTGTTGGTGCTTGTAAGCCATGTCATCTTCACATGGTTTCAACACATCTGTCGATCCTTTCCACATTAATCGCCTCCATGTCACCGCTTCTACATGTTAGCTTGATGTTGAGTCACCCTGACACTTCCCTTTGTACGCATATTTGAACCTTCCGAGAGGCAGAACCCAGGGAACAAGAATAACTCCCATCAATGAACGATCCTAACCTTTGATAACCAAAGAAATCTCGTCGAAGACTAATAAAACTCTATGCTCGACCTATATTATGCGACAAACCTTCGTTGGCCTCAATGAATTAAGCATCAACCCTTCTCGTGCTTTTGATTTTCCTCTTTCTCTACAAAATTATTCCATTTCTTCTTCTTGTCTTGTGGATCTTCTTGTTTCCGCTACGCCACTCTGATTAAATTAAATCATTGATCTTGTGTGTTGATCAATAATAAATTAAGGCCTTTATCAATTGTAAATGAAAGTATTTTTACCTCTCTGTGTACTTATTGCACACTTACTCCAAGTGCAATCCCTCTTAAGCATAAATGTAGCACCTTCAACACACTTGATTCACACTCGAAGCATAACGTTCTTCTATTAAATTACATGATTTGTACAAAATTACAGGAAATTCCCTCTTCTTGGCCTAATTTACATTAAATCAACCCTCCTTGGACTTATGGTCATGTTTTTCATTATTGTGCCAATCCTCTCCATACTTTTCTCCTCTTACACTTACTAAACTTCCTACTTTTTGCTCTCAATTTACATAATTATATGAAACAAGAATCTAAACTAAAATTAGGTCAGATCCACAAAATCCTCAAAAAAACCTCTATTCTAGGATCCTCTAGATCCAACTACCCTCAAATCTCTCTAACCTTCACTCAATCTTCTGGAGATTTCTCCTTAGAACCAAATCTAGTTACAGCATCCTCACTCCTATATACAATATTTCTAGATTTCATAAAAAACATAGGAAATACAAATAATTTAAGTAATTACACTCAATTAGGTAACCACCTCCCTTGGTAAATGAAAGACCCCTAAGTCTAGTCAATTTTTTTTTGACTTGGAGGTAAGATGCTCTTGCATCATAGAATGATCCAAACAATGGATCAAATCAATTATGTAAACCACATTGTAAATCAACATATACATAATAGAAATAAAAAGAAAACTGTAAAGATGTTTTATTCAAAATTGCATAAAACAAGAACATAAAAGCATCATGTTTAGCCAGTAGGTATATTCAAACCATTAAAACATAAGTTTATTCTCCAAAAAGACGCCCCCCTCAAATGATAAACGAGATCATTATATACAAAATTTTAGATAATTATCTTAAAAATTAACTTTGTAACTCGAAAATTAATAGCATAACAAATAAATGCACTAAATTTAATTCTAAGAAACATTCTTGTTTTTCACGGAGTTTTAGCAACTTTTGAAGTCTTCTTTGGAATAATTAGTTGGTATTGGATTCTCTAGAATCAACACGTTCTTGTTCTTCGAATTAGGGAAGATGGTCATGACTTTGGTATATGAATCCTCAATCTATTGAATAGTAGACTGTAAAGTTGGAATTGGCGTGATACTCTATAGAGTTGAGGTGGTCGCTCAAATCCTTTACTAAACTACATGAAATTTTCCCAATCAAGGTTTGATATCCATGGCACATTTTTGAGCTTTGACAAAGTGATGATGAGTTTTGATATGATTTGGCATCTCGTAGTTGGGAGTTGGTGTATCATTTTATCCAGAGTGTTAGGATATTGAATTCTCTAAGAAAGGAATCCACGATCGCTTGGATAGTGATAAGTCCTTCATTAAAAAATAAATATTTAAAGTCTTGAATTACCTTTTTTTAATGCTTCCTGGAAAGGTTGTTCTCCAACTACCTAGTATATATTTGTCTAAAGGGACGAAATACCAAATCTCTATATATAATTCCATTCGACCTTAAATTTATCAATGACTTCCATAGTTTTGGAAATATGATCATTTGCTTCTGGAATCAATTTGTTAATTTCTTTGACCATTGTGTGGGTTATCATACACTCGTCCCTATCATAAAAATCTAGTGCTTGCAACCCCTGATTTGTTTGATAATTAAGACGATTAATTATTGAATCAACATATTTTAATATTTCTTCGAGTGGAAGACTCATTTTCGTAATATCTATATTCATTAATATATAAATAAGGATTTATATAAGGTGGATTTATAATCTTAATATATAAATTAGGATTTTTAAAACTTTTATTAAAATTAATTTTAAATTAATTTAAAAAACCTTTTTTATTTAAATATTTTTTTTACTTTTATTACCTTATTATATTAATCATTTATATTAACATATTATAATATTAATAAAAATAATAATTATTTATTAATAAAAACCATATATTATTCATTCACCCCCTTAATTAAATACTCGTAACTAACTAACTAATAATGGCTAGTTTTTAATGGCTATTTCTTGGAAATGATGCATCATCACTATTTCTTTATTAAGATCGATTATCTTTTTTTCACCTTGTCTTGAGAACGAACCACATTAGATGGTTCGAAATGTCGACCAAATCCTAATGATGTGATTAATCCAGAAGACATTTATTTAAATCTATATTCATATTTAGAATTATTGTTTTTTCACATTTCCTTAAGTTATTGGCATATGGCATAAATTGGAGGATTTTCTCATTGATCATGTCCGTGATATTTTCTTTAGCCTTTATTAGGGTGTCCTTCCCCAAAGTAACATATGACAAACATTTTTGTAGACATTGAATTTCCTCCTCCTTTCCTACAGAGAGAGCCTACAATCCTTCAATAACTTTATTTTTTTATTCTATTTGATTTTTCTAACCCTTTTCTTATTCTTCGCTTTCGAGTTACCTCTCCTTTAAATCCTTCTCTAATTCATCAATTTTGACTTCAAACATCTTAACTTTGTCATAATCCACATTTTCTGAAGAGTCTTCCTTCAAGGTTATATCAAGAGTGTTTTTATATTTTCTATTTCATCTAGGTATCTTTTTTCCTTCTCTTTTGACTCCATCAACTTTTCAAGTTTGTCCTTTAATTATTTACATTGAGCTTTATTTATAGTCAATGATTTTTCCATTTCTTGCAACTTTTTATTTTTCTCTTCTTTTTGTTGAAAGAACTCCACTAGTTTGGTAAGATTATAATATAGATTCTTCATACTCAACCTTAAGCTCTTGATTTCTTTGTCTTTATCTTCCAAAAATTTCCTAGTTAACGAACCATCTTTCGGCACGCCTGATTGTTTAATTAATTTTTCTTCAAGATCCCTTATCTGAATAACTCTAGTTTTTAAAACAATCTTAGAATGGTTGAGTTGTGCTTGGACCATGGTGGTAATAGTTCGCTACTTTTTAATACTGTTCGTAGATTCTAGTAATCGCTTTCCCACTACCTCCCTCGTTTCCCTTTTCCGATCAATTATATCAATGTCATTTACTTTGGATAGGTTGATGTTAATAAAAGTAGCGATAGAACCAAGTAGTTGTGCATTTACATTTGTTATTGGCTGGAAGATAGTCAAATTAACCATACTATTATCAAGGTCAGTCTCTAATAAAAATCGTGGCCCTGTATATGCATTAATTTTCTTCATCACAACATCATTTGTGATTTTGGATTCTCTAGAAACTAACATTAATTCTTTGCCATTGGATTTTGTAAAAATTTTAGTGTAACTTTAGCTTTAGATTTTCTATATTTTTCAGTAGTTACACTATTATCAACTGATATAGCCCACTTTTCATAATCCTTTGGCTTGGTTTCTTACCATGTATCTTGCAACTGTTTCAACATTTCATCATTGGTCCTTTGGAAAATGAATACTTCCTTATCATCATCAATATTTTCCTTTACTTTATTTACGGGTGACTATGTTTCATCAAGAATGATTTCATATTCCTTTCTATTCAAAGTATTAACCTGAGGGTTATCGTTTGCAATATTTATTTTCCATGAATTATCTTCCTTTCTTCATGAATTGATGAATACATACTTTTCTTCATAGGAATTGTTTTGAAACAATTTGGCTCAACCATGGCCACTTCAAATACCTGCATTTCAACTAGATTTACATCATTATGAGAAGAAAATTCAATATTACCTAGTTTCTCAAGCCCGAGATTTGAATCATGTATATATACATCTAGGCCAACCAACTTTCTTTCATTTGATATAATTTGGAAAGGATAAAACCACCAAGATATAGCTTTTTCAAGACCAAAATATAATAATTCCCTTTCTATAATTTATAGGGTATTTTTATGTTTGATCATTAAAGGACCTATGGTAGTAGGGGTCACAATCAAATCCTTTTTGTTTCTTGAAAAAAAATGAGTCGTTAAGAATTATTCGTTGCCTAGAAATTTCTAAAGTGAATAGATGGGAAGGAATGAACTTGGGAAAAAAGTATGTTTCACCTTCAAAGCCATAAGATCGAATGATAGTGTAGTTAGGAAGAAGAAACCACTAACCAATACTAGTTCTTGTGTTCAATATAAAATCCTCCTGGATTCCTCCGATATTGTGTCGGGAGATTTCTGTAACATTTTAACCTATAAATAGAAGGATAAATAGTCTATTAATTTTGGATAAATTCCATGAATTCTTCCTAGATACAACATTTGAGTCCAATGATCCATCTCCTTTTTGTTTGTTGTCTCATCCTTATTCATTTATATCAATTTGGTTCTAGTAAAATACTCAAGATAATTACATAAGATATGTTGATTTTTGTAGCATCTGGAAGTGTTCCAAGTCTCAAACTTTGTAGGGAGGCTTGGACAATAGGATTCCAAAGAACCCAGAAACAGTTTGTGGAAATTCCAGTCGGTTCAAGACATTAAAATAATCAATTATTTTAATGAAGACACTAAATCTAAACAAGGAAATTAAATAATTAAAGGGTATTAATAAGTCAGAGTGTGAATATTCTAGAAAACATGGATCAAGTAATGTTTTAATCTTAGACATTGATTAATATTTTAATTGGGGTCGTTGGTTCTCCAACAGGAAGATTATAAAAAGAAGGCTTGAGGGTCACTTGGAAAATAAGTCAGGCATACACTCAGTACCCGAAAGAGATCCATTCTGATGTAGAATTCGATCTCAGTGGGAGAGTTGTAGGGCGAGAAAATGCAGAAGCAGAAGGAGGAGGTTAGGGGTGATCGAGATCATGGTTGGAGGGCAGCAGTGGGTCACTGGAGGCAACTTGAGGCTGCAGAGTAGAGATCCCACGCAGACTCACGTATTTTAATGATAGGACTGCACAGTGAATTAGGCAGAGTGACATAGGGGCATACAAGGGTTGTTCTGGGTGTCAAATAATTGTCCGAGTAAGTCGGAAATTGAGTCTCAGGTGGTTCAGAATTTATCTGCCGCATATTTTCCCTGTAAAGATATCATTTGCTGAAGAATTAATAAAACCCTCATATGTTGCACTGGTTTTCCCACATTGGGTTTTTCCGGGGACAATTGTCCAAAAATAAATGTGTACATTTAATTGATTCTTGTGTTTATGTTCTCTACTATTTATTTCTCTGCATATATAATTGTGAATGTTGCAGTAGTATATATTTTGATATTTGCTGGAAGATTTTTGAATAATAACTTATTGAAATAATAAGTAGGAGAAATAATTTATCACTACAACTGTTTGTAAATTTTCACATGGTATCAGAGCGAGAGATGAATAATAGAGAGGGGGCATCTATCAGTGAACGAAGATCTACTGTTGCAACAACAATGCAGAAGGGCTCATGAAGTTCTCTAGGAGGGGGCAGAAGCATGATAAAACATTCAGATCATGATGTATTTGTATTAACATCTAGACTAGAGGAATATTTTTCTTGTGTATCAAGCACAGCATCTTCAGATGTCTGGTATATTGACATCGGAGCCTCTACTCACATGACAGGATTACGGGATTGTTTTTCCAACTACCAAGAAGAGCATATGAATTTCAAAATAACCATGGGTAATAAAGAAAAGTGCACTCCCATTGGGAGAGGTACCGTAATTTTTCAGACCAAGGTAGGGAACAGAATCCAGGCCACTAATGTACTGCATGTGTCGGGTTTGGGGATGAATCTACTCTCAATGTCAAAGCTTCAAAACCGAGGATATGACATCTAATTTATTGGAAATAGAGTCTACGTCAAGCACCCTAGTTGAAAGAAGAAGGCACAAATCGAGGTAAGAAGCATCAAGTTGTACAAAATGTAGCTTGATTCTCCAATGGCACTAGTTGGCAGCGCAGATGAAATGGACCTAAATGAGCTATGGAACAGAAGAATGGGGCACTTGCATCATGGGGCATTGAGAACTCTCCATAATACTATCACAGGTGCTCTAGACCTGAACACCAAACAGGATGATGTCTGCAAGGGGTGCGCGTTGGGGAAATATGCCAAGGAAGCATATCAGAGAAGAAAAAATAGGGCCAAGGGTGTATTGGATCTAATACACTCAAATATCTATGGGTCGATGTCCACTAGAGCCCTTAGCGGTGTTGAATACTTCGTCACCTTCATTGATGACCATTCCAATAAAACCTAGATCTACTTCTTGAAGACCAAGGATGAAGTCTTCAGTCGATTTAAAGAGTTTAAGGCTCTGGTGGAAAATCTGACAGGGAAGCGAGTCAAGGTATTGCGATCAGATAATGGAGGTGAATACATAGATAAATAATTCACTGGATTCTGTGCAAGGGAAGGCATCAAAAGAGAATGGAAAACTCCATATAATATGGAATAGAATGGAGTGGCAAAAAGGAAGAAGCGGACTATTGTTCAAGCAACCAGAGCTATGTTGTATCACCAAGACATGCCCAAATTTATATGGGCTAAAGCGTATAATACAGTGTTATACATTTAGAATAGAACTCCTCACACTGCACTGGTAAAGATCATGCCAGAAAGTGTTTTCAGTGGTAGCAAGGCCGAAGTGAGTCACTTTAGGATCTTCGAAAGTACATCTTACTGTCATGTACCCAGTGAAAGGAGGAAGTAGTTGGAGATGACTGCTGAAAAGGGGTATTTGGTAGGATACAAAAATAATGCAAAGGCTTATCACATCTACATTCCTAAGAGTAGGAAAGTAGTGGTGTGAAGATATGTGAAGTTCATGGAGGAGAAAGCCTTCAGAATATCACGAGAGCTGCCTTCTGCTACGCAGTCAGAGGAAGAGCCTCTGGTCTAGCCCCAACAACTAGCAGTAGAAAATTCAGTTGCCTCTCCAAGGCATAGTGATCCAAAGGATGGGATTCCTGAGGATTTGCAAGAAGAAGAGTCGGTAAATCCACCCACCACCAGTGGAAGAACGAGCAGGGAACTTCAATAGATTCTGAAGGATGCAGAGGATTTTTTTGGAGTCCCCTGAAATGAGAAGAGACAACGTAAGCAGCCTGAAAGGTATCAAGCCTTAGTTGCTCAGTTCAGAGAACCTTCCAATTTTCGGGAAGCAGCTCAGGACCAGGTGTGGGTTGATGCAGTGGTGGAAGATTATAGTCCCATCATGACATATTATGTTTGGGAAGTAGTACCCAGACCGCAGGAGAGATCAGTTGTAGGATCTAGGTGGATCTACAAGATAAAATATGTTGCAGATGATAACATCAAGAAATTTAAAGCCTGGTTTGTGGCTAAGGGTTATGCTCAGAAGGAAGGAATAGACTATGAAGAAACATTCGCCCCTATAGGGTGTTGTAGCCACTACAACACCCTCCAAAATTTCACCCTTTCAAATTTTTGAGCCCCTGAACATTGAAAAATGGATTCAAACCTAAAGTTCGATCCTTCAAAAGCCTTAAGTCGCTAAGTCGAAGAATAGGTCAACTCACCCAATGTGTGACCTTGCGACCCATCATGTTGCCAAGTCACGAAGTCACGTATCACACACGAAACTAAAAAATAGCTACCCTGTGACCCTGCGACCCCGCGAACCTTAGGTCGCAAGGTCGCAGGGTCACGAGGTCGCACATCTCATCAACACGGCTCCGTTGCGACCTTGTGACCCTCATTTATTTCCCACACGCGCGACCTCTTTATATATAGAAGGTTCGCATAGGTCGCATTCGACCTGCACGACGGAGAAAGAAAACTCCTCTGACAAGCCAACTGGAGCGTGTTTTTCTCGGGGAACCTTGAAGCAGAGCTAGAGTGCATTTCCATCTCCTCAGCCTTGAGTGATATGGGGCCTCTGTTAGTTCACAGAAAGAAAAAGAGTCCAGAGATAGAAATCTCGAAGGATGAAATACCTATGTCTCATCCCCCTACATATGGAGATACTACATGCATATTCAGCAAAGGAGAGAGCATGAGTTGGTATCAAGTGTACCAATAATTTGCGAAACCTGAATTTCTAGAAGACCTCCCAGACCTGCAGGTATATGTTCAAGTCAAGAGATCAAAGCTTCACTATGTAGGAGCCCATCCACCTTTATTTCCATGCGCAGAGCTAATCTAATGGATCTTGCAAAAGGTCGACCCTAGGTTCTAGGTGATTCAGGATCATGAAGGGAAAGCACTTGCTAATCTGAAGGGACAGGATGCAAAGTTCTATTATGCACTTCCCACCCGAGAGCATACATTCACCGAGGAATGGGCCACTACTCATTTAGTTCCCATATCCAAAACCTTGAGAGGATGGTGGGAAGAACCAGAAAAGTTCAAGGTCAAGAAGGACCAGGAGTATCACGTAGCAGGTCTTAGGAAGGTCTACAAGCTCATGGCAGCTATACTATGTAGGATGTATGGTCGTCCTGATGCCACCACTTTCAATGGCTCTTGGGTATCTCTTATGTACTTTGTCACCGTATATGACACCCGCTTCAATTGGGCCAACTTATTAATAACAGCCCTCAAAACGAACATATCTTCAACACTAGCACCCGAGGAAGGGTATGCATCAGAATTTTACATGGCCTCCTATCTGTTGGATGCAGTATGTGAGAGGTGCCATTTTGAGGGGTGGGCACACAACTGGGATCAGGAGCGCGCCCGTCCTATTCACAAGGAGTTGCAGGTATTATGGGACTCCAAATATAAGTAGGATATGGAGCTGATCTCACACAGTTTCATACCTGCACTCTACAGAAAACTGTTTGGTAAAGATACCCTGTGCATGTCCTGGCAGGCCATGGAAACAATAACCAAGGTGGCACACTGGTTTCCTTTTGTAGAAGGCACCTTCATCCGAGTCTTCAGTTCACTCAAGGCTCCCCATGCACTGCCCCGATTTGTCATTGACAAACTACTACTTCAGGAAACGTGTTTCCAAATGACAGCCGGTTTTTCAAAGGTTCTTACTAAAGGCAAGAAGAAGCCATGGCCCACTCTGCCACTCACTATCAGTGCTTATACGGTCAAGGATTTCAGAGAAGTAGAGACGGAGGCTGAGAAAATCAGGGGACTCTGTCTGCCTCCCTTGGCCCACCGGACGTGCGATCCTGAGAGGATTATCCCTGCCCATTGCAAACGGGCCAAATTTAAATGGAGCTACCAACATATGAATGCCCAGCTGAAGATGGAGTAAAAAACTGGTACAAAAAAGACAGGGATATCGCTCCAGAGGAGTTAATCGATCAGGAAGATCAAGATGATCAAACTTTAGAAGAAAGAATCCACGAGCTAGGAGGAGCCTCATCTTCTCAAGCCAAGAAGCCAAGAACCAGCACAGGCCATAACTCTTCTGCCCAACGAAAAGAAAGGGAAGAAAAATCTCAACGGGAAGCTGAGGAGAGAGCAAAAGAGGAGGAGGATAAACACAAGAAACAACTAAAGGTAGAACAAAGAAAGAAGCAGGCAGAGGACACCTGCAAGAGAAATGAAGAGGAGGAAGCAAAAGCAGAAGCTAAGCGCCAGCTAAAAATAAAACTAGATAAGGTAGAAGTTGAATGCCAACTAAAAGAAGAACAAGATAGGGCAGAAGATGAGTGGCAGTTGGAGGAGGAAGCATAGCAGAAGAGAAGGGAGGAAGAAATTCAAATGTCGAAAAAAAATTCCTCCAAAGAAGCCGAAGGCAGTAAGACACCTCCTCCTATGACAGGGATACAAACGTAGCTTCCAGCCATCGAAGTGCCTCAAACAAATCCTGCAACCAATATGCATTTTGCACTCCCAGAACTGGGTACCTCCGAGGAGCAAGAGGAAGAAGTGTTTGATCTAACAAGACTCACCTATGACCAGTTCACACACAAAATCAGGCAGGAGAAGAGAAGATGCTTAGCACGGAATCCTGCTACACCCATCATGACCACAACATAAAAATATATAGTCCTGGATACCAGGACCAATCTAGTTATGATAGCATCAGCTGGCACTACTTTCGCCGCAGCCATGGAAGAAAACGTGAGTAGAATGAGTAGGGAAATTCTATCCCTACAGAATAGATTACAGGCCTCCAAACAAAAGATAGCTAGATCGGAGCAAGAGAAAAGGGCACTAGAAGAAGAAGTTCGACAACTTCAGGTTAGGATAACCCTTAGTAATGAAGTGCCACCCACCATTCGAAGAGATCTGGTAACTCTAGAAGCCACCATGAGGCAAGTATACGAAGAATTGTTTACAATAAAGCAGACAGTGGCACCTCTGCTGAGAGCTCAAGAAAAAACCAAGAAGAGGAACAAGAAACTAAAAGAAGCCACCACAACCTTGGACAAAATGATATAATGGGTAAATAGGTATCCACAGGCTCCAAATACTTTGCCCAGAACAACAAGGTTCAAATACGAATGAAGGTGAAATCCAAGGAGAAACTATTCAAAGACCTAAATAAGGTGATGACCGCTTACGAACATCTGATTAGCAGCATTGAATCAATGGCTAAACTGCACCACATTCCTTCTCTAGGTACATTGGGTGAAGAAAAAATGTGGGAACAGGTGGACCAAGACATTCAGGCATTTCTGCAACCTATCAAGCAAGCTACCACTTCTCTAGACCTTCCAACATCATAGGAAAACTTGGTTCAATTCATCGTGACGCCAGTCTAGATTTATACCAATTTTGCTTCCTTGTCTAACCAAATCACAATCAAAAGAGAAAATTTGATCCCAAACGCTCTTGAATTCCTGCACAAGTTAAGAGAAGATACTCCTCTGATCTCCCTGGTTGCTGCAGATTATCGAGCATGGCAAAATTTCCTCAAAGAGCAACAGGTAGATGTTCCTGACCTCACAATCACTCACATGCTCCGATGATTAGGTCGCAAGTCGCAGCCTACAGGAGGAGTCGCAGGTTGCATCAGTAATGATCAGGTCGCAGGTCCTATTCAAGCACAGGGTTGCAAGTCGCTTTTTCCCTTCGGGTTGCAAAGCATGCCAACAGTGAGGAAGGTGAAAATTCAAGGCACCCAAGGGTCAATTTTGTCCTATAAATACTCCCTTCGGGGACTTGTAACAGATATTTTTTTTGGACTTCAAAGGAGATAGGAGAGTTTTAAAGCATTGAATATACCTTTATGTGAATGAATACAAGCATTTGTCTGAAATTCACTTTTGGATCTGATGAGAATTAATGTGTTAGCACTATGAATATTTTATCTTATATGTCTGATATCTTATGATTAACTGATCTGCATTTTCTGCTTATATTATTTATACATTTCAGCTCACTGAATGTGTTAATGATGGTAGGTTGTTTACTTAGGAGATGTTTGTTATTTCATTACTGACATCTATCTTATCTATGAAACAACTTAAGGAAGTGAAGGGTGTTCTTACCAAGCAGAGCTGTTTCTTCTATGGTTCGAACAGCTTTTACAAGCACGACCTTAATGATGTGCTGCTAACAGCATTTCCTTCGGCTACATGTTTTAGCTCATCTTGCTATTTGTAGTGTTTTATGCTCATTGAGGATCGTCGATAATTTGTCTTGTATCATTCGATAATTGTGTGTTCATAATTCTATAGGGTTTATTTGTGTCCGAGAAAAGGAGTATTCAGTGGTAGCCGGACCCACACCCCGGACGAGATCCCTACCACAAACGATTTAGAGTCTAATCGGGACCTTTTACCGAGGAGATCCCTTACTGTTGGCCGGACATTTTCTCCTGTCAACATAGCCAAATTCACATCTATCAGGTCTGTGATATCCCTGGTTGCGCAGATGGGATGGGAAATTCACCAGATGGATGTCAATATGTCATTCTTGAATGGTGTGATAGAAGAAGAGGTGTATATACAACCAGAGGGCTTTGAGACACATGATCAGAAAAATCATGTGTGCAGATTGAAGAAAGCATTATATGGACTAAAGCAAGCTCCTAAAGCCTTGTATGGTTGGATTCACAACTACTCGCACATGATGGGATTCGTCAAGAGTGATGCAGATCCTAATATCTACTATCTGAGAGTAGGGGGTGAGCCTTTGATACTGGTATTATATTTGGATGGTTTGTTCTTGACAAGATTATCAAGGCTCATCACAGATTTCAAGAAGAATTTGGCTGAATAATTTGACATGAAGGATCTAGGATGGATGCACTATTTTCTGGGGTTGGAAGTTTGGAAGCAGAATGGGGAGATCTTCCTTGCTCAAGGAAGATACACTACAGAGATTATGAAGATATTTCAAATGGATGATTGTAGGCCCATGACCACTCCAATTATTACCAACTGGAGGAAAATTAACACGTCTAAAGATGATGAAGCTGATCCTACGTTGTATAGACAACTCATAGGGTCATTGATGTATATGCTAAATACAAGGCCAGACATCTGCTATGTTGTTAATACCCTAAGTCAGCTCATGGTAGAATCGAACAGGGCACATTGGGCAGCATCCAAGAATGTTCTCTGGTACCTTCAAGGGACATTAGAGCTTGGATTGAAGTACACCCGTGACAATGATGTCAGGTTGAGTGATTTCACTTATGCAGATTGGGCTGGAATTTCAGTTGATCAGAAGAGTACTAGTGGGTATTTTTTCAGTCTAAGATCAGGAATGACTTCCTGGTATAGTAGGAAACATAAGTCTCTGGCACTGAGTTTAGCAGAGGTAGAGTATATGGCAGCCATCATAGCTTCATGCAAATCCATATGGCTTAGGAAAGTGCTAGTAAATCTACTCGGGGAGAAAATTGAAGCGACCAACATTTTATGTGATAATTAGAGTTGTATAAAGCTCTTTGAGAATCCTATGTTTCATGATAGGTCGAAACATATTGAAATATGGTGTCACTTCATCAGGTACTGTCTACAACGTGAATTTTTTCAGTTGCAGTACACTCCAACAGGAGAACATGTGGAAAACATCCTCACAAAGGCTCTAGAAAAGACAAAGCTTGTCTACTTTAGAGAGAATATGGGGATGATGAAGAATCCCTTCCAGTAGTAGGAATGAAGGATTCAGTATTCAGAGGGAGCTATGGTACAGAGGTAGCAAGTGACAGTGGCAGTGTCAAAGGCAGCAGTATAGGGGGTAGCAGCGCAGAAAATGGGGGGAGCACAATCCTGAGATCAACAACGCAGAAGTTGCTTTAGAATCAGAGAAGCATGCAGTAGGCATATTGTTGGAACACCTTCCTCGCTAAGATGGAGTGTTGATTTTTGTAGCATACAGAATTGTTCCAAGTCTCAAACTTTGTAGGGAGGCTTGAACATTAGCATTCCAAAGAACCCAGAAACAATTTGTGGAAATTCCACTCGGTTCAAGACTTATTAAAATAATTAATTATTTTAATGAATACCCTAAGTCTAAACTTAGGAAAATGAAATAATTAAAGGGTATTAATAAGTCAGAGCATGAATCTTCTAGAAAGCATGGATCAAGTAAATTTTTAATCTTAGACATTGATTAATATTTTAATCTGGGTCATTGGTTCTCCAACAGGAAGATTATAAAAGAAGGCTTGAGGGTCACTTGGAAAATAAGTCAAGCATACACTCAATACCTGAAGGAGATCCATTCTGACGTAGAATTCGATCTTAGTGGGAGAGTTGCACGGTGAGAAGTTGCAGAAGCAGAAGGAGGAGATTAGGGGTGATCGAGATCAGGGTCGGAGGGCAGCAGTGGGTCATTGGAGGTAGCTTGAAGCTGTAGCACAGAGACCCCACACAGTCTCCACACATACTCACGCAGCCCAACATTGGGACTGCACAGAGAATCACGCAGAGTGACACAGGGGCATGCAGGGGTTGTTCTGGGTGTTAGATAATTGTCCCAGTAAGCCGGAAATTCAGTCTCAGGTGATTCAGAATTTATCTGCCATATATTTTCCCTCTAAAGATATCATTTGTTGAAGAATTAATAAAACCCTCTTCTTCTACACTAGTTTTCCCACATTGGGATTTTCTGGGGACAATTTTCCAAAAGTAAATGTGTACATGTGATTGATTCTTGTGCTTATGTTCTCTACTATTTATTTCTCTACATATATAATTGTGAATGTTGCAGTAGTATTTATTTCGATATTTTCCAAGATATTTCTGAATAATAACTTATTGAAATAATAAGTAGGAGAAATAAATCTATCACTGCAATTGTTTGTAAATTTTCACAAGACCATGTGCATTAAACAAGTGCAACATCTGAAGATATAAAAACTAGAAACTGCAATGAAGTTAACATATATATTCTTGGCTAAGTACCCTAGTATATTGATGGTAATTTCCTTAGGGTTCATCAATACTTCTTTCCTAAACATAAACATTGCCTCATCCATCTTTAAATCGTCTGAATATCCTTGAATAACTGCGAGGATTGAATCCATTTTTTTGTGTAAGGGTTTAAGAGACTCAATTGAGATAGGCATGATGAATTCAAATAATTTGTTGGGATTTTTTAGTAGACATTGTAAAAAATTCAAATTTTCTTCATCAACCTAAATAAGGAAACACTCATTTAGTTCTTTATGAGAAGAAATCTTACCAGAAGTAGGTAAATTTAACATCTTAGCTAGATATTGTTGAGAAATTTCAAGGAATACTTGACCATTCACAGGACACATGATGTTTCCTCACTTGTGGTGTAAATTTTTAGCAAGTAACATGATAGAAGTTGGGTTGAAATGCACAGATGGCAAGGTTGCACCGAGGAGTACAGTCTTTATCAGAAATTCATCTGTACTACGATAAATGCCAATCTCTAATTATTTTCTTAAATTATAAATGTCAGTGTTTTCTACTTTTGTATCTCTAATATGGGTCAAAGGGTCAATTAAAACTTCTTATGCATAATTTAGAGCCATTTTCTTCCTATGAAATCAATAAAAATAAACGAACAACAATTCCTATGCTGAGAGGTAAGTTTACATGTACTTACTAGTATTATAGGAATTTTTACTTGGCTTCATGATGAGAGGCTAGAATGTCCAAGAAATGACCAAAAACCAGATTTCAATAGTCATAAAAACGAAAAATGAAACTTTTCATATGTTCAAAATCAAATTAAACTCTTGTATGTTGTGTATTTACCACACAATAGGGCCAACTCCCTTATCATTAATTAGGTTTTATTGTGATGTTATTGTGAGTTATATACGACCATGTGACTTGCACAATGTTAGTCATATGGTATATCATGTGCAAAAATTACCCTTAAAACATGCGTTAGTTGCGACTTGAGAGAAGGTATAGCCATTGATTAGCTTAACTCTTGGATATTATATCCTTTTAGCTGACAAGGGGGATGCTAAAAAAGCCCCATTTTTCCACCTGATACACGTTGTTGTCTATCAGTTCAAAATATCCATGATCGCTCTATCATTTCGGGTTGTGAGTACCAATTTAAGTCGAGTGCTAGTTACGACCCAAGGTTGATCATCACCGTGATATCACTTTCATCATAGTTGTTGGATGGATTCAAGTGGAGGAAGAAACACTAATGAAGCCGCTATTAACCACCTGATATTGCATAAGGCCATTGGGTCTAATTTCACACAACTAAAAGATGATTTGAGAAAAAAGGGAAAACAATAGGATTTATATACAACGATTCTAACTTGGAAAACAAGTTTGTGTAAATTATTAATAGATTTATAATTGGAAAATTATAATATTTGCATTAAAATTTTATAATTAATGATTTGTATTGGATTTAGGATGCGAGACAACAATCCTTAGCACGTAAACATCTTAATAATTCGAACACTAATTGCAATAAAGCATTCAATTTATTAATTTTGTTGGGTTATGGTGTGTATTGAATGCATCGTACCAGTTATTGGATTTTTGAAGTGATGGGTGACATATATTTGCTTGATCATTGAAATTTTATAAGACTCGAATAAACAGCGCTCATTATAATAATATGTCTTCCTTGTACATTCAATATTTTAGAGTTTAATAGTTACGACAAACTTACCAAAGCGAAGAAAACAATGGAATATCCTTCCAGAGTGAGCAGTTCTCGAGGTGAGACACTTCATTTAAAGCTTAATAGAATACTAGAAAAGTTGGAAGAGATGTAGATACACTAACTCAATTGGAATAGAAATTCTCAATTCTACGAGGGATTCTTCAGGTCATCCAAAATCTACAGCAACCTACAGGCACTCACGGAGATTCTGAGGTGGATTCAAAATTTTTTTAAAAGGATGTTATAAATATATCAGATTAATAAGCGCTTCTAGCTTTGAAGAAATATTATGAGACTTGTAAAATTTGTAAAATTTTGTATAATGTCACATGGGTTTTATAGCCATTTGAATTTTACAAAAAAAATCATACTTTTCAACATGGTGTGCCGATTATGGGAAAGTTTCTTTCTAAATTACTGGATTTTTGAATGTTATAATTTGATTTACTTTCGAATTCAAGAATAGTTCTTTTGTAAATACGTATGAAAATGTGAGACTTGGCTTGTTTCTGATCAATTTCATTGTTCATGTACTCAAATTATAGTTATTAATGGATAATTCCATACCTATTCATGATTTGAGATAGAGTAATTGTTAAACACCATGTTAAGCACACACATGGTGTATGAGAAGAATGAAACACACACACACAAGAGACTCAACAACAATGAAGGATAAGCGTGTAGCTCTCTTATTTTCCCATTATACATGATGTACATTTATAATACAATGGTGTGACTCTTGGTTTCACATTCCAAGGTCACTTGGACTCCATTGTGATTTCGCATTCCACACCTACCCATGTAGGATTAGGTGTTCCAACATCCCCCCTTAATCCGAAGGGGTATGTGTGAGTCCAAGAAAAGAGTTGTAATACAAATATGCAAAGTATACATGGAAACACTTGGGCTGAATCAACTCTCTGAAATGTTGGAAAAAAAGAGGTGGTTTTAGGATGACCACAAACACTGGAACGCAAAACTTGTTGCAGTTCCAGGAACTCTTCCAAAACTGGCAAGAAGCTGAAAGCTTCTGCTAGAGGAATTGTCCCTCATAAAAAAAGGGAGACCTTCAACTTAAAAGAAGGGAGGTCTACTACCTGTGATGGTTTTAGGATTACCAACAACTCTGGAATGCTTGTAGCATTTCCTGGAACTCAACCAATGCTGGCAAGAAGCTGAAGGCTGCTAAGCTGAAGGCTTCTGCTAGAGGAAGTGTTCCTCATATATGAAAGGGAGACCTTCGACCTAAAAGAAGGGAGGTCTACTACCTGTGGTGGTTTTAGGTTTTCCACCAACCAAAGATGATGGTTTAAGGTTATCCACCAACCGAAGGCACGCTCATGGGCATCCGTGTCTCTGGCTACATCTCTGAATCTGGAATGACGAATTGTGGCTTAGGCTCGCTTGAACTGCTGGCTACAACTCTGAACATGGAATGAGAGATTGTGGCTCAGGCTCACTTGATCTGACGTCGAAGCTTGTACATGACCACCATTTCCCCCCCTATCAGGGACAAGGTGAGATGATGGCGAAAACTCAACTGCAAGTTTGCTCAATATGCGTGAACAAGTTCTGACATGTGTCGTAAACATCTTCTTGGTTTCTGATGCCCAGTGCCAAGAAGCGATCCATCCAAGATGAACCTTGGTTCTTGCAGGAGGCTTGTTTCTGAAGCATCTGTCTGAAGCATGGGTGTGCCGACCACAGTGCTTGCATGGATGAAGATCAAAACAGTGATCTTTCATATGGCCAACTCAATCACAGTGTTGGCATTTCTCAATCTGTTGTTGTTGTGGAACAGGATCTGGAACAGCTGCAGGTGAACTGTCATACATGAATCCGGCACTCTGAAATATGATGGGCTTGGTGTAGTCTAGAATATGAAAGGACACATCCTTGTCATATCCAAGACTAGTTTTGTGCTTGTTGTGGACAAGCTCTTCCCAAGGTTTGATGATGGGCTTGAGAAGTGCAGGGTGAGCTGCTGCATCTGCATGTACATCTGCTCTAGTACAAGAAATTGAATGTGAATCAACTGCAACTTTATCTTCTTTCTTCTGATGAGAGTCCTTCTCAATCTTCTGAATAGAAACAGGTTCAGAATGGTGACTCTTTTGTTGAAGTTCGTCTTGTTGGAGCTGAGATTCCAACTGCAAAAACTCAATCTTTTCATGTGCATTTTGCAAACAACTTTGAATGTTACAAAGAGCATCCTTTCTCATTTTTATCATGTCATCAACATTGGAATGAATGAGGTTACTCAACAACTCTAATGCCTCATTGATTTTAGCCATTTCAACAACTTAGGCTTCAAAAAATGAAAGGGTGTCGGCTTCAACCGAAAATGCACCCGTTTACAATGTGATTCAACAAAAAATACAAATGACTCAAGAAATTCTCAAAGTACAAAGTGTGCTCCTCAAATGATGGAGGGCAATCAACACCAACAACTCAAATACTGATTGCAACTATGAAGAAGCTACAAATTCCACTCAAAATACAACGTCAGCTCAATACATATCTCTGCAAAATATTTGTAAATGTGTAGCTGAAAACACTTGTGCAAGAATCTTTTTATGGCAGCTGAATTTTCGTCTTCAAATCGTTGTTTTCAATGATGGCAAACTTGTCTTCAAATTTGAAATTCTTCAAAAAATCACCCTTATGCCACAAATCATAAAATGTCAAATCTGCAATCTTCTCTATGTGTACTATCCATTTACTGATATGTCATTTTCTCTTCCTTTTCTATTCATATCTCTCCTTCCTCTCTCTCTCTGTTTTTTTTTTTTTTTTAATAATTAATTAAAAATGGAAATGATGGGAAAATAATAATAAAAAAAAAAGAGGAGGAGGGATTTGTAATGAAATGGGAGGGGAGGTATTATATTTGGGGGGGGGGGGGGGGGGGGGTGTTTGATATTAAAAAGATTTTTAAAATGTTAAAAAAAAAATTTAGGAGTTTTTAAGAGGGCGGGCAAATCGATGCAGAGGGTGGGCGTTTAAGAAAAAGGGAGCATGTGAGCTGCGGCCATGAGAGAGGGCGCGTGGAATGCACCCACGGGGAGATGGGAAGCGGTGAGAGGGGAGGATCCGAACAGCGTGGGGAGGGGGAGTGATAAGGGGAGGGAAGCCACGTGTAGGGAGCGTTGAGATGAGATTTGAGTGGAGTATGGGAGAGCATAGGGGTCAAGGGGTAGGGACTGTAGTGAGTGCACGGGGTGAGGTAGCTCGTATGGAGATGCCGGAGGGAGTGATCTGTAGCAGGTTGGGTAGGTGGGCAGGCCGCGCAAGGTTGGGAGGCTGGAACCGTGGAGTGATAAGGGCGGAGCGTATTGACTGTCGAGGGGACGGGTTGTGTATAGCAGCGGTGGCAGATAGGGTCGTGAGCGGTGGTGTATAGTGGATAGGTCGAGAGCTGTGGGTTTGGTGTGGAGCGACATAGAGAGATATGGTAAGGGTGTGTGCATAAAGGAGTGAGGGAGGCCGAGGGGGATTGAGAGCTCAAATATTTATTATTATTATTATTATTATTATTTTGTATTTAATGTTAAAACAACAGAGATTAGAGATAGGAAATCCACTTGAAAAACAACAGTAGAATATTTTTGAAACAACAACAGATTTTTAAGCACTGAAATACAGGCAGCAGATTCCAGAAATGAAGGCAACAGTACAAATTTCAAGTACTGAACTGCAACAGCAGATTGCCAATAAAACCCATAAATTTTTCTAATAGCCCAGTAGCAGAAGAATATTTTCCAGCAGCAGAGAAACCCAGAATTGCAGAAAATGTTTAATGAAAAAACTCAGAAATATTTCTAGGAAAAACCTAGAATTTTCCAGAAACTCATTTTAAACATTTTTCCAGCAGCTCCAAAATGGTGCAGAAGTTAAAATGCAGAGATTTTTCAATGGAAAAATAAGCAGTGAGAAAACCTTCAGATGCACAAGGCTGCGTCTCCAAATCAATTTCTGAATGCTGCCAAGGATTTTGAATGTTGCTCCTTCTCAAAACCAATGCTGCTCTTCTTCAAAACACCTTTCCGAATCCAACAAAATGTCTGCTGCAAAAACTCTCTAAATGCTGCAAAAATGTCAAGAATTTTGCAGATATGCACAGGCCATAAACACAAATGGCTCACTCAATTTGGAGCAGGGCCAGCAATCGCCCGCTCTGATACCATGTTAAACACCATGTTAAGCACACACATGGTGTATGAGAAGAATGAAACACACACACACAAGAGACTCAACAACAATGAAGGATAAGCGTGTAGCTCTCTTATTTTCCCATTATACATGATGTACATTTATAATAAAATGGTGTGACTCTTGGTTTCACATTCCAAGGTCACTTGGACTCCATTGTGACTTTTCGCATTCCACACCTACCCATGTATGATTAGGTGTTCCAACAGTAATCATGGCATTATTTGATAAATTTTTGGCTTTTAAATATCCAAAGAGTAACTGGTGGCCATTTATGAGTGAACATTAAGGAATTAAGCACTTTTTGATACCAACTACATGAGTTTTCATGTTGGACATTATTTTGTTTCTAGTGAGTATCCATAGCCTTAATGGAGTTGTTTGCATTATGGCTAATATGTTGTCTTTTATGGAAACCTACATGTCAACTATGTCCTTGATGTGAACTTGTCATATAATGTCACACTCTTGTTATGACCATCTAGTGTATGGATGGATGATGACTGTAGATATTTATTGAAATGCTGCAAATAATATTGTTGCATTTAATTATGCAAGGAGCTTGATCTTTATTTTAAATTTTCTTGAGGTGTGTGAAAATATGCAAGTGATTCAATTATTGTTTTAAGCCTCTTTTATCAAATTCTTAAACACATAAACATGGAATTTAAATTGATTTTTTGCAGAAAAACATAAGAAAATACCACCATAACAGTAAACACAAAGCAGCATTTGATGAAGGAGTTCACCCCTTCTGGGCTACGTCTCCTCATCTAGCTTCCAATTTTTGGGCCTCTTTCATTATGCTCAAGAAAATGGTGTTTACATACATTTATAGTGCTCAAATGGCTTCAATACCCGCCCCAAAAAATTCAAAGCTATTAAAAACCCATGTCTAGCCTTTTTCTTCTCCAAAAAAGTATAAAAATTGAAGAAGTTATGACATTCCTGAGTTTTGCTGCTAGTTGACCCACAAATTCACCAAGTTCGGCCAACTGTCCTACGATTTTGTCCCATTTTTTGCTAACAGAGCAACAAATCGACGCAATTCCAGCGTAAATTGTGGGACCATTAATTTTCATAATGCGGCCTAAAATCTGAATTTTTAATTAATTTGGTTGGTCAAATTAATTTTAAAATTAACTATTGGGGGCACTTGTATAAACTTTAAATATTGTTTTTCAACTATGGTTATTAAGAACCATATTGTGGTTCAATTGTAAGTCGTTTGGATTGTTGGTCGGAGGTCATGTGTTCAAACCCAGTGAAGGTGCATTTGACTCATAACAAAATACTAGTGGTCACTGAGGTGACACGTGGTAGCCTCTGGTTGGTCCACATCACCAACCAAAAATTGACCAATAAGAATTCGCCCAGTCAGCACCAATCAGATATTGATACTTGTCACGTGGATATTGGCCCCTACTGGTCACTCATTTTTCCAAATCAACAGGCCTAGTCAGCATGCCACGTCAGCAATAGGGACTTCTAACTCGACAGCCCTGCACAAAATTTTACATGTTTTCCAAATCGATCAGAACTCATTTCTGGGAGCATACAATGTTGGTTTTCATTGTAACGAATTGTGTCAGATTTAGAACGACGAGATCTACGTAGTCGTTTAGGTTCCACACCATTTTGACAACTTTAATTTTTGAGCATCGGATCACTCCTCCCCACTGGAATTTCTTGGACCCCAAAAGCTATTTTATTACTGAAGATTTGGAAGAGGGTACAACCCCCTCACCCTTCCAGTGTCAATTAACTGGAATTTTCCTGAATTCAACAATTTGAGCTTTTCATGAAAACTGATATTTTCCCTTGATTTTGGAGACCCTATCTTGCTGTTTTAGATACCATCTTGTTGCAATTTCCCAGAATTTTCATAACAATAATATGTCCTTGAAGGGACAAACACATTCCCTCCTTGGTCATGAATCAAATAAAACTTGAACAGCTTCAAATTCTCCTCACCTTGAACACTGCCGATACGATGATGTTTAGCATGTCTCTCCTTGTACTTGGCTCGACTCTTAACCAAATGTGATCGCCATCGTCATGCAGCATCCCATTTCAACTATAACACATTGTGAAACCCACAAGAAGGAAATTTGAACCCAATGCCCCCATTGTCAAATTTATTTGACGTTTTCTCTTTTCCATTTTCATTCTCTTGCACTGGCATCTTGTTCACGTCACTACTAAACAATTATGCATGCTGCTACAATTTTACCTCATATTATTGACCTCTTTTAGGAGGCAACATGTTAGACTCATGAAACATCTTATCACGACCATTAGAAACCTCAATGAAATCATAATTTTCATTTGATGCATCTCCTTGAAAAGCCTCATTCACAACATCTTCATGCTTGAACATTAACAAAGCAAAATTTTGACTAGCATTCACAATTCTCTTCATTTGTCCAGCATGCATAAGAGATAAATTCATCTTCTTACTATGCGCTCTAACAATGTACTCAATTCCATTATTAAACCAGTGATACTTATTCTCATGGTGATGAAATATTGCTCTCTTATCATAAAGATATGGGCTACCCAAAAAAATACCAGAAATATCAAGTGAAACAACATCAAGTTTAACTTCATCAAGAAAGTTTGTAGTGATTGAAAATCCAAGTATGCACTTCCTTGTCACCTGCAAATTTGAATTCTTACATATCCCACCTAAAGGATAAGTTTTTGGATGAGGAATGGTATCTAAATTCAAATCTTGAATAAGTCTTTAGAAATAATATTTTCTTATGAACCACTATCAAATAGGGTGTCAATCTTGGTATGCTTTGAAATAAATCTAACTCAGAAAATGGTGTTTACATACACTTACAAGCTCAAATGGCTTCAATACTTGCTCCAACAGCTTCATAGCTATCAAAAACCCATGTCTAGCCTCTTTCTGCTCCCAAAAAGGATAAAAAATGAAGAAGTTATCACCTTCCCAAGTTTTGCTGCTAGTTAACCCACAAATTCGCCAAGTTCGGCCAACTGTCCTACAATTTCACCCCATTTTTCGCTAATGGAGAAACAAATCAGTGCCATTCTGGTGCAAATTGTGGAACCATCAATTTTCATAATGCAGCCACAAATCTAAATTTTTATTTAATTTGGTTGGATGAATTAAATTTAAAATTAAATATGGGGGGCATTTGTATAAAATTTAAATATTTTTTTTCAAATATGGTTATTAAGAACCATATTGTGGTGCAACGGTAAGTCGTTTGGATTGTTGATTGGAGGTTGTGTGTTAAAACCTGACGGAGGTGCATTCGACCTGTAACAAAAATTTAGTGGCCACCAAGGTGGCACGTGGAAGCCTCTAGTTGGTCCACATCATCAACCAAAAATTGACCAATAAGAATTCGCCCAGTAACAAAATTTTAGTGGCCACTGAGGTGCCACATGGCAGCCTTTGGTTGGTCCACATCATCAACCAAAAATTGACCAATAAGTATTCGCCCAGTAAGCACCAATCAGAACTTGACACTTGTCACGTGGAGATTGGCCCTTACAGTCCAGTCATTTTTCCAAATCAGCAGGGCCCGTCAGCATGCCACGTCAGCAGTACGGGCTGCTAACTGGGCAATCCTGCAAAAATTTTGCATGTTTGCCAAATCGATCAAAACTCATTTCCGAGAGCATATGGTGTCGATTTTTTGCAAAACGAATTATGCCAGATTCAGAATGACGAGATCTACATGGTCGTTTAGGTTCCACACTATTATGAACATTTTTATTTTTTAGCACCAGATCAGAGCTATTTCTCAGCAATATCATGCCCATTTGATATCATGATACAAAAAAAGAAAATACTATTAGAAATATAATACTGTCCCAACCCAAAGGATCAAACATGCATCAGGAAGTCAGTTCTATATACTACAATGAAATATGCGTGCACCTGACCTCCTCGCAGGTTGGGTAATGATTTTGGGTCTGACGTAGATTCTCGTGCTTAACTCGAGTGATCTACCTCATCCATACCTTATCTTTATCCCTACACCCAACCACAAATAAATGGATACAACAAGTGACCTTTCTCCGAAGATCGATAGATCAAAATATCATAGAAACGACTATAAAGCATGTTGAATACAAATAAATACAGGGAAGAAAAACATGTTTCTATTAATGATATAAGTGAAAGTACATCAATATACCTTCAACAAATAATATCCTCTCCACCAGCTTGTAGGATGGTCTCCTCTCCCAATACAGCAGAGCTCTCACACTATATTTTGTATACTTCCTCCTTACCCCCTTTCCTCTTGGTGAGATTATATACGCTCATTCCATCCTTTGGGAGAATGTATCTAGACACTTAGGGGATTGAGAAGTTATGAAACTACTACAATAATGGACCCCTAGCCAACTCATACACAAGTGGGTCAATTTGATCTCCTTGGGAATGGAAAACTCTAGAAACCTTTATCATAATTATAAGTTTTTTCTCAATTATCTCAATTATGAAATCATTATTATCACATAATATAATATTTTAGAAAATTAATTATGAGAAATTTCTCAATTATGTAATTTCACCCTTTCAACATGGGATAAATCGTACATAAGTAAAATAAAAGGTGAAAGAGGATTCATTTTAGCCAAACAACTAAGGTAAGTTGATATTGGGTTTCTCTCACTATAATGGAGTGGAAAATAGGGTTATAACATGCCCCTTGATGCATGAGGTCAAAAGAGAAACTAATGGCCGAAATGAATTACAATAATACTCAAAACTCAAAATGGGAGGAAGGAGCCAAGAATAAGAAGCTGGATCAGGGGAACTCAAGTGTTGTAGTCTCATATCTGCTTATAACATCCCCAAGGTGGGCATACCCATAATTAGTCATAAGAAGATATTAAACATGGCCGCCAAAAAATACACTATGGATCCATGAGATAAAGTGCTAGAACATGGCCATGAGACAGAATACACAATGGATCCATGTGACTCGAGAGAATGAGCATAGCCACTAAAAAATATAACCGTGGATCTGTGTCACAATATACATATGTAGGAATGACAAATAAAAAAGTGTCTCAGATAGCCCTCAAAGTACATATATGATACATAACTCCATTGTAGGCTGGGAAGGATGCCATATAAGAGTGATATGTCCCTAACCCAAGGTCTTTGACATAACCCTGATGGTATGAATCTACATCATGTGAATAGATGAGCTAATGTCGAGCAAGGTAGAAATTACCTGAGTACCAGCCAATGATGTAAACGAGTAACAGACATGAGGGAATCCACAAATGAGGAAAATGGACCCCAAGGAAACTATTACAGTCCACTAAGTGTGAATAGATTAGATGATTTGCAACACCAGTGAACTCGATCAATCAGGAGCCAATGATGTAAACTCACTATCGATGGCAAGGAAGCCTACCACTGAGGTCTACAAGCTCCAAGTTACTATTGGTTCCTAGATCAAGCTTTTGGATAATGATTTGAAGTCAACAAGAGAAGATTCGTCGAAGGAGGGCCTTAATGTATCTCCCATAAATTGATAGAGAACAAACCAAGATGATGTGATGTATGGATGAAGTCATGAAGTCATGAAGTGCAACTGAAACAGGGATGACCAACTCAAAAAGGTCAAAAATCTACTGCAGATGGCTGACACAGGCTGAGACTTCCCTTGAACACATAGCAACATGACACAAAAATGACTCAGAAGTTGACTAATGAATACCGTGTGATATCATGCAACGACACAAGAGGCATCGAAGAATTCTCTATATGACTGGAAGAGTAACCATCCAGAGGGGTATATTAACTCATATGTATGGTACAGCTCCTAAGCAAGCTAAAACCCAACTATGAGATAATGAAGAAGACAGGTGCCATGTTCAAGGGTGATGTGACTGATGGTGAAATTTTGATGACTAATTGTTATGTGGATAAATCCTTCTTACGGACAAGAACGATCTCCCTAGTATTCTATGAATATCTAGAAATAAACAACCAATTACAAATCATTCTCTCTACACCATTTGCGATTCAGAATAATTAATAACAAAGTACGAGGGCGTGCCCCTACCTGAAGTCTAATGCTTGACGCAATATTTCATCCAGTCGCTCCAAAAGAGGTCTCTTCAGTATGTAGATCCTACAATCAAAGACAGACAAAAGGGATTAAAAGCACCTGCAAGATATAATAATTGAGAAAACGCTAGTCTATCTTAGTGATCAAGGAGTCTAAGAATTGAATTACTCAAATAGATACATGAACAACTCAATGAGAAAATGAAATCCATTTGTATTAAATTGTATAAAAATAAGTAACCTTACAACCTGTCGCCTCGATGTCATGCAGGTTCTTCTGGGGTCCTAAAAAACCATTCCTCCTTCAGTTTGACAAGCTTCTCTATCTGAATATTAGTATAGAGTTGTTGAAAATGGCAACAAGAAACAGTGAAGGAGGCCTCCTAAAACATCTTTCCTGATCCTAGTTGGAAAGTGATCTCCTAAACTAGGTGGGGACCACACATGTGATTTTTGTCGAAAAGTCTATTTTTAGACTATGTCTATTTTTAGACATATGGATCATGGACCGGGAGCTGCAGTATGCTATTCTTGGAGGATTGGTCATGTTGATAAAAATAGATGGATCTCTATTTTTAGCATTTAGGTCGAAGTCTATTTTTAGACTGACAGGCTAAAAATAGAACAGTCAAATATTATTTACCCTTAATAATATTTGGACTCTAAACTTCAGTTTACTCTCTTGGAGCACTTCAGTTTGACCCCCGGATGTAGGGCATGCAGCTGCCAGAAGGATTTACGCTTTTCCTATGGGTTAAGTGAGCTAATGCATGGTTGAATTTAGTTAGAGCTCAAGTGGCGGAGTTCGGTGGAGTTGATGCGACAGTTAATGGAGGTGGTGTTCTGGTTAACTAGTTGAACTAGTTGTATTTAGTTTAACTGGCTAATACACTAGAGATGAGTTGGGTGAATTAAATATTATTTAATTCACTAATTATTAACTCATTATTAAACTAAAGAACACATCAGTTTAACTCAGTGCATGGACAGTTCAGTGGCGACAAGTAAAAGAGGTAGATGAAAGGGTTGAGTTAGCTATCAGTTGCAACATTAGTTGTGCATGAGATTTGCACCACACTTGGAGGAAATTACCAATGAAAATTGTGCAGTTGGAGCCAGTGAGATTTGAACTTGGATCTCTATTTAGACCAGCCTTGATTGCGCAATAGAGGCAGGCAATTAGTGGATGTGTTTTGAACCCGTGACTTGTTCAAAACCAAGCTAGTTTGTGTGTAACTTCATGAGATAGTACTAAGTACTTGTGAGGAATATTGTACTGAGTTTGTTACATGTTTTCTCCATTATAATATACATATAGCTACGGGGTTTTCAGCTATAATATTTCCCATACATACTGTGTTAATGTGTGTGATGATTTGATGTGCTATCGCTTCTATTCTTTCCGCATGTGACAATTAATTATAGAAGAGATTATGTGTTATGCATGCAATTCGAAATTGATGTGTGATCGAGTTAATCTCCATTTAATAAGTGATTTATTCAGAAAATTTCTACATGGTATCAGAGCAATATTAATTTTCGAGATCTATTACGGTGATTGCAAACTTATTTCCTCGGACAGAGCCTGCATACGGGCCAGATAGCCTCCGGATTCATCTTTCTTTGGAAAGTGAAAGGTCTAGTAAAAGCCCATGCAGTCAATCTCTGATTTGGAAATAATTTGTTCTCAAGTGTAGATCGGAAGCGATTGAGTTATCAGCTGGTGGTGAAATTTGAATTTTCATATTTGTGTTCTTGGTGCCGCGGCGAAAATGTCTTTCAACGGTTTGCGACTCGAATATGCCTTGGAAGGAAGTTCGAATTATGTTGCATGGAAGGACCGCATGGAGGCTGTATTAGATGATAATGGGCTGTTGGAATTCGTGGAGAAAGAGATTCCAAAGCCTACTTCTAATGATGTTTCTGTTGTGGAAGCCTGGCGAAAGAAACAAGCAAAATGTCGAAGGATTCTGTTGGAGGGCGTAAAGGATCACATTGTATCCAGCCTACATGGAAAGGCTTCTCCATATTTGATGTGGAAAGCCTTGACAGATCTGTACCAAAGCAAGAGCGACCAAAGGAAGCTGGCGCTCAAGGATAGACTAAGAAACATCAAGATGGAGAAAGGCGACAACATCGCAAAATACCTCACGAAGTTCACTCAGTGCAGAGATGAGCTGGGAAGTGTGGGGGTGACTGTCGAAGATGAGGATATGGTGGACCTGGCTCTCCTTGGTCTTCCGAAGGCTTGGCATGCATATCAAGATAGTGTCAATGGTCGAGAGAATTTGCCGGGATGGGAGCGACTGTGGTCGGATCTCATGCAAGAGGAGATCAGGAGGACTACCAGAGATGGATCTTCATCAAAGGTATATAATGAAGAAGACTGCGCTTTGGCTGCCAAAGCAAGGAAAGGGAAGGGCAAGGAGAAGGCTTCTCAATCCGGTGCGGATGGTAAAGAGCGTGACATGTCCAAAGTGAAGTGTTTTCACTGTCACGATCATGGACATTACGCCACGAATTGCCCAAAGAAGAAGAAGAACAAGCAGGCTGTTGGAGCTGCAGCTGGTGAGGCTCTTGCCTCGCAATTTGAGCTGGACTTCTCATTGATCGCATGCATGTTATCTAGTGCATTGGGATCGGGGTGGTATATTGATAGTGGCGCTTCCTTTCACATGACGGGAGTTGCAAATATTTTCAGTGACTTGGTGGAGAAAGGTCTCCAGATGCATGTTGAGTTGGGCGACGGTGGACGATACAATGCGACCGGAATTGGTACCATAACCTTTCAGAGGGAGTCAGGTAAACTCATTCTTTTACAAGATGTATTGCATGTACCAGGTCTAACAAAGAATTTTATCTCAGTTGCAATGTTAGAGGATAAAGGGTATGAAGTTGTCTTCAGAGAAGGAAAAGTTTTCCTTCCTAAGACAAGGCAACTAGACAAGTCAAGGTTGGGATTCAGCAAAGAATTCCTACGTACTCTGAACTAGATGGATGTCTACGAGCTTCCCATCGAATATAGGCGGAAGGAAGACATAAATCGTTTCGAGAGGTGGCAAGTAAGCGATGCGAGAAAGACATGCAATTGAAGTCGAGGAGGGAGCAAAGCCAGACAGGAAATGAACTCCCCGGATGTGGAGCAATGCACAAGAGGTGGATCATAGAGTGGAAGAGACCACTCATGCAGAAATTTCTGTGCCGACGGCGCAGAGGGAGTGCATGCGCCTATACCACCAGTGAGAGGTGGGGCATGCATGATTAATCCCATGAGGAGATTTATGGGCAAGATTCATGAGATGGTGTGGATCTCATGGATTGAACCTGGCTACGAGGTGCCCACAGCGCAGCAGTAGCAAGATCAGTTGGAGTGATGCAGGCAGATCAAAGTGACAGTGTCGGATACTAGAGCGCGGATTAGAGTTGACAGCAAGTGCAGAGTGCATGGGTGCAAGAGTTCAACAACGCAGTGGTTCCTGATGACATGTGCAGTTGGTACCAGCAGAAGTTGAAGACTTTGATGATAGATGCATCAGACTGATTGATTTGTTTAGAGCCTATTCAGTTTTAGAGGAGTTGCAGAGCAAATGCATGGAGTTGCATGGCGCTTGTGAAGGCTGCAGGGCGAATGCATGGAGTTGCATGTCACATGCAAATGACAGTCCTTTCTTGTTGAGAGGGAGTGTTGAAAATGGAAACAAGAAACAGTGAAGGAGGCCTCCTGAAACATCTTTCCTTATCCTAGTTGGAAAGTGATCACCTAAACTAGGTGGGGACCACACATGTGATTTTTGTCGAAAAGTCTATTTTTAGACTATGTCTATTTTTAGACATATGGATCATGGACCGGGAGCTGCAGTATGCTATTCTTGGAGGATTGGTCATGTTGGTAAAAATATATGGATCTCTATTTTTAGCATTTAGGTCGAAGTCTATTTTTAGACTGACGGGCTAAAAATAGAACAGTCAAATATTATTTACCCTTAATAATATTTGGACTCTAAAATTCAGTTTACTCTCTTGGAGCACTTCAGTTTGACCCCCGGATGTAGGGCATGCAGCTGCCAGAAGGATTTACGCTTTTCCTATGGGTTAAGTGAGCTAATGCATGGTTGACTTCAGTTAGAGCTCCAGTGGCGAAGTTCGGTGGAGTTGATGCGACAGTTAATGGAGGTGGTGTTCTGGTTAACTAGTTGAACTAGTTGTATTTAGTTTAACTGGCTAATACACTAGAGATGATTTGGGTGAATTAAATATTATTTAATTCACTAATTATTAACTCATTATTCAACTAAAGAACACATCAGTTTAACTCAGTGCATGGACAGTTCAGTGGCGACAAGTGAAAGAGGTAGATGAAAGGGTTGAGTTAGCTATCAGTTGCAACATTAGTTGTGCATGAGATTTGCATCACACTTGGATGAAATTACCAATGAAAATTGCACAGTTGGAGCCAGTGAGATTCGAACTTGGATCTCTATTTAGACCAGCCTTGATTGCGCAATAGAGGCAGGCAATTAGTGGATGTGTTTTGAACCCGTGACTTGTTCAAAACCAAGCTAGTTTGTGTGTAACTTCATGAGATAGTACTGAATACTTGTGAGGAGTATTGTACTGAGTTTGTTACATGTTTTCTCCATTATAATATACATATAGCTGCGGAGTTTTCAGCTATAAGCTTTCCCATACATATTGTGCTAATGTGTGTGATGATTTGATGTGTTATCGCTTCTATTCTTTCCGCATGTGACAATTAATTGTAGAAGAGATTATGTGTTATGCATGCAATTCGAAATTGATGTGTGATCGGGTTAATCTCCATTGAATAAGTGATTTATTCAGCAAATTTTTACAAGATTTATCAGCATGAGTTTGTGATCATTCTCATGTCAAAGGTAACTAATATAAAGAGTATACTCTCTTAAGAATTTTTCTAGAAATTATCTATAGTCTATCATTCACAATCTACCCATGAGACTGAAACATGAGCTCAATTTATAGGGAAATGGAGGTAGTTTCAGTTCCATGAAGAGGGGGATGGATTCCTCTCATGAAAGGATTTGAGCTCCATATACCAAGGGATAATCTCCATGAGAGCAGGGATAGAGCTCCATGAATAGAGGATAAAGCTCGAATTGAATGCGCTTCTAGAAGCTTCCAGTTGGGAGAATATTCGACCAGCTGGACTTCTAGAACTTACTTGTTCCTTCAAATTGACTTTTACGCGGATCTGTAGGTTTTATAAGTAGAATGTGTAGGAGCTGTCGTAGGCTATAGAACAAGTATCTGCGAACCTGCAAAAAAAGGCTAGGAAAAGTGCGAAGTTAGACTTTTAAGGGTTTTAATGAGCTTTTCTCTAATTTCAAGACTTGGTTTAGGAACATTGGGGTTTTTTACTTCTAAGGGAGCACAATATAGGTAGTGATAGACCTATACAGACAATCAAATGTCATGGTAACAAAATAACGTGTAACAGATTGCCCCCTAAAGTGTGAAGTATGAGGTTGTTCTGAAGAGTGAAGTGCTTTATCATTCCGAGGATTGGATTATGGACACACCAGTCGAACACCTGTAAAAACATTCAATGAAAGAATATAAATATCATCGTGGAGGTAGGCATTCCCATACTCAGATCAAAAATAAGTAAATGTTCTGGTACATATATGATTTTAATATTACATCAATAGTAGACACAGTATGGACGCAACCATCTATCATAAGTAGTCTATTGTATCATGAATAATAAAACTCCTCGCAGCCTAGATGGTGGAAACAAGATCCAGGGTCTTGATTTCCGCTTCTTGAACTAGTACGATTCTATCCATGCGATTGATTGTGTCGAAGTCGAACATGGTAGAAACCACTTGATTACCAATCAATGATGTGGACTGTTAAAAAGTGTGAGAGAAACCACCAATAATGATAATGGTTCTCAAAGTACTCAGTACAATCTAAGAAGTGTGAATGAATGATTTGTAGTCAAACATTTCACAGAATTATTCGATCAAAGTTCAATGATGTAACTTTTCGTCGAAGGCGAGAAACCTACCACTAGGGCATGTAGATCCCAAGGTATTGATAGGATTCTAGATCAACTTTATAGATGATGAGTTGTCGTCAATAGAAAGTGATCTGTCGTAGGAAAGCCCACGACACGAAACCATTAGATAAGGTTTTGAAGAAATATTTTGCAAGGACTAACTCAGGGATGGTCAACGCGAATGGAGACAAATGTTTGCAATGAATGGTTTATTTAAACTGTCTCTTGAACACATAACAACACTGTAGATGGTTTGGAAACAATTGACTAAAAGATAATACCCAGAAACTAGCTAAAGACCTTCAATGTGGTTTGATTAACTATTAGACAAAGGATTTTCCCAACCTAGGTACAAAATTGTGACAAAAGTTTCGTGTTCAAGAGTGGTATACTGCTTTTCAAACAAGAGTGACAACTAGATTTCCTTTCTCTCTTTTCCCCCCACCATTACTGGAAAGTACCTCTTTATTTTTGACAAGCTTGAGGAGGATAACATTTGCTTGTTGCGTAAGGTCATCCTTCAGATGAGTCCATATTAGTATTAAAATCAAACCCTAATAAGGAGTGGCTCGTTCATGTTTGTAATTGACAGGTCCTTTACTGTTAAATTTTAAAGAGTCCAGTATAGGTGAAACTCGATGTTTTCAATTTTAGGGCGTTAGAAGAAAAACATAAGTAAACTTTGTGGTTGTAATTTTTCGTAAATTTAGTCTCTCAAGCTCAAAAAAGGATAAAATAATACAGGAGAGAAGTCTATTGACCATGATTAGTCAATGTATACCTTTTTCATAAATATTCCATTTCAGTCTGGAAAAGGGGTAAACTTATACTGAAAGGACGACTATTCATTTCCTTTAACGAGTTCGAATAGTCTAGTACTCGACGATCTTTTCATGTTTAGAGAGTCTTAAAAGGGATTAAAAGAGAACTCCAAGGTTTCACTTTTTCGTAATTTTCAAGAGCCTGAAAAAGTGATAAAAGTGTACTCAACATCAAAATAATTCTTGTCACCGAAAAAACCTGTATTCTACACAAAATCTAAAAATATTAAACATACCTATTTCCAATAAGTAAAAACATCAAAATATAAATTTTTAAAGTGAAAATAAATAAAATATAATATTTTATTCATTCAAAAACTATAAAAAGGACTTTAACAAAGTCATTTTCACCTTTTGTCTTCAGAGTTGTAAATTGAGAGCTTTTGGCAAAAACGTTCCAGAGTTGATATCAGGAGAACCGTCCACTCAAATCGTGATTCGTCAGAACCAGGTAGTCCACAACACTCTTCTCTTCATTTCTATCTATTTAAATTCTTTTTTTGTCTTTAAATCCATTTTTTGGGGAGAAATTATGTTCAAAATGTCGCTCTTGGGGGTCCACAGGTCATACATGCGTTACCTGCAGACCGCGATAATTTTATTAAAGGAAAATTATAGGGCTACCGCGGTTTTTGTGTGGAGCCCATGCGGACGTCTACATTGTCTTTGGATAAAAACTGCGAAGGCATCGTGACCGGTTGAAAAATAGCAAATTCTCTGAAAAATGGTTAAAGTTTCGCACTCAAAAAGTTTCTAACCTTAAAATGCTTCTATTTGCAGAAAATTTCACCATGCTAGAGTGGAGAGAATGTGAGCATGAAGATACAGACAATGAAGCCATGAATAATCCTCAAACAATGTGAGTGCTTAAAAATTGTGGTTTGTATTAATTCTGGGCGATTCAAGGTATGATGGCATAGGTGGAACTAATGACATGGTTAGTGAACAAGTGGGATGTTCAAGATCAGTTCTTTATCATTGGCGATCATCGGCTCGAAATCGAGCTCGAAGATATTTATTTTCTTACTCGATTATCCAAAAGAGTAGAGAACATATCCTTGTTCGGAGCTAGATGGTGGCCTACCCGTTGCTAGTTACAAACAAGAGTTTTGCAATGGTGTGGTAGATCCAAAGGATAATCGCATAGACATAAAGACTATCTTGTGACTTGATCTCAAAGTTGTTGCATTCACGGTAACCAGGCTGTGTGGAAGTGTGGCTCCACATGTAGCCACTAAATCTCAAATGTAGACCATGGTGGAGTGTTTCAAAGGCACCATTTTCAACCGGTGCGAAGGGGTATTGGCCAACATGAAAGGCCAACTGACCAGAGCAAAAAATGCAAAGTTAAAAAACTTTGGGTATGGCGCCATCTTGATTTCTTTTTCTTTGAAGAGACTCCCACTTCTCGCCCCTCAGCTTATTCCAGTATATCGTGGAGAGCTCAGAGAACCTTTTATGGTACGTTGAGTTGCATTGATGGCCCACCATGGTGGCAACGACAGTTCAGTGGTTCTGTTCACGCCGGCGTATTTTATGTGGCTGCAGACCAAGTCTTCACAATCGAAGACTTACCTTATGCGGGTATAGATTTCAGAGGTGTTCCTGAGATGTCCTTGCCTCTAGGGGCACAATGGGACGAATCAGGTAAGCGAATCATTTTGATGTGTTTTAAATCTAATTTTTATTTGCTTTTTATTGTCCAATACTAATAACAAAAATTTAAATGCAGATGTTGGTCCACGATGACCAGCTACACTCTGTCGCTTTGAAAGGTGGCAAGCAGAGCCTATAGTACCACCACAGGATTAGGCAACAGAGATCCTAACTGATACGGAACACAACCTAGAGAGGTTAACCATTGATATTCCCGAGACAGGGACAGATGACATTCCTCTCCGTCTTCAGAGACATGTTACCGGTGTACCAGGACAGTTTAGGAGATTCCTGCGCAAGGTGGCGCATGCCATAGTCTACTACCATGATCATGATCACGAATAGTGGATGATCATTGTGGATTGACATATTTTGTTTTTTGCATCATTATCTTTCAGATCATAAGGTGTTTAAACCTATGATCATGGGCGATGTAATATTTTTTTGAAGACAAACCTATCTATGATATTACTACTTTCTCTTACTATCTTGTTCAACATGTATCGAATGTTGTTTTGGTTTACTAGTTTAATGTTTCAAATTTCTATTTAGAACATGATTAGCTAATGCATCAGCCA
Organism: Pinus albicaulis; assembly: GCA_034641835.2. NCBI lineage: Eukaryota > Viridiplantae > Streptophyta > Pinopsida > Pinales > Pinaceae > Pinus > Pinus albicaulis. Next base: position 424,093,074 of record CM076573.1, on the reverse strand, counting down.
ATATGTTTAAATTTCTTTAAATGTGTTGATATTCGATGTAATCAAAATGTCTTTCCAAGAGACGAACCCTCAAAAATAATCTCAATAAAAATGGATTTTTAATTGTGTATACTCTGTTTAAATGTAATACAACGAGTTTTGAATCTAACCTAATGATAAAACATCGAATTCCAAATGAAATGGCATCAGATAATAACTCAATGACTGCACTATATTTTGCAATATTTTTCATCATTTGACCAAATCTTACCCCATGCATAGAAACTAACTCATCAGTGGGTGAGTAGATAACCCAAGCTACGGAAGAAATATTCCATGTACTACGACAGGCACCATTAGCAAAAACAATGTATGTTTGAAGGGATGTCGACATCTGCAATATCAAGAGTAATCAAGATAAGCAGTGATAGTAGTAGAAACAAATTTAAACTAGGCACACTTATCTAATCTAAGGCAAACCAACTAGAAAATTAACTAATATACAAGTAAGATCTTCACATGAGAATCAAGCATAATATCTCTTCAGATAAAGACCATTTATGGGCTTATCTAAAGAGACCCCGTCATAATCATTCAATTCATAGGCCCCTTTGGCAAGCACCCGCTTGACAATGTAAGGACCATGCCACATTGGTTCGAATTTCCCAGCTCCTATCTTATCATTAGCTTGATCATGTACTAAGACTAGGTCACCTTCTGAAAAAACACGAGGTGTAACACTTCAATCATACTGAGCTTTCACATGTTTCTTATGAGCTTCGGCAGCTAATGCAACGGTGCGCCGAGTCTCATCTAATTGTGCTAACTACAAAAATCCTTTTTGTTCTTCAGAGGTAGCTAGTAGTAACTCTATGGCTAATTGGAGTGACAGTATTTCTCATTCAATAGGTAACACAGCTTCTAAACCGTAAACTAGTTGAAAAGGAGTGAACCCTGTAGCAGTTTTTGCTGAGGTTCTGTATGCCCATAGTGCCGAGAAAAGCATGGTATGCCAATTCGATTTATGAGTTCCGATAATCCATTTAATCATGGTGGTAAAAACTGTATTAATGGATTCAACCTGACCATTATCCTGCAAGTAATATGGAGTAGAGTTATCATGGCGTAGGCCAAGTTGATCGGAAAGTTTGGTCATCATTATATTTCAAAAATGACTCCCATGATCAGTGATAATAGCTTGGGGTACACTGAAACGAGCAATCATATGATTGAATACGAATGTAGCTACAGTTTTTCCATCTGCCACGAATCTAGGCATCACCTCGTCCCATATGGTAAACTAATCTACAGCGAGAATAATATACCCATGCCCCTTGGCCGAGTGAGGGTTACATGTAATAAAATCAATGCCCCATTTCACAAAAGGAATGACAACATTTATTGGGTGAAGAGGAGTTGGAGGCGCACGCATCTTTCGATCAAAAATTTGGCATTTGTGGCATTTCCAGACCACAATAATACAATATTTGAACAATGACAGCCAAAAATAGCCAGCGCGCAATATCTTTTGGGTTGTGGCATACCCAGACACATGACCACCATACGCTCTAGAGTGGAAATCATTCAAAACCCTTTCAACCTCTTCATGAGTTATACAACATCAAAAAACAGAATCCGCACCTTGACGATAAAGTGTGTCCCCAAAAATATTGTATTGCTAAGATTGGTACCAGATTCTCCATCGATTTGATTGGGAAATCTCTGGGCGAAAGGTTTGGGTTTGAAGATAAATGATGATATCTCCATACCATGGATCTAATGTACTGATAATAAATAGAGATTCATCTGCAATGGGATGCTCTACCACAGTTTCTGTCTCAGTATTGGGAAATTCACATATAAGTTCTAGGAACACCAGTGATTTCTTTGATTTCGATTTCTCGAATTCCAAATCAAGATCTTGTAGGATAACAATCCATTTAGAGTATTTTCCCCCGAGTATTTTTTTTTTCAAAATGTACATCATCGAGTTACAATTAGATATCGCAATTGTCTTTCATAACAATATGTAATGACGAAATATTTGGACAGCTTGAACTGTTTCCAAGGCCAATTTCTCCACATGTGAATATTTAATTTCGTTCGGATTCAAATTTTGACTTAGATAGTAAATCACATGTTCATTGTGAAATTCATCCTCTTGAACTAATACCATTCCAACGGTGGAATCAGAGGCTGCTAGGTATAAAAAATAGTCCTGGTTGTAATTGGTTGGATGAAATAACGGTGCATGGGTTAACGTGTGTTTTAAAGCATCAAAATATCAATCAACAATCTCATCCCAAATAAAAGGAACATTTTTTTTCAACAACCGGGTAAAACATTTTGTTAACTCAACATAGTTCGGGATAAATCTACGCAGAAAGTTTGCTTTCCCTTGAAAACTTTGGAGTTGGCGGAGTGTGGAAGGAGGAGGTAAATTTATGATGGCATCAACCTTCGAGGGCTCGACATGAATGCCAGCCTTCGAAACAAAAAATCCTAGTGACCGTCCTGATTGCACACAAAAAACACATTTGTGCAGATTCAAATGAATCTTGTAATGCCTACATCTCATAAAATTTGCTCGTAAATGAGTAGGATGATCAAACCTGTGCAATGAGTGAGCAGGTAAATTATCTAGATAAGGCTGCACAATATGTTTGATGTCATGAAAAGTGTAAGACATTTCCCTTTGAAAAGTTGCACCAGCATTTTTTAATCCAAAAGGTAGTTTGCAATTAGAAAATGTTCCCCAAGGACATATAAATGTTGTTTTTGGTTGATCAGCAGGGAGTATGTTTATTTGATTATATCTGGAAAATTCATCCATAAATGAGAACATTTCATTTCCGGTACAATCATCAATGATTTGGTCGATATAGGGGGTAGGATAATTGTCCTTTGGACAGGCTTTATAATATCTCTATAATCGACACATACTCGTATAGTCCCTTGTTTCTTGGTAACGGGAACTATTTTAGACACCCAATCTGTTAAAGGGATCGGATAAATAAATCATGGTCGCAGTAGTTTTTCAACTTCATCTTTCATAGAAGCAACTTTTTGTGGATGTATCAGACGTAATCTTTGTCTAATAGGCTTTGCATCCCGGTATGTCTTTATTTCATGAACAACAATCTTTGGATCGATTCCTGGCATCTCTTCATAGGGACCAGGCAAATATGTCATGGAATTCTTGAAATGGGGCTTTATATGTATTAATTTCATCCATCGTACCAGAAGCACCTATATGAATGTTTTCAACAACTCCAGGTTTAACTTATATGTCAATAGGAACAGCTGTAGAAATGTTTCCCAAATTAATATCAGAATCTGAATTTGTAATCGATATGGGATTATGTGGTTCCTTGACATAATCAATTGTAAAAATAGATGAAAAATAATTTTCAAACCTGTCAAGGTCAAGTAAAAACGAAGATCTATGATGTAGATCATCCCATGGTAATTCATCCATAGACAAGAATTCTCGAATGCTTTCATCAGTATGAAACACTTATTGAAAGGGATCAGAAATTGATGTCAAGGTTGAGCTTGATAGTGAAGAAGATTCTTCGGTGATCACATTAATTGGATCAGAATCAGTTGAAAGTGTATTAGAAAATTACTTTACTTCTTTATATGCTATCTCAAAAGGACTCAAAGGCATCTCGTCATTCAAAGAATCCAATTCTGACTCTGAAGGCACTATCCAAGGGTCATCGAATGGAATAGTGCTTGATGAAATAATATTGATATTAGAAATAGTACGTGGCACGTTAGGTGGAGGCATAGAAAAAATTCCCATCAAAATAGTCCTTTACTAAACCTACCCCAACATCTTCATATTGGATAGTTGATTTTCCAACATGTTGGATACTATCTATAGAAGCTGGGTCGGAAGAATAATATGACAGCTGATCGATTTTCACAATATTTCCTTTATGAGGAAACATGATTAACCAAAATATAGATGACACAACAACAGTCATGGCATAAGACCAACTTCGACCCAAAAGAATATTATAATCCAGAGGGGCATCAAATACTTCCACATCTAGATTAACAATTTTACCTTCTACTTCTATAGGTAGATCCTGTAAAATTCCAAACGGATGGAATCCTCTTCCATCAAAAGCTTTAAGAATTGTGGGAGATTGGTTGAGTGTCGAAGAACCAATATTTTTCCAAAAATTTAACAACATTATGCACGTGGATGCCCCCTCATCAATTACAGTAGAAAAAACTTGTTTGTTTTTTACTAATATCAGAATCTAAAAAGCCATCTGATGAGGGAGTCTCGATGTAAAATTTTCTAAATTGAAGACCATAAGGTTAAAATCCTGAGGATATATAGCTCCAATAGCTGATAAAAGTAATTTCCTTTGCGCTGGACATGACTATAGCACTTCTAAGGCCGACATTGCTGAAAGGGAAATGGCCAAGTCTTCAACAATGTTGTAGTTCTGAGCAGCTCTCGCATGTGGATTGAAAGCTGATTATCAAAGTACACCTTTAGTAGGCGGTTTAATTACTAGATCATGATTAGCTTTCTTGATATGAAGTGGATCATAAACTGAAGGAGATGTAGCTAGTGTTGAATTAGAATTTCTATATCTTTACTAGTTACAGGATTTTTATACCATAGCCTTGCGATCACGTCACAACCATCACTTGAGACATCATTAAAATATATTTTGATGAATTTGAAGAATATCCTATCATTTTGCTATCTTGAGTAGGAAAAGGATCCTTCAAGACATCAGGTGTGGGTAAAGCTTTGATGAATTTAGAAACTTCAGACCTATGTGGACACTCTTTAGTAAAGTGATCCTTGTCACAGATAAGACAAGGATAACGAGCTTTTTGTTTATCATCAGATGGTTCATTATTTTCGGTTTTCTCTTTGGGAGATGAATTTTTCTCGGTTTTAGCGGTAGGTGAATCTGCAACGTGAATGTTGGCAGAAGTTTCAAGAGAAGAATCTCCTTTCAGTGAATCTGGTAAAGTTATGATAGGAGAAGTAATTTTTGAAGACTTATTCTTACTCTTATTTGTGCTAACTAGACCAATTACACCATCTGCAGCATGAGACCCTGAAGGAGTTGCAGTTATTTGACCAGTACGTGGTAAATCATGAATTTTTTCGTATAAAGTACCAGACTGTGTATATACAAGGTCTAATTATTGAGCATGAGCAATGACCAATTCTTCCATAACAACCCCTCCCTTAGCCACATCTTCAGTGATCTTTGGAAGCAATGACTTAATGAACCACTCTGCCAAGATCTGATTTGGAATAAAAACTTTCACCAAACGTCTTCTATGTCTCCATTCATGTATGTGATTTGATATGTAGGTAGATGTAGGTTGTTTTAATGAAGTCAATAGTTCCATGACATTGTCATATCTGAATTGCAACTGAAAGTGGGTTAATAAAGTTGTTTCTAACGCGTTGAATTTGTTGAATGAGCCACGTGGTAATTCAATATACCATTTTGCAGCTAAACCTATCAGTGTTCTCTAAAAAATTTGTAATCGAATTGAATCATCAATCAAAGATTTGGATGCACACTAGAGGTGGTAAGTCATGACATGGCTTGAAGGGTCCTCTCCTGATTTACCTTTGAACTTAGGGATATCCCTATGAAACTTGTTCGGCATTGGCGGTCAATACCGAAGACAATAGATTGGATTATTTGTTAGGTGCGACAAATCAGGAAAATCCATAGTTGCTATGAATGGAAACCAATGGTTAGGGTCCTACTAAGTAAATTGATAACATTGTGGAACTATACTAGTACCAGGAGGAGGATATCCAGGATATCTTGGAATACCTTGTGTGTTTGGGATTGGAATGCCTCCCGAATAACCAGGATTAGCCGGACCATATTGGGGTTGAGCTGGTATCTGATATGTATACCCAGGGTACGGTTGATGCTAGTATACTGGATTTTGTGCTACATGTCCATATTGGTATTTCCCTTGATACAGTTGATAAACAAATTGAGGCTGACTTGTTACAATTGTGCTTGTACCAGGTTGTCCCGCAGGCATCTAAACAATAGTATAAACTGTGGGTCCAGGTTTTTGTACAGTAACTATAGGGATTTGTTGTGATACTTGAGGGGTTGTAGAAACAAGAGCTGAAAAAGTTCCAAGGATAGGTGTGGTAGCTTGAACAGAACTTGGTGCAGTAGTTTGAGGTGGAGTCCTAGGTGTACTCGGACCAGGCTGCTGAACAGTACTAGGTGCAGATACTTGTGGTATAACTTGAAGCATGGGTTGGACAGGTTGTTGGATTTGACTCCAGCCAATTGGCTGACCAGGTTGATTATAGGGTACTTTCACATTAGGTTGCAAATTCTGTTGAACTTGTGATGGATCCCACACCGTGTTTACTCCAGGATATGGAGGTCCAATTGAAGGTTGTGCTACATAATATGGACCATAACCAGGTTGATAATTTGGAACATATGTTTGATAGTTGACTGGATAATTCCCACCTCCATGAAACAATTGTTGTTCCAAGTAGAATTGTGGCCCTAAAGGAGGTTGTTGTCCTTGGAAAGATGGTTGCCCTGGCATAGGGTACTGTCCTTGAAGAGGTTGCGGACCTTCAACTGAGTACTTCCCTTGAGGTTGTTATTGTCATTGAGGTATGTACTAACCTTGAGGTATGTAATTTCCCTGAGGTATGTATTGTCCTTGAGGTTGCCCCCAGGTGGTAAATTACTACTTTGAGGTTGCCCCCTAGGCAGTAAATTACTACCTTGAGGGTCAGGGTTAGGAATGTTTCCAGACATCATGTAAACTTGTTCCGCATTCAAATTTTCGGTATGTGATTCATTTGGACTAGGTAACGATATAAGGTTGTTAGGAGAAGGAGATTCTCCTGAAAAGGTACCAGAAAGCCACCGGTATCCTGCAGGAACAGACGGACTACCATACAAAAATGATTCTGGTGATGCAGAAAACATGGGTGACTCACCAGACATGTTTAATGGAGGTCTGTAACCTCTTGGTATGGCATAAAAAGGAATTCAGGGTGGCGAATAGTTCAGACCAATATTGTGTAGAAATTCTGTTAACTGAGAATACCAAGGATCTTGTTTGAAAGGGCTATAGTAAATCAATTCACATGGTCTAAGATCTAAAGATTCCTGATGTGAAGGAAGAACAACTTCTTCTTTTGTGTCAGTAACTTCTTCAATGAAAATGAGACCATGAGGAAGGTTCTTAGTGATGTGATACTTCACTCTGGGTGAATCAGGACGACGAGGGGTTGGAGTGATGAACTCTGAAGCAGGCTCACACGCAGCAAGTTCAGTTTCTGGTTCAAAAAGTTCAGGCTCAGTAACTGATAATTCACTAGTTGTGGAAGAAAGTTTAACTAGTTCAGAAATTGAAAATTCTCTTTGAGAACTCTCTGCTATTTGAGGTTGATCTACTTCGTATTCAAGATGAATAATTATTGATGTGTTCTTTTGATCCAGTCCCTGATGTTTTTATTTTCTTAGATTTAAGCTTTTCTAACTAGCTTGGTGTGTACTCAGGGGGTTTCCCCTGCATTCTACATGATTTGCTAGGTAATTCAGCCACGATTAAAATTCTTAACACACGAAATCAAAGAAAATTTCAACAAAAAGTCCTAAAGTCTCTAAGGAAACAATCAAATTGATCACACGCCTACAAAATCTAAGAGATAAATGCACATGCAACCCGTATATTCCCACACTAAAAACACTAGTTGGTGATGAAATCCAACATCGTAGAATTTTAATGCAAAAATGGCGGTTGGAACAGTTACCCCGACAACCATCTTAATGAAACATTCTGGTGCAAGTTTCTCCACTTAAACCATCTCGAAGTGAAGAGAACCCTCCGGAAAGTCCAAGTGAGTCTAGTCGACGTCTGCTCCAGGTACAATGGGACCTTCCCTCCACTGTCACCTTGGGAAAAAATCCTAAATTTTATAGACACTAAGGTCACCAATGGGAAAAAATATACCTGGGGGAACAGTCTACGATCTGATATACATGTAAGGGCAGAGTAACTAGCTCAATCCCCTTGAAGGTTCCTTGATATAATCCAAGGTTTACTGACAAGTGACCCCAGGCTCCTCAAAAATGGTCTATCCAAGGTTTACCATTTTTAATATGTGCACATATGTTATCTTTCCCAATGATGAAGGTACACAAAATGGAAAACCATCTGTTGATGAGGTTGTGCACATAACGAATGAGTAAAAATGATAGTTTGTTGTGTAGACGGTGGTGAAAGAAGATTATGGACTTCATCCATTCGAGGGAACTCATGAGTAAGGTGGTCTCCTTGAAAAGTTTTACAAGGGAACTTGACTATGTGATGACGTTCACTGGTGCCCTCTCCCTGATTCCAAGGGTTGGGTTGGTACTCCTGAGCATTCTGATTCTTTTGTTTATTTCTCTTATTATTATTTTTAGCACTCGATTGTTGGTTGTTCTTCAGTTGAGTGTAATTCACCATGAGAACATCATTGGACTACTTAGGAGGGTGTGCTTTAGCAGAGCCAGACGCACTTGTTGGGGCTTGATATGTAAGAATAAATTGCCCAATATGGGCAGCAAGTTGGCTCATGGAATCACAAACAGACTCGATCACACCATCGGCATGTGGGCTAGGAACAGGTTTGGGAGAGTCAATAGAAGGTCTAGGGGCATTAGGCAACACTTCGTATAGCATACCCGACTGTGAATAGATAAGATCCAATTGTTGGAAAGCTAATATGGCTTGTTCCTTGGTAACAAATCTAAACATAAACACGTCCTTGGAAATTTGAGTTCGGGGAGAACGAATGAACCATTTACATAAGATTCATCAGGTAATTTGGTTCTCACTAACCTCTTGTGATGACACCACTCATGAATGTGATACAAAATTAATGTGGCATTATCTTGCTTGAAATTTGACAAGAGATCAGAGTCAATATCATACCGAGTAGGAAACTGGAACTGTGTCAAAAAGCTTTGAGCTAAGGAGGAAAATTCACCATAGGATGCAGTATCTAACTTGATATATCACTTTGCGGCATCCCCAGTGTTTTACGGAAGTAAAACCTACGGATAAGTATTCTTTCCCTAAGTTTGGTGGTCACAATTAGAACAACATGAAGAAAGATATTTGACCTTTTCCTTAAAATGAATAGATAAGGGAATAAAACCTACTTGTAATCTATTTGCTTTTCCTCGCCTCCCTTCGTCGCTTCTATCACTCTCAATCGAACTGAACTCGCTTGATTGGTACCTGCAATGGAAAACAGAAGACAGAAAATGACATAAAGGCATATGATATATTCATGTTAAACAAACTTAATTGACTGCATTTGATATAACATCATTTACACATGTATTAGGAAAGGAACAAATGTCTTTATTATGAAGTATAAGAAGAAATTATAGCCATTTGGATCGATTCGATGTCAAATCACTCCAGCTTTAGTCCCATCCTCATCACGCTAGCAATCATCACTATATCAAGATAATATTACATACAGATGACACCTCCAAGAGCTATGATCTCACTAGCATAACTCTACTAATACAAATTCTTGCTCTCTTGTACACTATGATCAGTGCTTAATTTATAAGTAGTGAAGGTAGTTTGACATTAATGAATCATTGAATGGATTTTCCAAAACTGGATGAAGATTTTTCCTTGTTCGTGGGAATAGGAGGATAAGAGGTTTAATGTCTCCATGGTGTCCATATTCGAAGCTATCAGATGAGGTGAAAGCTGAAACAACTTCTAGAAGCCACTAGAGGTTGGGAATATTCTCGTAATCCAATGAAAAATTCGCTCCCAGTTGACCAACGCACCATAAAGTGGGCCTAGATCCTCTACAACACAGCCTTGCATGGGAGTATATTCTCTACAAAGAACTTATTACATTCTAGGGGTGCGTTGATGGCTAAATGGAACACTTCAATTAGCATTTAAGCAATTAAAATTTCATGAAGGAAAAATTTCAATGGAATGACTTGTTTAGGGCATGTAGCAACTAATTTAGAGTATGATAGACCCTAATTGATATTGATCTGGGTTTTGGGAGTGATGCCCAAATTGACCTGTAACAGCTGCCCCCTAGCATGAAGTCAAAAATGATAATTTTGATTGATATTCTTTACGATGTAATGATTAGGATCTGAAGCGGACGGTGACCTGCATCAATTACAATACGTTACATCATAATATATTTTTATCTTGGACATGAATTTTTGAAGGAGGCATACCCATACTCAACACATAAACTATCATAACATCAAAAACTTGTCTATAGATATAGAACCATGATAGGATGACCTTCTGTTTAATGACCATTGTACGAATGATTTGGTACTACTCCTGAAATCGCAGCCCAAATGGATGAAACTAGATCCAAGGTCTTCTATATCGTTCACCCGATCACTTAATTACAAGTCTAACCATGTGAATATGTGATTTGAAGTCGAACATGGGAAGACATCGTCTAACTACCAGCCAACGATGTAAGTCGTTAACGAACGCAAGAGAAACCACCGTTGATGATAATGGATCTCAAGGTACTGTAGTATATTCTGCATTGTGTGAATGGATGATTTGATGTCGAACACCATACAAAGTATTTTGGTCAAAGGGCTGTGATGTCAACCTATCGCCGAAAGAGAGAAACCTACCATTGATGTAAGCAAGCTCCAAGGTACTTAAAGGTTGTTTCTAATTCAGCTTCCTAGATGATGAGCTGATGTCGACAGGAAGCTACTCGTAGCAGGAGGGCCTTGATGTATCCCCCATCAATGACACGAAATGGGAGTAATTATTTTAGAGACAGAATGTAGCTGATGAAGCAATGTTCAGGGATGGCGATCATGAAATGAATTTTTATGAGTATTGCAAAGGATAAGGAATAAGTGAGTGACTTCTCTTGAACATATCAGTGACATTGAATGAATTGGCAGCATTGACCCAAAACCGAAGTGATGGATGGTGTGATAGACCATCAAGAAAATTACCCAACCCAAAAGTCATGGAGATGAAGTGAATGAGTGTCGTGTCCAAGAACGACTTGCTACCATAAAGTGTTTTATCCCTTTCCAATTTTCCCTAGTCATTTCTTACCAGTACCTCTTTATTTTTTAACAAGATTTAGGAGGATAACATATGCCTGATGTATAATTCCACCCTTCGGGTGAATCCATCGCTATGTGATGCTTTAATGAGTCTAGCAAACGTGAAACTTGAACTTTTCATGATGGAAAAGTGTGTCGCTATTTGATGCTTTAACGAGTCTAACGACAGTGAAAACTCAGTCCTTTTTCATGTTTAGAGAGTTTGAAAAAAGGGACGAAAATAAAATTCCACAAGTTCTTTTTCATAAAATAGTCTCTCAGATCTGAAAAAGCGTAAAATAATACTTGAGAAAACCTCCTAGCCATGTTCGACTAGGGTTTTCCTTTTTCTCAAATATCATCTATCTTAGTCTAGAAAAGGGTTAAACCTATACTGAGTAGATGTCGTTTCAATTCCTTTTACGAGCTCGAAAGGACAAATGCTCAACAATATTTTCATATTTTGGGAGTCTTAAAAGAGCTGAAAGAGAACTCCAGGGGGGTTCCTTTTTCATGTTTAACAGATCTCGAAAAAGAGATAAAAGTGTGCTCTGTGGTCAAAAATTCATTTCACAATCATGCACGATGAACTTCACTATATTCAACTGTAAACCTACTCAAAGAACCACAAAACGGATTAAAATTTCCTATTTTAATAGTAAAAATGGGTAAAAAACATAGTCAATTCATTAAATATGCGTAAATTAATCAAAAGGACTATTAAAACAAGAAATTACCAAGTCATTTTTACCATTTCATATTTACCATTCATATTTTTCTTTGAGCCAGTTTTACCCTCAAACTTCAGGTTATGATTACGACACATTTTGTGGATCATTTCTCATGTCCTCCGAACCAGGTAGGATATCTTACCTTCCTCTTTCTATTGGTTTCATTCTTGTTCAGTTTCATGCAATTTTTTTAGGATTTTGGGGCTCCTAGGGTAAATATACAATGCCCCGGGACCAACACACCCTTGGATGTCGAAAATTTTGTTGCAGAGAGGCTGAAAAGAAGCCCAGTTCCTCTGCAAATCTCTATCTTCCACTCAAGAGTGCGTTGGGTGCAATTCAAAAACTTGATTCATGTTTTCTACCCAAAATTTCTCCAGTTTTCTACATGGAATGGATCCTCACTAAGCCTATGGTTTGATTTCAAAATTTGATCAGATCAGAATGTCAATTACATGGCGAGAAAGATAAAATGAAGAACAAGATATGGTTTCCCTAAATGATACTGGAACTATGATATCCCTTAGAGACTGTGGGTTGCTTAAGTAATTTAGATTGCCAGGGATGAGGCAACACATGGAACTATTGCAGTTCTTGATCCGTTCATGGGACCTGACACTACACGAATTTCACATTGGGGACAAAGTGATCCCAATATTGGTTGATGAAATTTACTTTTTGAAAGGTTTTTCGAGATGTGGTGTCCCCATTTCCCTTGTGCACTTCGTTCGTGGAGGTGAGACGGTGAAGGACTACATTCAACAATTTTTTCGACCAGGTACTGAGCCTAGCAAAGATGGAAAGATAAATATCAAAGTTGTACGTGATATTCCTTTGTGAATGCTCCTATTCACTATCGCAAAGCTATCTAGCAGCGTGACACTTCATGTCGTGAACAGATCATACATGCAATAAGCGCTTGAGTGTCTCAAGCCAACCGTGTTCAACTGGGCAGAGGTAGTACTCCTTCAAATGAAAGAATAGTTGACCAAATTAAAAAGTGGAAAGAAAAATTATTTTAGCTATGGGTAAATCTTGATCACTTTCGTTTTGGAGCCAGTTCCATTGATGCAGCCACAACATGTGACACTGGGATTAGTTGTTCCTAGAGATCCGAAGATGCAGTGGTGAGTCGAGTTGATGGCTAGACATGTTGGTCAGTCATCGATATCATTTTCCATTTCATTATTCAATTGGCTTCGAAGACAGAATATCTTCATAGAGGAGCATCCATATGCAGGGATGAATTTTCGCGAAGATCCAGATTTGATTTTACCATTCGATGCTCAATGGTAGGTAAAATGTTTGACCATGTTTTTGATTTTTTGGTTTTTTACATATTTTTTTGTTTTAAATTTTTCCAAGACTAAACTAAAGATGTTTTATTTATGCAGACGTGGGTACTATTCGACCAGTGGTTCGTGCACAACAGGCGGGAGAACCAACAAAGAGGATTGTCGGGGGAGCAGTCCTTCAGGATTTATATTTAGTCGAGACTCTTCCTAAGTTGCAGCAGCATGTGGAAGGATTGAATCTTGTGATATAGGATATCCGAATCGAGGAGTTACCTATGAGGCTGCAACACCATACTATTGGTTTTCCTAGCCGTTGGATGAGGTTATTGCGCATGATAGCCCAAGCAGTGACCTGTTATCATTAGCATCACTAGGTCTACTTAGATTATGCTATGTGTGTATAAATTTTGAGGTCAGATGACCAACGTATCTTGGACACAATTTTTGTAAAAAACTCAATATAAATATATTTTAATTTCAGTGTTTTTATATGATTATGTGCAATCCTTATTCAATTGTATGATGTGGATTGAAAATATATCTTTACATATGTTGCAAATGTCTATTTAACAAATAATTCGCTAAAGAATCAGTTAAATTGTTAAAGTTTCTAGAAATATGTTGATATTGGATGTAATCAAAATGTATTTCCAAAAGATGAACTCTAAGGAACAAGCGATGAATTGTTGGATTTCAGACAGTATAAACACTAGTAAGATGTAGTACGACAAGTTGTGAGTCCAGCCTGATGATGATGCAGCGAATGCCTAGTGAAATGGCATTAGAGAGGAGTTAGATCAACCCGCTATACTCAGTGATATTATTGGTCGATCTACCAATACAAATCCCTTGGAAACTCACTAACTCGCCACTTGGATTGAAGATGGCCCATGCTGCAGAGGATATATTCTGCGTACTATGACTAACACCATCAGCATATCCAACAAATGGTTCAGAATATTCTGACATCTACAAAAACTACAAAGCGGATTACTAACCACATGAAAAAATCTGAAAGACACACTGCTACACACATGCAATCAAACCATATAATACATTGTTTACTACGCAAAATCAAGCACAGTAACGTTTAAGATACAGCCCATTTCAAGGTTGTGATAATAGAATCCCATCATAATCTACCAACTCGTAGGCACCCTTAGCCAGAATGCGCTTGAAAATGTAGGGGCCATGCCATAATGGTTCAAATTTCCCTATACCTATCTTATCAGCTTCCTGATCATAAAGCAAAACCAGGTCTCCTTCCAAGAAGGTGTGAGGCCTGACATTGCGGTCATATTGCACCTTAATTCATCTCTTATGTGCTTCATTGGCCAATGCGGCTTCACAACGTGTTTCATCTAGATGAATGAGATATAAAAGAAATTCTTCTTCGTCAAAAGTGTCAGGTAGCAGGTCAATCACGAGTTTCAACGATGGAATTTTCCACTGGATCGATAAGATAGCTTCCATACCATAAATTAGCTGAAAGGGAGTAAATCCATATGTGTTTCTCACCGAGTTTCGATATGCCCACAAAGCTGAGTACATGATCAAATTCTAGTTTCGTTTATAAACCCCAATCATGCGTTGAAGAATACTCTTAAGAATCTTCTTGATAGTGTTGAGGTATAAAAGGTATCTTTTTAACACCCATTTATCTCACATTAATTATCAATCCAGGAATGAATTTTCATTTCAAGAGTGTACTCTGTCTGAGGCTGCAATTCAATCTAAGACTAATGCCTTGCAAGATGTAGTACAGTGTTTCAAATGCAAAAGTAAACAGATGCTTGAAAAAGAAATCTAATTTTACAACAACATAAACTCAAATGCTCTGAAATCCAACTACTCACTCAGAAAACATCAATCGAGGATACAGTAGCAATAACTCATTCCTCTAGAAATTGATGCGATTGAAATCAAACTGGAACAAGACAATCAATCTGGGAACGTGGAAGCAATAACCAGTGTTCTCTACAGTTGACATTCCTGCTCTCAAGCAATCAAAGGGAAATCGAAATTGAACTAACTGCTGTTGAAAGTAAACAAAGAAGAACTCTTATTAAAATCAAGAATTAGAAATGAACAAAAATCTGTAATTGAATGGCTATGTGCATAAACAGCAAACAGTAACAATGTAAATAAACAATCTTTCTGCAATCTGAAGCTAATGAATCGGAAATGATCAGCGCACTGAAATCGAACGGCAATGTAAATGAATAAAAAAATGAAACTAGAAGAATCGAACAACAAATATTAACTTAATGGAATCAAACAACAATTCTATTAAACACCAAACCCACAGCAAACGTTGTTAAATAGTAATTGAAATGAACAGTAATCCAACATAACCGCAATCAATTGGAACATGACATATAATACTGAACGGAAATTCTCTGTAAGGTTTAACAGAATAATTAATACAGGAATTAAAGTCCTTACTGAAACAGAACAGCAATGCGATTCATTAACATAACAAAACTAATCAATAATTCAACGAAAAACTAATCTTGCAAATGTAACGAGAACAACCACAAACTATCACATGATGGTAATTAAAAGAGTAGAAATACAAATAGCGGATCGATCCACCAGGGTCGGGCCCTCAACCACCGGTGAAACGCTACTAGGCTACTGCAGAACTAAGAAATTAAACGGCAACACGTTCTTGTATTAATCATGCATAACAGCGTTTACAAACAGTCGATTTCTATTTAATCAATGAGAGTCGATGAGGAATTGTGTAATTACAACAGGAAATCTCTCCATCTCTCCTCCATCGTTTTTTCAATACATAATACATGCTCTCATTTTATAATCAGAAAGAGGAGAAATTAAATAGTAAATATGATCTCTCATAACAATATTGGATTGTTCCTAACCAATTAATCAACAAGAAAATTTCCATCCATCTTTCAACAAGAGCAAGTCAAATTTGGATTTGCAGCTGAGATAATTTGGAGGATTGCCGCAACAGCAAATATGAGAAAAGCGTGCTCAAATAACCTTGTGTTTCTCTCAATACATGCCGAATTTTGGCAAACCATTCTTTAGATAAGTTAATTTGGTCCGTTCTAGACAAAACCCATGTTCTGGATTTTCCAAATTCTTCTTCATTTTCCCAGAATCTCAACCGCAAAACTGTCACTTCTTATTCCAGCGAATTTCTGAGTTGGAATATTTGATGATGATTTGGAGATCAAATCCGCAATCTGGAAAATATCTTGGAGGCTAAAATGGTGAGTGTTGGTATAAAATATATTAATAAACCATCATTGATAAGATTATGCATAATAATCATTCATTTATTAAAAATAAAGGAGAAGAAATAATATTCATCCATAAGAGCATAAATCATTATAAAATGGATTTATATGATAAATTATAATAAATGACATGATAAATAAGAGTAAAAATGGATGAAATAAGTGTTAAAAAGTGGTCGTATTCACGACCCAACGGATAGCCTCAACTTGTCCATTAGCTTGCAGATAATAAGGGGTAGAACTATCATGTGACAATACTAACTTAGCAGTCAACTCATCTGTCATGTGATTGCGAAAATGTTTTCCATGATTTGTGACTATGGCTTGTTGCACACCAAACTAAGTAACCACATGATTAAAAAAGAACAATGTAGTTGTCTATCCTATGTTGTTAAATGTAGGCATTGCCTTGGTCCACTTGGTAAAATAGTCGACGGCGAGAATAATATACCCATGCCCCCCAGCCGAGCGGGGGTTACATGTCATGAAGTGAATGCCCCATTTGGAAAATGGTCCAACATCGATGACAAGATTCATTAGTGCTGGCAGCAAGCGGGTTTTACAATCAAATATCTGATAAGCATGACAATTTCTAACTGCGATAATGTAGTCGCAAAATATGGTAGGCCAGAAGTAACCAGTGCGGAGAATCTTCTGCGCTGTAGAAAAACCAGACAAATGTCCACCACAAAAACTAGCGTGGAAATCATTGAAAACTCTCTCGGCCCCCTCATGAGTGATGCACCTACGTAAAATTATATCGACACCACAATGATAAAGTGTATCGTTGACGATCAGATAATCTTTGGCTTGGTATTGAATACATCGTTGTTGCGAGTGAAAGCTTTTGGGAAGAAAATTTTGGGTTTGGAAATAGATGATGAAATATTCATACCACGGGTCAGATGACGCAATCAGAAACAAAGACTCGTCCAAAATTGATGGTTTCGTAGTAGACTCAGTGCTACTTGAGGGAAGGTCACAAATATGCTCAACAAACACCAAAGATTTCTTTTACTTTGATTTGAGGAATTCCAAATCAAATTCCTTTGGAATGACAGAATGTATGTCATAGGGTTGCAATCCGAAATGACAATGGTCTTCCACAGTAGGATATAATGGCGAAATATTTGTACAATTTGAACGACTGCCAAAGCGAGCTTCTCAACATAAGTGTACTTAAATTCTGTATCATTGAGATTATGACTCAAATAATAGATTGAATGTTCAATATCATCTTCTTCTTGGAATAAAACCATAGCGATGGTTGTATCTGCAGTGACGAGATACAGGAAAAAATCACTCTGATAATTTGGGGGATAGATTAATGATGCTCAAATCAGGGTATCTTTAAGAACACCAAAGGAAGCTTGTGCAACCTCATACCCATGGAAGGGAATCCCATTTTTCAAGATTCAAGTAAATCCTTTAGCCATTTCAGCGTAATTGGGAATGAACCTCCTTAGAAAGTTAGCCTTCCCTTGGAGTCTCAATAACTTAAGCAGATTGGAAGGAGTAGGCAAATAAAGAATGGCCTGGACCTTCAATGGATCAAGCCGAATTCCGTATTTCGACACGACGAATCCAAGAAAACAACCAAAACTAACACCAAACACACATTTGTGTAGATTGAGGCATATTTGTAGTGACGACATCGTAAAAATATTGCTCTCAAATGTAGTGGGTGGTCAACCCATTTCCGTGAATGTGTAGGTAAGTCATCCAGATACGGTTGAACTATGTGCTTGATTTCATGGAAATCATAATTCATTGCCCTCTGCAATGTTTCCCCAACATTCTTTAAACCAAAGGGGAGCTTTCGATAAGAAAATGTGCCCCAGGGACAGATAAAATCATTTTTATATTGGTCCTCTGGGTTAATATTGAGCCGATTATAATCGGAAAATCCATCCATGAAAGAAAATATTTCACATCCGGCACATTCATCAATAATTTGGTCGATAAATGGAGTGGGATAGTTATCTTTCGGACAAGCATGATTAACATCCCGATAATTGATACACACTCTAATTGTCCCTTGTTTCTTCATGACAGGAACAATATTGGAAACCCAATTGGTAAGCGGAACAGGTTAAATGAATCCAGCACCAAAAAAATTTCAACCCCTGCTCTAATGGAAACAGATTTATTAGCGTGAACAGGACGAAGGCGTTGTCTTACCGGCTTGAAATCAAGATAAATTTTAATCTCATGTTCAACAATGTTGGAATCGATTCCTGGAATTTACTCATATGACCAAGTGAATACATCTAGGAATTCATGAAAAAGAGCACGGTAAGTGTCAATTTCAGATGGAGAACAAGACACACTGACAAGAATGTTTTCTACAATGCCAGGCTTGGTCAAAATATCGATAGAAATCATTTCTTCAATATTTGATGGGTTTTTCTCAAAATCAACAGCATGGATAGGAATAGAATTCGTCAAGAAATAAACGACTGTAGGGTGATATAGTTTAGTTGCATTATCTTCATTGTAATCTAGACGATGGGATCGTTGATGTAATTTTTCCCATGGTTCTTCTTCCGACATCTTGGATTCCATAATGCTATCATCGATTGAGAATACACGTGAAAAGGATTAGAAGAAGTAACATAATCCAAAGAACGATCAACCTAAACGGTCGGTGACAAAGGATTTGTATTGGTTGCGTAACAAAAAATATTGATTGCTATGCTAGCTCAATTAGAATTAGCGGCATGATTTCACCCAACCTATCTATTTCAGAATCATTGGGAATCTTCCTTAAGTCAAATTAAGTGGAATATATCATTTGCAGGTATGTATATTTTCGATTTCCATTGATGTCACAGGTGAAGGTAATGAAAAGGTGCCCATTAGGGAAGAATCCTTAAACATTCTTACACCAATGTTCTGAAGAGATGGTGGGGGTCTGTGAACAACCGAAACACTTCCAGTTCCTTGGGAACCAGAGGCAAAGATGGAAAGTTTATTATGACTGTGATTTTTCCCTTATGGGGGGATGACCATACGAAATTAAGTAGATACTACCGCAGCCATAGCGTAAACCCACGATCTTCCAAGTAATATATTGTATTCAAGGGGTTCGAAAACGACCTCAACTTCAATAGTAACTAATTTCCCCCCTAGTTCGACTTGCAGGTTACTAATAATTCCACAAGTCTTATATGTATGATTGTCAAAAGTTTTCAACATCGTAGGTGATTGTGACAAAGTCGGCGAGCCAAGTGACTTCCAACAACTCATAGACATGATACAAGTAGATGCGTCTTCATCAATGACATTCCGATGAATGAGGCTATTTAGGACATGTACTTGAATCAAGAATGCTAATTATTCTGGTAATTGTGGCACATAGCCCTCGTGATTAAAGACTACAAGATTTGGATCGTCGGATTGATTCCACCAATCGCCGACAACAAAGACTGCTTCTGGGAGGGACAATTCTGAAGAACCTCAAGCGTTGAAATAGAAAAAGGTGACTGAGCCAGATCTTCAACTATGTTATAATTTTGAGTTGCACGAGCTCGAGGGTTGAATGTTGATTTATGAACAAATCCTTTTGGTAGATTTATTGTTAACTCTGGAATGATAGGCAGTGGAGCCAAGTCCGATGAAGTCGAAGTTGATGTGGTAGATTTATCTGTAGCCTGACCACTCAATGATGGCAGTGGATTAATGTAATATTTACTTCAATTGGACACCAAAACATCATATTTTGGCTTAGTGGTGAATATCATAAGCACTTGTGAACTAGAAGCAGGATTTGTAGCAACCATATGTGTTTTCGGGTTCGGAAAAGGATTTTTCAACACCATAGATGCGGCGAAAGTCATAAGAAGCTTTGAGACTTTTGAGCAGTGAGGAAAATCTCACATAAAATTCTCCTTATTACATATCAAGAAAGGGTAACGAGGTTTCTGAAAATAATCGAATGAATCAGATGATTTTTCCTACGGGGGTGAATTTGATTTCTTCTTATCTTTCCCTTTCTTCTTACGTCCAGGTTTCTTGTGCCTTTTTCAGATTACACGAAATGAATCTAAAAAGAAGACACTGGATCAGATGCAATAGGGCTTTGATTTGAAACAACAAGTGTAGAACCAGATGGTCGACTTTCTGGCGGAGTGCTAGCAGAACCAATCACACCATCGCCGACATGAATGTCCTTACCAGATGGAGGAGGAACAATAAAATTTTGTCACGGTGCATTTGGAATATTTTCATAGAGCATGCCAAACTGAGTATTAAATCAAATCCAGATATTGGGCACGAGCAATTACTTGCTCTTCAGTGAAAACACCGCCTTTGGCCACATCCTCGATGATATATGGCAACAAGGACTTTATAAACCACTCAGCTAAAAGCTTATCAGGAACAAATGTTTTAACCATTTTACGACAACGACGCCACTCATGTATATGATCTCATATATGAGTAGCAGTGGTTTTTTTAAAGCTGGTCAAAAGTTCTGTTCCAGTTTCATATCTGATGGGTAACTAGAAGTGGGTTAAAAAATTAGTGGCTAAAGTTGTAAAGTTATCAAAAGAAGCTCATGGTAATTCAATATACCAATTTGCGTCCACGCCAGTAAGTGTTCGCTAGAAAATATGCAGTCTAACAGAATCATCATTCAAGGAATTTGATGAACATCATAAATGATAAGTCATGAAATGTGTAGATGGGTCTTCTCGAGAATTTCCATTGAATTTTGGAATGTCAGAGGGTAATTTATGAGGAATCACTAGCCACCAAGGTAAATAATGAATGGAATCATTAGTGAGTCTATTTAAATCAGGTAAATCTAATGTTGCAACAAATGACAACTGTCGATTTAGGTCAGGTTGAGCATAACCAGGATAAGATGGAATTTCCTGGGCAATAGGCCGTTGTGTACCAACAAAAGGATTATGTCGTTGGTGACCCATATAGGGGTAGGTTTGTTGACCAGGACCTGGATAAGCTTGAAACTGTTGGAATGGTTCTTGTGGTTGCCATGGAATCTGATAAATTTTTTGCTTGCCAGGATAATTTGGACCAGGTTGTGAATAGATGGGACCAGTAGAATCCTCTGACAAAGGTAAACTAGCCTGTGGTTGTGAAATTCCCGAT
Source organism: Pinus albicaulis (assembly GCA_034641835.2). Taxonomy (NCBI): domain Eukaryota; kingdom Viridiplantae; phylum Streptophyta; class Pinopsida; order Pinales; family Pinaceae; genus Pinus; species Pinus albicaulis. The sequence continues at coordinate 424,071,559 of CM076573.1, read as the reverse complement.
ATTGATGGTTGTTGAATACCAGCCTAGGAAGACAGAATCTATAGACTCGAAACTTGAGGGTTAGGAGTTGAAGGACCCACTTGAGCACATTAAGAAATAGCCATAGAAGTAATAACAGGTGTAGTAGGTACAGATGCAATAGGTTGAACTGGTTGATATCGATACACAATCGTTTGCAACTGAGTAGGAAAAGTAGGTTCCATTAACAAATAGGAATTCCAGCATATGATTGACCTAAAAACGATCGAGTACTGCCATATGGCCTGAACATCTGTTGCCCCCCAACATATGGAGTATAAGGATATTTCACATACTCATTGTCATATGATGGGAATCCAACAAATACTAGATAAGATGGACGGTAATTGGATGGACCAGCCTAATATTAAGATGATGATGTCAATAAAGGATTAGGCCACTCATTACTCGTAAGAGATGAACCAGATAAAATTCCAGATGATGACATAGGCGAATTCCATGGACTAGAGAAGACACTAGAGTAGGCTCCATTTAAATCCTGGTAACCCAATGGGATGGACGGACCAACATAAAGATGAGACTCGGGTGTCATAGAAAACATCGAAGATGAAGTAACAGTAGATGTTGTCACAGCTCTAACAGATGGTACAGTCTGGGATGTTGTCTCATCCATGGTTAAATAAACTAGCAAATACTCTAACGAATCTATGGGAACTTGAGAGTGAACATGATCAATAGGAGCATAGTAGTTCAAACGAGGAAAAGACGAATAAAAATGAAGCCTTGGCCCAAAATGAGTGGGAGATGAAGGGGTTGTCTCTTCCTGAATTTCTTACTATATTGAAATCAAACCAGGTGGAAGTACTTCATTGTTAGGCCTGAGATAAATTTCAGATGGTAAACTCAGCAATAAAGAGGAAGACTCAATGGTTACGGATCACTGAGGATGAGATAGTTGCATGGGAAAAACTTCTTGTTGTTAAAATTTGGGATCAAGAAGTTTTGTTAAAATAACAATAGGTTCTGGATTTACCGTTTCACTCGATTGAATTTCAGTGTCCTCATGTAACTGTGAGGGTTCCGTCTCGACAGTAGCAAATAAACCGAGATCGGTCGAAACGACTTGAGACTCTGTACTCAAAGGATCAAATGACTCTAGTAAATTAGATGAATATTTAGCACCAAAGGTTTTAGAGGTACTAGACTCGATAGGAAGAGCTCGCCTTCGTCTACTAGGTGTAGCTTATGGCGGTAACAGTGGTTTATTCGTTGTCCTGTGCGAACAACGGGGAAAGGGTTGATCTTCTTCCACAATTTCTGATTGATTTTAAGACAAAAAAAAAAAAGATGATAATGTTAGGCAAAAGGTTTACCAAGAAACTATGAACTGCAATATACCGCCCCATTAAACCAAGGACTTATGTGCGTGCAGGAAATCTCCCCGAATGTTGTGTTCGGTGTATCACAATGTACAAGGAGGCCGACTCGGTTACGTATGGATGGTAAGCAACCTAAATTTGTCCTCCCTAATATACTCGATGGTACGTGGATGCCCAATCCGTATTAGCATTGTCTAATGCAAAATTGCACAGTGAGAGCATCCCCTTATACTTTTTGTACTAGAACACCGCCCGATATACCCGAAAGTACATGGAAGAACTCCGATATACTTACGTATGTGGAATGAGGTATCACACTCGGAATGTATCGTATACAATTAACGACATCTACTATGTTTAACGACGCTAAAACACGTCTCTAGCATAGACCTCTAAATGTTATCGTTAAGTGCCAATGATCCCTTAGATAAATTCAAATAAATTTTAAGTTGATATTGATTTTATGTTTGTCTTTTGGGTTCACCGCGAGATGTATTTGACATTCCTATAATACAATTAAAATGATAATAATTCGTTTTAATTTGATTTTCGACAATGAAAAACTAGCTATAAGGGATAGAGCAATCAAATTGTATGCAATCAACAATGAGCACATCTAAATTTAAATTCCCTAAACTATTCCTATGCAACACTCACAATCCCTATATGCAAATGCATGTTTTTCTTTTCAATTTATTTTAAGTTTAGATGAACGAAAAATAAACTATTATGCACAAATAATCACCCAATACTTTCAAGAGAAACGAAGACTGAAACGACAATTCCTCTTTTCCAAAATAAAGAGCTGATTAAATGTAAAGTTAAACTTTGGAACTATTCGAAAATGATAAAGAAAACAAAAAGAAACATTGATCAAACAAATATTTAAAGTGAGGCAAGAACAATAGAGGCAATTAGTCACTTAAAGCTTCAGCAAACCAAACACTGAAATGAATTGCAAAAGACAAAATATGATAGATTTTGGTTGGTCACAGGAGCAACGCACCCTTTAGTGGGAGACAGTGCGTTGCAAAGCATTGTCCCTAAGCCAGTAGTGCTATGCAGAGCACCGTGTCAAGACCAAAAATGCGTTGGTGCCATAGGAAACTCTAAAAAATAAATCAAACACACTACTTTTGCTAAAACACGTTCAAATGATTGAAATTAAGCAAGAAAAGTATACTAGAGGCTGATGGATAAGTATAAAACCACTAGGGACGATCCATCATTCCCTAGTATGGTCACCAAATTGTTTTACGAAAATCAAACCTACAGATAAGTATGCTTTCCCTAAGTGTGGTGGTCGCACTTAGAACAACATAAAGAAAGATATTTTACCTTTTCTTTAAAATGAATAGACAAGGGAAGAAAACCTACTTGTAATTTGTTCACTTTTCCTCGCCTCCCTTTGTCGCTTCCGTTGCTCTCAATCTAACTAAACTCACTTGATTGGTACCTGCAATGGAATATGCATACTCTTTTGGAGATGCTCAGATCTGAGCTTAAAGAAGCCAAAGCATCCTAATCAAAGGTTGCCATGATAGCCCGTGAAGCGAACCTTAATTTAGAGGAAGCCGAGGAGAATAAAGCACTGGAGTCTGTGAGATCAGTAACTGCAGAGCTTGAAGAAACAAATGCAGATCTGGAAAAGGAAAAATCTGATTTGGGTTCCCTTACATAAACTATACAGTCCCTGAATGCTGAGCTTGAAAGAACTAGATCGGACTTGGTTGAAGCAAAGAAGAGAGAGGAAGAGATGATTTCTAAAGAAGCTGAAGTAGTAGAGAAGAATAAGAAGGCAGTGGAAAACCTGGAACTCCATCTTCTGCAAAATATTGCAGAAGTTGGGCGAGCTAAAATGGAACTAGAGACCGCTTATGAAGAGGTGCAGAGCGCAAGACTTGAAACTGAGCAATTGAGGGCTGCTTTGGAAGCCACGGAGGGAAAATTTAATTAAATGCTGAGTGAGGCTAGGTTAGAGGCAGAACATGTCAAAGAAGCTATTGAGAAGTATAAGCTAGAAGCAGAGGAAATCATGACTCGGTCTACTGAAAGAGAGGGTAAATCGATGGCATCTCTGAGAGAAGCTGAAGCCAAGGCCAATGCCACAAAAGAAGAATTAGAAAAGAGCAAGATGGAAGTGGCAGATCTCAAGGGCTCTCTAATGGATCAAGAGAATGAACTGCAGAATATCAAGGAAGAAAATGAAAATCTGAAATGCTAATATTTGTATGATTGACTTTTCATCCGTGCCCCACCCAATGAAAAATTAACCACATAGATCAGCATAATGAAACCTCTGCAATAACAAAAACCACACTAATGAAAAGGAACTTATGCCCAATTAAACATTTAAATGATAGTATTATTCTAATAAAGCAAGGGCAGTCAACCTATTAGAAATCAAGTCTAAAAAAGTTGGGAATCCTAAATAAAAAGTAGGCCTCCAATCTAGTTTCAATCAAACAAACATATGGGTTTGTTTCTTAAGAAAGAAACTTATTTTCATATCATGGCCTCAAACAGCCACAATTTATTATCCGATATTTCCTAAATCATCGATGTGTTTCAGGAGCAGGAAACGTCTTGTAAAGTGCCTTTAGGAGGTTTCTCTACAGTTTTATATAGATAAAACAGTAAAACAAGTGTTGCCTCAAAAATCTTGGATTAAACGTTGCTAGCAATTTGGATACCCTCTATAAAAGAAGAATAGCTACAAGTTGCTTTTCAAGGATTGTTAACATGTGCAAGGGAAAACTTGTTGCATTACAGAGTGAAGAACATTCTGAAAGCCTTATAAGGAAGTTTAATTCATCTAGGCAATAAACAACTTACTGCATTCATTGTTGTGGTCCAGCATTAAACCACCAATGTTGATTCTATCCATAAAACATTGTCCACGTTTTTCATTTTCCTATTTTAACCATCTCCATAGTTGATGAATGGTTACTCTGATCTTACATGAACCAACAGCCAATGTGAAGAAGCACTTATCCATTCCTATTTTCACCTGATCATTGAACCAATTTTTTTTTCTTCTTAGTGATAATTTGCAGCTTATTTGGTTATGTTAGTAGGTTTTTGACTTTAACAAATCTATTTTTATATAAATATAAGCTCCAACTACTTCACCACCTTAAAACTTAATTTCTTCATCAAGGCTTGGACAATGGCCTTCCAACATATCAACAAATTATATTATGAGTATTCTTCGAAGGTCTTCTAATGAATTAGTTTCATTTTACTTTTAGAGGATAACTTAGCTTCATAGACCCTTATTTGATATGAGCCTCCATATGCATCTAGCTACCAAAGCCTTCCCAAAATTATGCATATTCTTAAGCTCAAACTCCTTCACCACATTAAAACTCAACTTACTCTATACTACTATTTTCTTTGTTACTGCTTTACAGCGTTTCCTTTGCAACATATGGTGCAATTGCTAATTTAATTATATTTTAAAGAAATTAATTTAATAATTATTAAATAATATAATTATATTTTAAATCAATATTTTAAATATAAAACGAAAAGCAAAGTTAATATTTTCAACACAGGTTTCATATACCAGATTTTCCAAAGAAAAAAATTCTCAATGCAATCTTTGCATTTGGTTATTTTATAGGTTCATTTCATTAAGAGAAAATTATTAAAATAATTATTAGTTTAATTTTTTATGGAAATAAGTCTATATTATAATTAGTTTGTCAAATTAAATGTTTGATTTCCAATTAATTCTTATTTTTTTTCAAAACCATTTATAAATTTAATTAAAGTATTTATAAAAAATTGAATATTTTGAAAAAAAAAAGAAAACTCATATAATTAATAACTATTTTTTCATATAAGTGTTTATTTTTTTGGTTGGGTATTGTGAAACTTTTTTTTGTTAGGTATTGTCAATTTTGAAATGACTAGGATGTTTATCTAGTAACTCAGGTAATTGGGATCTAAGAGCTTCTAAGTCTTCAAAATCACCAGAAAACACGATTGGCCAAGGCAAAAAATCATTAAAAGCAATTCTTTTTAAAGACATACCCACAATAACATTATCATATATATATATATATATATATATATATATATATATATATATTATTTTGATTTGACGTCATCAAAATATTATTAGTATTAGAGATTGAGAAAAGATAGGTCATTTTTAATGGTCATTTTTAATAGAGACCATGGGTGGACTATTAGGTGATGTTGGATCCCTGAGCTATACTCCTAGTTGGGGTCTTCCCTCTTTCCATCTGCATTTTGAATTTAATTATGAATATTATTCCTTAATAGTTATATTGTTTTAATTAATTAGAAAAACTTCTCTTTTAAAAAAGATAGATATAATAGATTTATTATTAACATTATAAACGAAGAACCATAGTTTTCCTTATTTTCTCTTTCTTTATTATTCATTTCTGAACCACCCTTCTCTAATGAAAATGGTTATTTATTTAATAATTTAAAATATAATATAATAAAATAATGATAAAATATAATAATATTAGATTATATAACACTAAGAAATAATAATAAATAAATAATTAGATGATATTATAGAAATTAAAATAATAATAAATATTATTTTTTTCTTTTTAAGTCAAGCTAGTAGTTATATTATAACTGCTCGTTAACCATTCTGTAACATCTAACATAACAAGGATATATATATATATATATATATATATATATATATATATACATACACACATATATATATATATATATATATATATATATATATATATATATATATTGTAATAAAAATAATAAAATAATTATTTAATAATATATAGTTTATTTTATTTATAATAAAGCTGTCTATACCGTGACTTAACTGTTGCTTATTGACAGTCTTGAAATTTTAAACACGTGATATCATATACCTTTGATAAGCTATGACTTTGGGCGGAAATTATTTGTTTTGGATCCTGTGTTGATTTATCTCTGTATGGTATAATGGCACATTATTTAAACTTAGTACTTGGTTTATTAATTCTCGCATATCTCCATGGCTTCGTTTATGGTGTCAATTGAATTTGCTTGACACTTGGGATGACCTACACCGTCTTTGTGATTTCTTGATCTACAGTTGCGATCTTATCCTCAGTAGTTAGGGTAAAACCCTTACCCCACAAACCCTAACTTCTCTTTCATTTGGCGTTGCTGCGAGAGAAGCTCAAGCTCTGCAACTATTCACACAGAATTATTTTTCCATCTTTTGTCTCATCTCGAAGATAGGTAAGATTCTTGGTTGTTTAATCTTGTTTTCTTACTACTGCGGGTCATGATTGTTGTATTAAAACGAGTCTTTGCATCCCTTTTGCAGTCTTACGAGTTTGGTGTAGGGTTTGTAATTCAGGTTTATTGCTTCAAGACTCCATGGGGCTTTTATATTTCGGTTATTTCGAGCTTAATTTTTGTAGAGGAGAACAACTTTCCATCGATGGCGCGACTAAGAAGGGTAAGAACGAACTAGGATTTTCATCCTCACTCTCTGGTTATTAACCTTCAACGCTTAGTTTAATCCATAACCTTCTTCTCACAATTTGATTAATGATTTTCTGGCTCAAGTCTTCTAAATCGAACCCTATTGCATTTGTAAGGTATTGTTTTTATTGATGCTTCCAAGTTCACGGTTAATGTCTGGTATATTATTCAACCTGGAACCCTAGGTCTTATAACCTCTTTTATTTGTCTTGGAGGTAACTTTGAGACCTTAAATATCGCTAATAAGTATGTTATTGTTTGGCAGCCTACCTCAGCTAACGACCATTCAACCCTTTTCTCTTCCAGGTATTTTTGGAACCTACAGAGGGGTCTTCTTCAAGATGTTTCGTATTCCAGTCCTAAATATGAGTTCACTCTCTACTTAAGTGTTTACATGTAATATTTCACCTATATTATCATGAAGCCACTAAGGCTCTTCCACTGTGAATGTAAAATCGTCCCTTATTGGAGATAGTTGTAACAGTTGATTTTTATTGATGTAAGAGTTAGTTCCTTTTGGATAATTTCTGGTTAAGGACCGTGATACTCTGTTACTATTTATTTTTATTTAAATTGTGATAAAAGTGTTTACTCGGGCTCTCTTCCGTTTGACTCAGAGCTTGACAATTTTGTAGTGTAAATAAATATTTTCATATTTATTTCCAGATTTGGGTTTTCATCAAAGAAGTCTCTTTGTTAAGAAAATATATTTACTCTTCCGCACCTATCGTATTTCGAATTCCATTCGAGTTTTTCCTTTTAGTTTTCATTGTATACATGCAGGGTTTAATCTTGGTATTTAGCTAGCTCGTATATGGGTTGGTTCCTATGTTATTTTTAATACCTTCAGTTTACTACACTCGCCCAGGCATTGCACTCACACTCGGGCATGTTCTCTTTTCAGTGTAAATGATCAGTTATATATACAAGGTATTGGACATATGGTTACCTCTTTCTAAGGGTTTCTTTTTTGTTTATATGTCTGTCATTGCATTGGTATGGTATCTATTGTTAATTTGTTAACTTTGTTACTATAGAATTATAAACATGCTCCTATATTTGTTTAGTTATGCTTGATTTTATACTCAGCAATAGTATCACCAATTTCAACTATTTTAAAGTTCAATTTCTCTTTAAGAGTAGTATTCCTTCAAGTTATGGTACTACAGATGACTGGACCATGGTTCAGAATGGGTTTTTAATTTTCAAACCCATAGTTCATGTATGCTTTTTCCTGTATATTTATAGGACAAACTATTCAATCTGAAGTTTCTCCCCCCCAGATGGACTAACTATCCCTTTCATTCTTCGGCCTTAAATCTTCTAGAGAATTAGTTAGTTTCCTACATATTCAAACTTGCTATTATTTACTGTCAGAAATGCTAACTATACTTTCTTAGAATTTCTCTATACAAGTATTTGTTTTTCTTTCATTATATAAACAACATAAATCATTCTATGAAATGTACAGTCATTCTAAAATTAAATTAAAAATATATCTCTGTCATATTCAATCTGTTTAGCAGTTCTGTACACAGTTGCTAATCTACGGTAATGAATATTTATAGTTTATAGAGATATACATTTTAATAAAATCATGTTAAACCTTTTCTTTTCTCATTGTTCTGGGTTATAATACTTATCTCAGTTAAGCATAGCTAATGGTAGCCTCCTAACCATGAGAGAGGTAATTACGTCCTCATCTCCCCCTGTGCTCCTCACCAGAGTCGGATTGAATAGCAGTGCTACTAGAGAAAGACCTCAAGACTTTTATCCAGTCTTTTTCTCCATTTTCAGGTTGCAGAGTTCCACTGGTTCCAACCAGCTCTAGACCACTCTCACCTTATAGCCCTCTGGCTATCTCTTCTCATTACACAGAACCCCTTTTCCTCTTTGGGATTTCCCTTTTATCCTCAAAGGAAAAGGTAACTCTCTATAACAACTTTAGTCTAACTACTCTGGAACCTTGGAAATTTTTACCCGTCAATTTATGGAAACCACACCATAAAATAATTTGTTATTCAAAAGAAAATAAATCATGTTCATTACTTGATTAAATTACTCGTTAATCATGTTTTACTTAAAAATTCAAATGTATGATTTAAAAAATAGTATACGAAATTAATCTAGGTGGTACACATTCTCTTCATCGTGATATGATCTCTCATCTTGTCCTCAAGATGAACCACACTGATTGGTTCCAAAGGCATCAGACAAAATCTTCTCATATGTGATTATCACAGAAAAGCCTCTCTATATAAAAGATTTTTTCTTGGAAAAACTTGTTTAATAAATAAATATACATTAGCTATTAATTAGTCTTCAAAATACTTGTTATTTATAAATTTAAATTTACAATTTTGATAAATTGATATTTTATAGTTTATATAAAACTTTTAATTTTATAAGAAATTCTAACAAATTATTTTATTTTATATATAATAATTAATTTAAAAATTACAATTTTTATAAATCATAAACTTTTATTACATAAATATATAAATAATTTTGAACATATCACATCCTAATTATTTTACAAAAATAATACACATTTTGTTAGTTCTAAGACTTTTGTGATCCGTGATTGTAGTTATATGTCTTTCAGATTAATCACATCATTAGGATTTGGTCGAGGTTTCAAACCAACTAATGTGGTTCATCCTCAGTACAAGGTGAAAAAGTTAATTGATCTTCATGAATAAATAGTATGGATGCATCATTGCCCGAAAATAGCCGTTAAAAACTAGTTGTTAGTGAATTAGGTAATTAGTTAATGAATTATTAAGGGAATAAAATTCAAATTGGTTATTTGGAAATATTTCTTAAATATGATAATTTCAATAAATAATCCTTAAATAATACCAAAAGAAATTTATTCATAAATAAAGTGTTATTATAATAATAATAATAAAGAAAAAATATCATATAATCATTTTTAAGAATCTTTAAAAATTATGGGATATTAGGATTATATAAATAAATTAAGGAAAAACAAAATTAATGATAAAGGGGGTTAGAATACGATCAAAATAATAATCAAAATATTATAAAAATGAGGATGTAGAATTATAAAAATAAGGATGTGGGTTTAAGAAGATTAATAAAAACAAATAAATTATAGGGGAATTTTAATAAAGAAAGGAAGAAAATAAGAAATAGAAGAATAGAAGGGAAATAAATTGAGAAATAAACTAAAAGACCTAACTCACTAAGAATCCATGCAAGAGGGGAAGGAATCACATAGAAAGAGTTGGAGTCTAGTTCTTACTCAATTTCCAACCATCATCCCTGTTGAAATTCCTAACATGCCTCTCAATCTCAATTGCCTCTCTAAGCTTCCTATGGTGGAAATGATCGACCCTAAAAATGACCTCGGATTCCTCAATACAAACATGGTGAGAAGATTTTTCCGCATGTTGTGCAAGAGTTGATGTGCGGGAACGAGTGTGCCTAATGTCTGCATCATGCTCACAGACTCTCTACTTAATGGATCGAATAATTTCTCTAATATAGGGAATACCACAGGAACAAGGAATTAGGTAAACCCCTTTCTTATCTTTAGGCTCGACAAGGTTCTTGACAGACCCGAGAGAATTTCCAATGGTACAGAGAGGTTTGAATGAGGAGGAAATTATAAATTCTCGTTCAAACCTCTCTGTACCATTAGAAATTCTCTCGAGTCTGTCAAGGACCCCATCGACCCTAAAGACAAGAAATGGGTTTATCTTAAACTTGGAAACTAGGGCCAAACTCCATGTTACACTGCTCATATGATGGATATGATATTTTTGTTGTATTCATCTTTCATAGAGGTGCAAGATTGATCTAAATATCATCTTGTGTGGATGAGAAAAGTTGGATTCTGAATTTATTTTCCACACAAGTGCAAATTGTCAAGGTCGGCGAGATTTGTTATGTAGGATCACAAGCCCCAAAATTTGTGTCACACACCCTCAGTCATGGATATAAATAGGAGAGACATGACCCTCATTTCATCATTCATTCATCTCACACATCTCTCTCTCATCTTATTAGTTCGTACAACCTTAAAGGCTTCTCTCTCCTCCACCCGTGTGAAACAGAAGCTTAGATTTTTGGATTGGTTTAGGGATTTTATGGACATCGTTGACCAACATCGACTTGGGTCACCTCTTGTGATTTGACTATGTTTTCTGGGTCAAAATTACGATTTGGAGAGGCTGCAGCTGGAGGCACAGAAACTGAGGTGAAGCGTTGACTTTGACTACTATTGACCGCATGTTTGACTGTTGTTTTGACCACATACTTTGACCACTGTGTTGACCAGATTTCTGGATTGTTTTGGGCTATGTTTGAATTTGAATAAAGGCCGAGTTTGACCTAATTTGACCAAGCTTCATTGGAGGTTGATTTTCTTGTTTGACCAATGAAGTCTTTACTAGCTAGGGTATCTTGTTGATTGTTGTAAATTATATTTCTCTCTCTTTGCTGAATAAGAATAAAATTAAGAATATTTGTGTCTCTTGCCTTGGCTTGTCTTCTGTCGATTTATTTATGTTCTATCAGCATTTACTGTCAATGGTTATGTGATTGCATATATGGAAATTAAATTGGGCTAATAAGAAAGATTGAAGTAAACTGAGCTCTAAGCATAGAACATGCCATGGTTAACTAAAATTAACATGGAATCAGAGTTGAGCTGAAGACAAAGCCCAAGCAAGAGTGAGAATAGAAATCATTGAAAGTTTAAATAGACAAGGACCGGGGTCAATGGCTTCCTCATCATACTTCAAATCTGATGACAAGTTGAATGATAAGTCTGACTATCATGCTTGGAAAATGTCCTTGGATATAACATCAGAGGAACAAGATGTTATGGATTATGTGCAGGGAAATATCACTGAGCCTCCATCAAATGCAATAGCTGCCACTAAAACAAAGTACAAGAAAGGGGAATTCAAGGCGAAGAATATCATCAGTGATTCTATTCATAAGCACTTGGTTGCTTATATCTCTGATCTGGGCACATCTAAGGAGATGTATGATTAGTTGGTTAGCATGTTCATGGCTAGCAATGCTTATCAAATTCTCTTTTTGAAGAACAAGTTGAAGAACATCAAGATGGACAAGGGAGAGTCCATCCAATCCTACTTCATGAGGATCACAGAAATCAAGAATGATCGCTTAGTTATTGGAGAGGCTATAGCTGACCGAGAACTCACCCTCATTTCTCTTGGAGGTCTTCCCTGGTCATGGTATGTATTTAATACTAATATTCTCAATAATAATATAATACCTGATTTTGATGAATTGTTGACGGGATGCACTCAAGAGGAGACAAGGATGCTAGAGAGAGACCATCCCTCAAATGGGAATGGAAGCAACCCTATTGCCTTCATCGTTCATGCAAAGAAGAGGAATAATATTGATCCAAGAAATAAAAATCATGGAAGAGTGGGTCCCAAATGAAGGAAGGGAAGATGTTACGATTGTAACAAGTTTGGTCACTATGCAAGAGAGTGCCCCAATAAAAGGGAATATCCCCGAGATGATGACAACAACAACAACTTTAAGGAGAATGGGAATCAAAGGAACAACAGGTTCAAAGGAAAAAGGAAGGCTCCCTCTGATAGAAATGGAAATGGTCAACCTTTCAAGAGGTCAATAAAATCCAGGTATGATGAATCCAATGTTGTTGATAAGAAAAATGAATATATTCTTATATATTCCCTCTCTGCTGCATCTCTTCCTGATACCCTGGATAACTGGTTGATTGATAGTGGTGCATCAAGGCACTTCAATGGATATAAAGATTCCCTCTCTGATTTGATTGAAAAGGATACTAATTTGGAGATTATTCTTGGAGACAATGCCACATATCCCATGAAAGAGACAGGGACTGTGACCCTTCATCTAAATCAAGGTTAAGTCCTCCATTTGCAAGATGTGTTGTACATTCCTGACTTTAAGAAGAATCTAGTGTCTATCTCAACAATGGAAGACAAAGGATTCAAGGTGGCATTCATCGATGGAAAGGTACACATTTAAAAGAGGAACTTCAAATAAGTGTTCTCTCTTGGTTTCAGGGTTGATACACTCTATCAGGTTGGAGGAAGTCCGCTGACGACCATGACATGCAACACAACTCTTCAATATAAGCTATGGCACCAGAGGTTTGCACACCTTCATTATAAATCCCATCCCGAATCAAGAAAGGTTGTGACAGGTATGCCCTATTTCAAATATGATTATGAAGGTGTATGTCAGGGTTGTGCCAGAGAAAAACATACAAGGAGACCATTCCCCTCAAGTATCACTATGACATCTGATATTTTACAATTGATTCATTCTGATCTATCCGGTATGTTGACCGTAACAACCTTGGGAGGATTCTTATATTATATCATTTTTATATATGAATTCTCCCACAAAACTTGGATATACTTTTTGAAGAAGAAGGACGAAGCATTCAAGTGGTTTCGCACCTTCAAGGCCTTGGTTGAAAATAAAACAGGGAAGAATATCAAAATTTTGAGGGTTGATAATGGAACTGAATATGAGTCAAATGAATTCAATGACTATTGCAGGGAAGTTTGCATTAAGAGGGAGGCCACTATTGTGTAAACTCCCGAACAAAATGGTGTTGTTGAAAGGAAGAATAGAACCATTTTGGAAGCTACCTGTGCCATGCCTTATAAACAAGGTCCTTCAATGTTTCTATGGGGAGAAGTTGCCAACACTGTTGTGTGTGTTCAAAATAGATGCCCACATTCAGCATTGAACTCCAAAACTCCCGAAGAAGTCTTCTCTAGTAAGAAGCCTGATGTATCTCATTTTAGAGTTTTTGGAAGTCCTGTATATTTTCATGTGCCGAAAGGAAAGAGAAGAAAATTCGATGCTTTTGGAAAGAAGGGAATGTTTGTGGGCTATAGTGAAACCTGAAAGGAATATATAATCTATGTGCCTGTTCAAAGAGAAGTGGAGATATGTCATGATTTCACCTTCGACAAAGATGCTCCCCTAAGGAAGGTTAGGGATCTTCCTATCTTAAATGAAGAGAAAGAAGAAGAAGAAGCAGGGAAGCACGAAGAATCGATGCTTGGTGTTGAAGGTCTGATGGATCCTATGGATCTACCTTCTTCAAATAAAAGGAGACCCTCATGGCTTAGAGACACTCTCGAAGATGCCAAGAGACATATTTCTCCAAGGGGAACATTCTGTGAAAGTAAGAAGTTGAATAGGTACCAAGGGTACCTAGCAGCCACGAGCACTATTGTACAATCTGAGCCTGGAACATTTGAAGAAGTCGTGAAGCATCATGTGTGGAAGGATGCTATGAACGAGGAATATGAGTCCATCATGAAGAATAATGTCTTGGATGTGGTCCCTAGACCGAAGGAAAAATATGTTGTCACCTCGAAATGGCACTACAAGATCAAGCATGGAGCCGATGGAAGTGCTAAAAAGTTCAAGGAAAGATTGGTTGTTGAGGCTTCTCGCAGAAGGAAGGCATAGATTATGATGAAATATTTGCACCTATTTCTCGCTACACCACCATTTGATCGATCATTTCCCTTATTGCATCGCAAGGATGGATTCTACATCAGATGGATGTTAAGACCACCTTCTTATATGGCTCAATCAAGGAAGAGGTCTATGTGGAACAACCTCTTGGGTTCAAAGTTCAAGATAGAGACTCACAGGTATGCAGGTTGAAGAAATCCCTTTATGGGTTGAAGAATGTCCCCAGAGCTTGATATGAGAGGATTGATAGCTACTTGATGAAGTTGGGCTTTACTCGAAGTGATGTTGATCCAAACCTTTATTTTAAGGTTGATAATGACAAGCCTCTCATTCTGGCTCTCTATGTGGACAATCTCTTCCTGATAGGTGTTGACCTTCTTACTCATCAATGTAAGAGGGAGCTAACTTCTGAGTTCGAAATGAAGGGCCTAGGACCGATGCACTATTTCCTAGGCTTTGAGGTCTAGAAAAAGCCAGGTGAGATTTTCCTTTCTCAAGTAAAATATGTTGTGAAATTCCTGGAGAGATTTGGGATGGTCGACTGCAATTCTGTGACTACTCCGATGGAGCTCAACTTTAAGAAGTTGTGTGCAAGTGTTGTTGGGCCCGAGTTGGGAAGTCCCACAAAGTATCGTCAACTCGTCGGGACCTTGATGTTCATAGTGAACTCATGTCCAAACATATGTTTTGCAGTGAACACGTTGAGTCAATATATGGTCGAGCCTCATCACATTCACTAGATTGGTGCCAAGAATCTCTTGAGATATCTCAGGAACACAATCAACCATGGGCTGAGATACAAGGCAAAGAATATGAGGCTCCATAGATATACCGATGTTGATTGGGCAAGCAATGTGGTGGATCGTAAGAGCACATCTGGATTTTGCTTCAATATAGGTTTTTCTTCGATCTCTTA
The DNA here is from genome assembly GCA_034641835.2 of Pinus albicaulis. Classification (NCBI taxonomy): domain Eukaryota; kingdom Viridiplantae; phylum Streptophyta; class Pinopsida; order Pinales; family Pinaceae; genus Pinus; species Pinus albicaulis. The sequence goes on along the minus strand of CM076573.1, from coordinate 424,056,292 downwards.
GATGAGCAGGAAGCAGAAATCGGTTGCTCTAAGCACTGCTGAAGCCGAATACATTGCAACAAGTATGGCCTGTTGTGAATTTGTTTGGTTGAGGAAAGCTCTTCAGTGAGCTATTTGGGCATGTGTTGGATACCACCGTGATCATTTGTGACAACCAAAGTGGGATTCATCTTCTTGAGAATCCCTTGTTCCATGAACGTTCCAAGCACATTGATATTAGGTACCACTTTGTCCGAGACATGGTATAGTGAGGCACCATAAGGCTCCATCACACTGGAACTGATGATTAGGTCATAGATATTTTCACTAAGCCCCTGGAGAAGGTCAAATTCTTAACCTTCCATGAGAAGAGCTTCGTATCATGGACAGACCCTATTGTGAGAGTCCCGCTTGAGTTGGACTATGAGCTCTGGGAGCTCCAGTGGGCTTGGGGATAGCTACTTGGGGCTATAAGAAACCACAGGGCTAGGTTCGCCTTACCTTGTTGGTGTGCTATTTCCCCACCATTATGATATTGAGTTGGTTCACCCTCTCTTTGATCTATGCCCCACATGCATCCTACCCATGTAGTTTGGGACTCATGCGAAGTAACTCTCATCTGGCCAATGAGTTGGGAAATGAGGATAGAGACCATAGCATTACCAATGGACGCATCATGTATTGGCATATAGTCTGGTTGAGGTATTTACCTCTAAATTGACTTCAAGTCAGTGGAGAGTGGCAAAGTTTTTGTGACTCACTCTCGATCATATCTTCTATAGCAAAGAAAAGCCAACAAAGTAGAGACAACAAGATGACACAGGATTTCAGGATGATATATGATAGTACATGATGACATTGGATGATAGGATTGCACAGGTTGACAGATCAGTGGCCAGGTGGAGTTCTACCTAGTTGAGAGGGAGTGTTAACTTTGAAAATTAGGGAAAAAATCCATGCTGCACTGCTCATATGATGGAGATGATATTTTTGTTGTATTCCTCTTTCGGAGAGTTGCAAGATTGATCTAAATATCATTTTGTTTGGATGAGCAAAAGTTGGATTTTGAATTTATTTTCCACACGTGCAAATTGTCAAGGTTGGCCAAATTTGTTATGTAGGCTCACAAGCCCCAAAATTTATGTTACACACCCCCAGTCATGGATATAAATAGGGGAGACATGATCCTCATTTCACCATTTATTCATCTCACACATCTCTCTCTCATTTGTTTGGTTCATGCAGCCTTTGAGGCTTCTCTATCCAACACGTGTGAAACAGAAGCTGAGATTTTCAGACTAGTTTAGGGCTTTTCTAGAAAGCGTTGACCAATGTTTACTTTGGGTCAACTCTTGTGATTTGATCGCTTTTTCTAGGTCAGAATTTCTATTTTGTACTGTTCCAAATTTTTCTTCAATAAATTGGAACATTAAATTTTGTCTAAACTCATTTAGGAGATGAATAATTGGGTAAGGAGGCCCAAAGATGGTAAAAACATAAATAAAATCCCTATAGTATGAAAAGGGATCAGCCATGGGACCAAATTTCACACCCTCATGTGTGAAAGGAGATATTTTCAAAGAGGTTTGACCAAGTCAACCAACGCAGGGTATGAGTTGGAAAGCACTACATGACAACGTAGGAGGGAAGCTTCTAGAGGAAGGGAAGCTTCTAGAGAAAGGGCCCATGAGGAGTCTCCAATTGCTATATAAATGGAGGGGAGGAGAGCTATTGTCATCCATGCATATGTTTATGATATTGAGTTGGTCATTTCGACTTCTTGAGCACGCTGGTTGTTTAACTAGTCTGTAGCACTGTTTAGTGCACCGAGTGTCTCCGTTCGAAGATCTCACCCTCAGCCCCGGGGGACTTCGAGTTCCTGCTCGGGTGAGGTTGTCTCATCATTATTGTGGTTCTAGACCGTAGCATCATCCTCCAAGACAGCGTTATTGTTGCAGCAGCATAATACTGTGTTGTAGGGTGTTTCCGTGGAGACTCCACAACACCTCTTCCTTCTCTTGTTTTTCAGAGGGAGAGTCTTTCTTCCCTTTGGAGGATCAGATTGGAAGAAATTGGAGCTGATTTTTAGATCTTGGCACTTGGCCAAAGTGTTCTATTCCACTCACTGCGGAGTCCCTCTTAGTGACTGTGTTATTTTCATGGTGTAGCTGCAGTGAGGGCTTACAGATTGATTAGAGGGTGGGATCTCAAGTGTAAGGATCAGCCTTCCACTTTGGAGATCCATTGGATGAGGTCTACTGAAGTTTGTGCATCATCTTTAGCCTTCTCTATTGAGTTCCAGATTTGAGTTGTAGCAGCTGCCCAACAACTCCAGCATTTTGCTATTTTGTGTATTTCAACCAATCCCTTGGAGGATTGATGTATTACTGTTTCTAAGGGTTAGAGCTTTGCTCCCCTATTGTATTTGGGTCATATATTGTCATATCCATGTGTTGACATCATTTTGGGGCAGTATTCTATCATAGACTGCGTCCTCATAGCCTGGTTTTATGCAGAAATAACAGTGTTCTTTCATTTTCATATACATGTATTATTGAGGCTTGCATTGCTTTTCTTGAGAGGTTGTTTCCTCAAGACTTGTACACTCTCTTGCTGCTATACATTATTCTTGGCTATATATTCATCTTCTTGTCTCATAGCTCTTGGAGAAAACGCTGAAGGGTTTCTGGGTCATTCTTTTGTCTTGCAGCACCTCAATCTTGAGGGATTTTCTATGTAAAATTGTTGTTTAACCTTGCTTAATGCCTATGCCCTGTTCCTAAACTCATTATCTGATTTTTCATACTATTTTACATCTTATATCTTCAGAAAATACGCTTCCCTTGCTTCAGTAAATTTCTGCATACTCAAAGTCATGGGAAATCAGGGTTTTTCTTGACTAGTCGGGAAGGAGGAACTGTTTAACTTAGTAAAACGCCTTTTTTTTTGCTGAAATTCGACATGGAGATCCCTCTTGACCTAATCTAACATATTCCAGAACCTTGACCCGTCATTTTAAGCAAATTTTCTTATACACTCATTTTAGGGCCAAAATCCTCACTTTTCCCCACCTTTTTTCCCATAAAATGTGAGTAAAGGTTGCTGCAGTATTTGGAATGGGTCACTGAGTGTTTTTAAACACTTTTTATGATAGTTGAAGCATGCATTCCTGAAAAATGTGTTTTTCAGGCATGATTTGCTGAGAAATCCATTTTTGAGATATTACAGATTTGGAGAGGCCATCGCTGGAGGCACAAAAAATGATGTGAAGTGTTCACTTTGACTTCTATTGACCGCAACATTGATGACAGGTTTGACTGATGTTTTGACCACTGCATTGACTGTATTTTTGGATTGTTTTGGGTTGTGTTCGACTTTGACTAAAGGTCAAGTTTGACCAAGCTTCATTGGAGGTTGATTTGTTGGTTTGACCAATGAAGTCTTTGTTGGCTAGGGCATCCTGTTGACTGCTGTAAATTATATTTTTCTCTTCTGAATAAGGAGAAAATTAAGAATATTTGTGTCACTTTTCTTGGCTTGTCTTATGTCGATTATTGATGTTCTATCAGCATTTACTATCAATGTTTATGTGATTGAATATCTGGAAAATGAATTGGGCTAGTAAGAAAGATTGAAGTAAACTGCTCTAAGCATAGAACATACCATGGTTAACTAAAATTAACAGTTTGTATGGTTCCTTGTTCTTGTGGTATTCCCTATATTGGATAAATAGGTCAATCCATTATGAAGAGAATCGTGAGCATGTTGAAGACATTAGGCACAATTGTTCCCGCACATCAGCTCTTATGGAATGTGCGGAAACATCCTGTCACCATGTCTGTATTGAGGAATCCAAGGTCATTGCTAGGGTCGATCATTTCCACCATAGAAAGCTTAGAGAGGCTATTGAGATTAAGAGACATGCTAGGAATCTCAACAAGGATGATGGTTGGAAATTGAGTAAGAGTTGAACTCTGACTCTCTCTATGTGATTTCTTCCCCTCTCACACGGATTCTTAGTGAGTTAGGTCTTTTAGTTTATTTCTCAGTTTATTTCCCTTCTATTCTTCTATTTCTTATTTTCTTCCTTTATTTATTAAAATTCTGGTGCAATTTCTTTGTTTTTATTAATCTTCTTAAACCTACATCCTTATTTTTATAATATTCTCATTATTATTTTGATCTTATTCAAACCCCCTTATCCTTAATTTATTTATATACTCCTAATATTCCATATTTTTAAAGATTCTTAAAAATGATTATATGATATTTTTTCTTTTTATTATTATTATAATAACACTTTATTTATGAATAAATTTTTTTGGGTATTATTTAACGATTATTTATTGAGATTAACCTATTTAACAAATATTTCCTAATAACCGATTTGAATTTTGTTTCTTTAATAACTAATTCACTAACTCTCCAAGGAATGATGCATCCATACTATTTATTCATGAAGATAGATTAAATTTTTCACCTTGTCATCCTAATGATGTGATTAATCCGAAAGACATGTAACTACAATACACATTTTCTGAGATAAGCAAATTAAAAATTAACCAAAATTCAAATGCTTTCAGAGAAATCAACGTTATAATATTTTAATGAAAGTTTCATTTATCTTAATTATACTTGTCAATATAATATAACAAGTTAGTCATATAAGTAAAACTATATATGACAAAGATTAACTATTTATTAATTTAGGTTTGATATTCCACTTTTTGTAAATTGTAAAAAATAAATAAAATATAAATGTATTGATAAATGTGAAGATATCACATTTTAATTATTTTACAAAAATGATAAGTAAAATGAAAAAAAAATACTCACAATTTAACTACGGTTAATGAAATCAAAGCTTCAAATTTCATTGGTCTTAAATATACTTAATTGTCAATATGATTTAACAAGATATTTGTATAATTAGAACTATGTATATTTATTATTTAATATGATAATTTGCAAATAATAAATAAAATATTATTAATAATATTATTAATCTAAGTTCAATATTCTATCTTTGTAAATTGCAAGAATAAGTAAAATATTGAAATCCAAACAAATTGGACCTTTAGCATGGAACTATATTTTTTAGTCTTTGTTTTGTCCTATATTGATATAATCTAATCTAATATTTATTATTTAATATGATAATTCGCAAATAATAAATAAAATATTAATAATAATAATAATGTTATTAATCTAACTTTAATATTCTGTCTTTGTAAATTGCAAGAATAAGTAAAATATTGAAATCCAAACAAATTGGACCTTCAACATGGAACTATATTTTTTGGACTTTGTTGTGTCCTATATTGATATCATCTAATCTAATTCTTCAATATTAAGAGGGTATTGATGAGAGTGCAATTCATGATCATGCATGTGTCTATATCACTTCAATCAACTATTTCAATAAATTAATGATAATCACTTGAGGTCATAACTTGCATGAGTCACACTAATCCTTAATATGGTTGTATTTTTGCCCATAAAATTTGAAACCACCAAACTTTCACAAAAAAATGCATTAACAAACACTAGTTTAAATTTGTAATACACTTATTTAAATTTGTAATGTTTTTAAACCATTTTTTATTTCTAATAAATAAATGGTAAACTCCATACAAATTAGTTTCTAACCAATTATAAATTTGAAATATAAGTTTAATAAAAATGAAAATTATTTTTATAAAATTAGTTTGTCAACTAATTTGAAAATTATAACATAAATTTTTATAAAAATAAAAATTTATTTTTTATAATTTGTATTTTTTGTTTTGGAAAATTTATTTTTTATTAAAAAAATAATAATTAAAATTCAAAATTCTTAAACCGGTATTAATCACACACGACAGCCATTACATTCCATTTCATATGATAATCACTCAATTACATGGACGCTAACACACTCCATTTCACAACTGCTTAAATTTATTTATTTCGAAGTAATGTTTTCGTGTTGGGATCTTCCCATTAGTTTGCATCCAACCATTCTCTCTCACCTTTTATTTCCTTTGGAGGTTTTAACTAATCCCATTCCCCACGCAATCTATTCAAATTCGGTTTGCATCCAACCATTCTCTCTCACCTTTTATTTCCTTTGGAGGTTTTAACTAATCCCATTCCCCACGCAATCTATTCAATTTCGGACATTCCATTACCCAAAAAGACTTGAGCATGGACAGTGACGGTAACGCCCCTTCTCCCAACCCTCCACTCCATCCCAGAGGTGTCTATCGCAAGTAACAGAATAGTTTGGTGGTAATTTTTTTTCTAAATTTTGTAAAAAAAAAAATTAAAAATCAAATAGTTGAAAGGTTTGAATTGCATTTTTTATATTAAAAATAGACTACGCATTATTAAAAACAGAAAATAGATTCGGCGTTATAAAAAACACTTAAAACACTCAAAATACTAAAATTTAACGACTGTAATTTAAATTTTCAAAAATCTTTACTAAAATTTTTCATAAACTTACAGAAATTACAAGAATTTCTAATTCTGTAAGTTTTTTCTTTAAACTACTGCTTCCACTTAACCTCGCTGCTCCCACTGCCTCCATTACCATGCCCACAAACTCCAACTACCTCAAGTCCCAAGAACTCAACAGCTCCAGTTTAGAAAAACCTATCCCAACCCAGTGAGGCACTGGTTCCAAATGGCAATCCGAAAGAGAAACTTTCCAGATCTTTCATCGCCTGCATATCCTTCTGAAGGTAATCTTGACCATTTGGCCCCCTAAATTTCAGCATCTGATCCCTCGTCTTTGACCAATTTCCCATAAACCCCTTAACTTTCGATTTTGTAAGCGCACTGAAATCCGTAAGACGGCTCAAACTTTGGAAGGTAATCTTTCCGCATTTGCCTTCTCCTCGAATTCCAATCAAATCCATCTACCCTGCATCGTCAATCTTTCCAGTGAAACCAATTCCCAGATCCCACCAGGAAGATGTTATGTCAAGGGCCCTCAAGCGTTTGAGATAACATTCAAGAATTGAAGCTCTTTCAGATCGTTTATGGCTTTCAGGCAATTCACAGATGCCCATATGCTGTAGTCTGAGGGAGACGATGTTTCAGATTTCCAATACAATTCGGCAGAGACGTTATGAGAGTCATACTAAGATCGAGGACCTTCAGTGAACACAACTGGCACAGAAAGCTTTCATAAACTCCTTTAATACCAAGATTGTTGCTTGATAGGAGTACTGAGAGGTACGAGCATGCAAAGGTTTTTGGCAGGGACTGTAGATTCTTACTTCCCCGAACGAAAAGTGGGTCATGCCCTGTTCGGCCTTAAAATAACACCTCTGCTCCACCGTAGGGTACAGGCCATCGAACTTCTCAGGAATTTTTTTAATCTGTTCTAAAGCAGCCTCCCACTGCTATCGATCAGTATGGTGTGTCAATGCGGCAACGACTACAGTTATGGCCAGGGGTAAACCCTTAAACTCTGCAATTTTCATGGCAACTTGCTCTATTTCCTCTGGAACTTTTCCATTTTGATTTCGAAATGCTCTGCTACGAAACAGCTCCCAACCCTCCTATTGCAAAAGCGGTTCCACTACTTTCTTCTTTTGCACATTCATTCTGGCACACACTTCTTCATCCTTAGTGGTGGGAACAATTTTAAAACCTGAAGTACACTCTTTAACTTTTGTAATGAGGTCAAATGAAATGTTTACCTGTTGGCTATTATTGATAATGTTGAGCAGTGAGGTTTTACCAACTACCCCATGCCAATGAAAACAATTTTTTTGAATGTTTCTATTTTCACCTGTTAATAACCTCTGTTAATAATCTCTCTCTGTGCAGATCGCTTTGCCTTTGCAACAAAACAGATTTGGGTTCTCAATTAGTGGGAGTAGAGTTTCCATATTGACTGCTGCTAGAATAATGGAGTTGCGCCCTCTCAATCGAGTTCATAAGCATTCTAATTCCACTCTCTCAAATCTTTGTTGATTCTATAGCAGTGGAGACACTTCGGACAGCAACAGATGCAGTTTTGTGTCGCTGGTAACTCTTGTAGTCGGTGCCAATAGACCCAAAACTTTCTCTGTGCCAATAGTTCCAGAACGTCCTCTTTCTCTTAGCACTTCCGCCTTCTTCAGGGAAGTCTTTATTGTTCTTTTAAAGCTCTGTTGCGCTTGATCATGCTCAATTTTTATATCATGTATTTGATTGTGCAGATCTTGAATTTCTTTTTTCATTGAGAGCACGACGCAAAAAAGAGAAGGTTACAGAAACCCTAGGTCAAGACATTGGCTATATCCAGTAGCAATACTTTCTGCGATTCGCTTCACGAGAATCACAGAGCATAAGGTTTAGCAAACCAAAATAAACAAACAAGCCCTAAATCACATGGGCAAGGCAAGATTAAGCTCTTGCACCGACGAAATTACCAGCAAAATTAGGGTTTCTCCTCTCGCTCAAACTGGGCGCAGGCTATGCAGATGGACTCTCCAGGTGAATGCATCACGAAGTTGCCAACCTACACGGATTGAGAGATGGGAAGAAATTCGCCATCAAACAACTAGAAAACTAGAAAATAACTTGATTGGACAACCCTCCTATCGTACTTGGTTTGCTAGACTTCAAGGCTTTGTGATTCTCATGAAGCCAATGGCAGAAAGTATTGCTACTGGATGTACAACCAATGTCTTGACCTAGGGTTTCTGCAGCCTCTTAAACAAACTTCTTGAAAATGGTCTTTTTTCTTTTCTTTTGTCATCGATCCATATGAAAAAAAAAATGTTCCACATCTAGACAATCAAATACATGATATAAAAACGGACGGTCAACAGAGCCCTAAAAAATAAAATAGTCAGCTAGGGTTTCTGCATGCTCTGGAACAAATTTCTTGAAAGGGTGAAAATGGTCCAGATCTAGACAATCAAATACACGATATAAAAAAGGACGGTCAACAGAGCCCTAAAAAATAACATAGTGAACTAGGGTTTTTGCATGCTCTGGAACAAATTTCTTGAAAAGGTGAAAATGGTCCAGATCTAGACAATCAAATACATGATATAAAAAAAGACGGTCAACAAAGCCCTAAAAAATAAAATAGAGAACTAGGGTTTCTGCATGCTCTGGAACAAATTTCTTGAAAAGGTGAAAATGGTCCAGATCTAGACAATCAAATACATGATATAAAAAAGAACGGTCAACAGAGCCCTAAAAAATAAAATAGTGAGCTAGGGTTTCTGCATGCTCTGGGACAAATTTCTTGAAAAGGTGAAAATGGTCCAGATCTAGACAATCAAATACATGATATAAAAACGGACGCTCAACAGAGCCCTAAAAAATAGTGAAGGCTTGGCTGAGAAGGCACAAGTCTTAAAATAACATTCTGAATCTATTGGCACAGACTATCAGACTTACCAGAAACACAAAACTGCATCGGTTGTCTCCGCGGCTATAGAATCATCAAAGATGCCAAAGAGTGGAACTGAAATGCTTCTGAACTCTCTTCAAAAAGGGCGCTGCCCTAATATGGAAACCCTACTCCACGGATCCAGATACCGATTCAAAACCCCGAAGCTGGTTTTGTTGCAGAAGCAAAGCGATCTGCGGAGGAGGCGCTGAGAGGTTGTTAACCGATGAAAACGGCAACATTCGAAGAATTGGTATCATTGGCATGGGGGGCGTCGGTAAGACGTCGCTGGTTCACACTATCAACAACAGCCAACAGGTAAAGACTTGATTTGAACTCATTATTCAAAAATTATATTTCATACCTGAAATGTGTCTTGAACATAGATATAACTTTGAGTTTCGAAATTATATAGGCGAACGGGTAAGCTACGCAATTGTTTAAAGAACAAAAAAGATTAGGGTTCTGTTGCTGAAATTTGACAGGGGAAATGGTCACGCTTACATTCCGCCAGATATGCAGGCGATGAAAAATGTGGATGCAATGCCTGCCGTATCGCTCCCCCTGAAATGTAATGCTGGTCGTATTATTTCTAATTTTTTAACTTGTTAGAGTAAAATGTATTGTAATCAGTTTGTGAAATTAGTTTTGATTTTTAATAGTTTTTTTAAATTTTTAATTAATGGTTTTGAATAAAAATATATTTTCTAAAATTTTATAATAATTGTTAAATATTGAAATATATTCCATTTTTATTAAATTATATTCGAATTTTATAAGGGCGTGTCGTTTCCAGGCAACGTTTTAGCCCGGACTCCGGCAAAGATTTTTAAAAAATCCGGCAAAGATTTCATCAGAATCATGTTTACAGTTGTTAAACTTAAGTATTTTGAGTGCCCTAAGGGATTTTGGTAGTGCTGAATCCATTTCTAACTTCAAAAATGGATTTCAAACATTGCAAGTACCTGATTTCTTGAATTTAAGTTGCCCGGATCCCGGCAGAAAACTGCCGTCCGGGCTAAAACGTTGCCTCGGTAGACTACTCCTTTTATAATTCGTTGAGCAACTAGTTTTATAAAAATAACTTTTGAATTTTATAAAATAAATATATTTCAATTTTATAACTAATTGAGTAACTAATTTTACAGAGTTTGCAAAAAACATTAAAAATTAAAAAAACCACACACAAACACATGTCCAAAAAATTTATCATTCTTGATTTGATGACTGCACGGAATTTTTTTCATAATTGTTTTTATTAACCTTGATATCCTTTAATTCTAATTAACGCTTCACGCGTTTTGATTGTCATGCTTCGTGCTGGAAGTTAGTGCTGCTTCTCCCTCCTCTCAATTTGAAGAGTCGTTAACGTGGCCGTTGAGCTACTGGCTATAGCCGGTTGACCTGCCGACACACCCAATCTCGGATTTGCTTCGGCCGCGAAATAAATCCAGCATGTGCGTCGAGACTCTTTTCCCGATGCGCTTAAGGTATGCGAGGTCGAAATGTTTCTTTCTGACACGTGGCGGTGGCGGTGACGGAGAGAGAGTGTCGTTTTGGATTCTGTTTGAAAATTGATCGAACGAGGGATAGGAATGGCCCACTTTTCACACCATTTTTGTCTCAAACAAAACCCAAACCCTAATTGTGTGTTAAGGCGAGCGATTGGTTACAGCTAACAATAAAGTCTCCGAATATTTTTTCAAAAGGTTCCACTATCCTGCCTTTTCCCATATTGCTCCCAATTTATTTTTTTAATGTATTTCTAAATTTAATTATTGGTTTTGTTGGATTCATTTAGTGAGAGGTGTTATATGCCTATGGTGCAGAAAGGCGTTTGGTTATTATTAAATATAACTTTCTGTGTGAAAATAAAAATAATAATATTTTTAAAATAAAATTTATTGAGTTGGTTAAAATGGATATTTAATATATCTTTACTCATATATATATATAATTTTATGAGAGCATATATTGTTTATCTTATTTTAAGTTTTTAGTTTAGTTCATGTTAAACAATGTTTTTGTTCTTAATAACATTAATAATGTTAAATTAAAATGTTTAATGTCTTTTTAATAAGAGAATTCTAAAGAATAAAGACAAAATTCATGTATGGAGTATAGTTTTTTATTTTATTTTATATAATTAAAAAAAATCCAAATAATGTTGAGATATGTATAGATTACAATATTTTTCGTCAATATACTATATTGTTTATATTATATCTATGAAATGTAAAAATAAATATATTGTATGTATTTAGTAAAGACATTATATATTATATAACGGTTTTAATTTATTTTTTTCCAAATAATGTCTAGAAATGTGTAATTACAAATATTCAAAGTAGTATAATATATTGTTTATATTACTTAGTATGCATAATTAAATGCTTAAATTATAAATATTTTGGTTAATATAATATATGGTTTATATTATATAATTATAATTATATTAAAAAATAATATCAAAGATAAAAAAAATAAAAATAAAAAATATTTAAATTTAATATAGATTAAAATTATATAATTAGTTATTTAATTTATTTGATAAAAAATAATTATATTTTATTAAAACTTTGCTTTGATAGAATATTATATTTTTATTATTTTTAATATAAAATATATATAAACAAAAATAAAATTGTTTATTAAATTTATTTGAATTAAAATTTAAAAAAAAAAAACAAAAACAAAAATATAGTATATTTTGATTAAAAAAATTAAGTTAAAATATAAAAGAATATTAATTTGGACAAATTTAAAAATGAAATTATTCATAATTATAAATTAAATAATGTTTAACTTAATAATAAATAATATTTGATTTGATATTTTGATTAAGTTTGTTTTTTTTTTTTTTAATTTACTTTAGATACTATTTTGATTAACAGATTTAGTTTTCTAATAAATTTGCATTTCAATATTATTTAATGATTAATATTATATTATTCTTTATCGGGGTGAGTGCTAGTGAAATGGTGACAGTGGGAATCATGTTATGATCAGAGACATTATGTTTCATAATAGAGGGTGGTTGGATGGCAGCCCTCATTCAATTCACTGCATGCGCAAGGTGGTAAACAATATAAATGGAGGTGAGAGATGGTGTGAGGTCCTTCTAGATGCAACACCTCTGAGGTACTATATAGAGAACCCAGACGGGTATGGTCTAGCTATCTACTACCCCTATGAAGCTTCAAGGGTGACTATAAAAGGTTTGTTCATGTCCGGGTTCGATCTTCATGTTGTAAGCATCGACTGTGGGCATGTTCTTTTTGTTTTCCCCAACCTTTCCTTTCTCACTATGTTCATCTGTATTCGCTTAATTCGTCAGAGGATTGTCTGTAAGATGGCACTATGAGTTAGTTATGGAAATGATCTGGTAATTTGGAGGGAAAGTATGCATTATTTATGCAAGTGGATGGGCTACCTCTATAATCTTTTTGTCTCTTATGGAATCATGATATCATTAATGTATGTGCATACCCAAAATGTTCTTGGGGTATTGATTAATGTTTTTCATATAGGGGCCTTTTATCCAATGTTTTTCTCTGTTTTAAAATTATATGTATGGACCCTCATGGGGTAATTCGAAGTGAAATTCCCATGGCATGGCCATAACTCATGTCTCAAGGAGAGTATGTAAACAAAGGGTGAATATGGGTGGTTTGTTACCTCATGGATGAGTCAGATCAGAGAGAAAAGGATGGTTGCATGGGCCTTTTGCTTATCTTCCTTCGATATTATGTTATATTACTGATACAGGGTCATTCTTTTGCTAGCTTCGTAAGTCTGCCATGTTGGGCCGCCTCTCTGTGAGATAGTCTCAAGCTCGTATGAACCATGGGCAACAGTGCAATGGTTTCTTAGTTTTTGGGTTCATGGGCACTTGTGTGATCTGTACTCTAATATCATGGTTCGTCCCTCTCGTAATGAGGTCACTGGATGGAGTCGGGGGAGGGGGGAGGGGTGGTTGGGGCCAGAGTCGGAGTTGAAACAATGGAACTAGACAGGAGGGGAGGCAACCCAAACCATGTCAGACTAGGGGTTGTGGGCGTCATGGTATCTCAAGCCTGACCCAAGAGGTTGTTTTGGCTTTCCAAAACAATACGCTTCCATAGGTTCGGCAACAAATTTCTGGATGGGAGAAATATCTAAAACAACAAGCAAAAAATTATGATCTGGACATGGCGAAATGGAAATCTCTATCACAGACCCTGGTCACTGACGAGGACGATATTCCAAATTTCAACAAACAATGTACTTATACTAGATAGTGAAAAATATTGTGGCAAAAGAAATGGTGGCCTTCTCTGCTGGTCCATCCAAGGAGACTCTCGAATTGCAGGAAATTCACAGGGAATTTCAACTCATCCAGTGTAAGATCCAACTTCAAAATGCTCGTCTTAGCCGCATAAAGAAACACATCTCGTGCTTCCCTCAAACTGAACTTTCAGGCTCTAGTGCGAAAGATTTGATGCCCATAGATTCTTTTGATGAGTAATTTGATAATCTGCGTGTTTCTTTTTAAAATTATGAGATGTCCATATGATAGCCCTACAATTTTTTATGTATAGTTATATAGTTAATAGGAAAATCAAAGACAATTAGGCATATATAGCGATGTGAGACAGTCTCAGAATTTTTAAGTTTTGGTGAGCCTATAATGCAATCAGATGGCCAACAAACCTAGTTTCCCAATGGGCAAGTTAAGGCCATATGATCCTGGTGGATTTGGATGTAAAAGTTACTTGTTCATGTTTTTGAAAATGGAATAGAAAAGAAATGATAGGCTTAAAAAAAAATTAACATTATATTTAAAATTCATTTTTTTATTAATTTATTTTACTTAGAAAAGTAAATAAAAGACATTTTTATTTTTCAAATTAATTAAGACATTTATGAGATAATTTTTTTGTAGAAAATTAAATATATTTTTTTCTTTTATTTGAACATTGCCTTTAAAAAGCTCTTCACCCTTACATCAATTACACATTATCTATTTTTTCTCATATGGCATTCTAAGCATTGCAACGGAGGAATAAAATACACCATAAAATTTAAACAATGCTTTATACACCCAATTCTCTTAACACAAATATTTGAAGTTTCAACTTCTTTTTCTAGAATGTTTTATCAATAAATTAATATATGTAGTTTATCTTTTTTTCTTTTTTCCTCATAAGGAACTTCTTATATTAGTTAAAAATATAGGTTATGAAGATGAAACTGTCAAATGTGTGTACTTCATCTCATTAATAAAAAAAAATTTAACTTGACATTAATCAAAACTCAGTAAGGCAAGTGTTGTATGTTTGTTGAATTGAATATAAGAACTTGTATAGCATGAGTGGAATAGTTTCTCCTTAGAAGTCATATGTGTAATGCTCCCTCCCATGGTCCACCCCCTAGTTCTTTCTAGTCTAAATGGAAAGTGTTACTTTTACTAGTACATATGGGTGGAAAATTCGACGTTGTATTCTAACATTTCAGTTGTATTGTCTGATCTTACATGCACTTTTTGTATTATTTTTTTAAAATCTTCGACTTTCATTGGATATCCAATAAACACAAGTATCGTCAGATATCTGATGATAATTGTGGTTTTCAGATATCCAAAGCCAATTGAATATTTGTCAAATATCTGATGAACATTCAATTTTCGTCAAATATCCAACTAACATATTGTTAGATATTCGATAATAATTGTGTTCATAAGATATCCAACAAAAGTTTGGGATTAAAAAAAGGAATACCCAAAAATCAAGAAAAAGATTATTTTATAAAAAAACAAATACGTAATAAATTCCTAAAAAAACAGCACTACTGCCCATATTTTCAGAGTTACCTATAAGGGCCTATGTTTTTATATTTTCATGGACAAATGCTATAATCACTAGGTTTCTAATCACACTTGCATTTTTCATATGCCAAATTTTAGTGATTGTATCTAACTTAAGCCCCTTATTAATAACCATAAACCGTTAATGAGCACTCGTGAAGTGACAAAAACCTAATTTTTCGCAATGGAAACTGCGACGTCAAATCTAGAATGCAGAATGTATGAAGCAAGATTTCCATAAGGCCGTAGTCTAAAAAAGTAACAAAATGGCTCAGAATTCAGACTGGATTTAATCCTCATTATTTCTTGACTGTATCAGATCCCCCCATAGGAAATGAGCAATGATGGTATTAATTTGGGATATAATACCCTGAGGAAAGAAAAATTATATCACTATTACTAGATTCTGGTGGAAGGAAAACAAAGCATAAAACATATATATATATATATATATATATACATATACCTATATAAGCTATTAATCTTGTTGGCCAAACCTAGGAAAGCAATGATAGTTAAAAAAATTGGTTTGTGTATTCTTATGTCATGTCTTCTAAAGATAAACACATTAATGCTTAAAAAAATTGGTTGAGTGTTCTTATGTCATGACTTCTAAAAGTAAACATATTATGGTCTATTACTATTTGATGTTTGATGTGAGATATTACAATGTGGTAGAGTGCCTCGTAAATTACAAAAACATATTTCAACTAAAGAGTTCTAAATTGGACATAATATAATAAAGCCCTCATTTAACTAAATGGTCCTTGAATGGGGTAATTCTTTTGCCAAAATTCTTTGTCCTATATTAAAGATGATTAAGCTACAAAACAAACACCTTTTTATATAGAAGTCCTAATTTGAAGTATTTATTAAGTCAAATTTATGTGTATAATTGTCTTACCAAAATTGCATAATACTTGTAATAAATGTCTGTCCACGGGAGTGATAAAGACAACACCCCACTTTTACATTGTCAAACAAACCCTTGTTAACATGTTTTTTATTTTCTATGAATGGAAGGTATAATTAAGCTTCCAGCTCAACCAATTCATGTGTAAGATTTGAATCTTTTTTATATACTGATATTGTTTGTATTAACTAATAAAGTAATTTTCATTAACACAAATATATACATGTATGTATATTTTGGAATAAGAATTCAGAATTTTAATTCAATTATCACTAATTATTAGACAGATGGTATGGATTTAATCTCCACGGAATATTCTAGAATATTTTTATTAATTGTCTCAAATCAAAGGTTGAGGTTTATCTCAAAAATAGTTATGTCATTTTTTCCATTTTAATTAAATTGATTAATTGTTCGTAAACATTTATACCCATCACAACACTTATTTGATGACGCAATTCACATTGCCAAGATTCAAAAAAATTCATAAAAAATAACTAAATTACAACTCTATTATAAATAATAATAATAATAATAATAATTATTATTATTATTATTATTATTATTATTATTATTATTATATGAGTTAAACATATGCATATTTTAAAAACACATGTAACAACATTACAAACGATGAAAATTCATCCACATTACCATGATTCTTAATTACGTCGAAGGCATTTACTCTGTGGCTTGGGGTGAGCACGCACTATTCACCCTAGCTAATAAGAGTCCCTCGATTTCGTCCTCCTCGCATCTATTCAAAGTTGACACATGGCTATTTCTTATTGCTTCGGTTCCTTTTCATTTTCTTCTCTCACTGGAAGGTCCTTCTCACGTTGGCTTTAGGTTTGAAGGCTCTAACGTCCACAGGAAACAGACGATGTTCCCTCCTTGCAGAATCACGACCCATCAGAATTCCTACTGGAACCTCGCGGCAGCATCGACCTCGTGTTCGAGTTGCGATCGAGCACTGGCATTAGTACTTCAATGGCATCCGGCGCAACAATGACATTGCTCGAGGGCATGGACATGGGTAGGTCGACACCATAGCTAGTGAAGTTAATCACACCTACAAATAACGAGAAAAACCATTAAAATCTCAAATTGTTTAATCAAAAATTATTTTTTCTTATTTAAAACACAACATACAAAAATGGAATTGAATTATGTGAGCCATGGATTTTATTCTGATGCTTTAATGGTGCTAGAGATCCTTTCTTGTACAACCTAAACTTAATCATGTGATTCATTCAAATATGTCATTCTCGATCTAATCTTCTTTCCGAATATTCGAGATACCAATCACACTTGCGAAGAAAAGAAAAGTTATTTGAAATAAATTCATAAAACTCAAATTAGTGGAATTAATAGACCAATCGAGAGATTTGATGGCCAAATTCCTCGTTGGAAAATATTTTCTATTTTATTTGGTTTAAAGTGCTCTAAATTGGCTCAAGAGGACAAGAATACTCTCATAAACTTGTGAGACAATAGACACAACAACCATAATAAATACTAGCATTTGTACCAAGAGGTGCAAAGACACCCCGATAGATTTTTTGTGTTTGAGGATAGGGTTTCTTTTTCTTTTTCAAAAAGTGCAGCATGGAAAATATATATTGGGAATGTTAGTGGAAGCAATATATGCTGAGTTGACAAGGAATCCATATGCACCGTGAAGTACCATAAAAGTGGCATGCCATAAGCATTAAAGGTTGTATCACGTTAACACATTGAAGACAACGGTAGACTTGGAATTGAATTAATGAGCTTTTCTTGTTAAAATGATGTACCCATACGTGTAGAGAAATTTCAATCGCAACACCCCATCATAGTCCACAGGACCTTTATGTAGGTAGTTGCATGACAAGCAAATTTAGAGATGTATATTCACAAGCATGTTTTTATGGGGAAAACAACAGGTAACCGTAAATGATTAAATGTTTTCGTTTTTGCAAAAAGGAATTAATCATTTTAAGTTGACTTCTACAATTTCAGCAAAGCCTAAGGCTCCAATTCCAAAAACATGAACAAAATAAAATTTGATAGAATAATATATATATATATATATATATATATATATCTAAATAAAAAATCAATTAGTGTTGATAACTTCTATGCAAAATCCATAATCATGTGTTGAGGATTCAACTTATAGAGACATATTCCATTAGATGTTTTTAGTGCACCATGTGCTAAAAATGGCCATCAAATTCTATAATTTCTGTCAAATTATAAGCGATAAGCATGTGATGAAGATTTAACTTACAGAGACATATTCCATAAAATGATTATCTATGACTATGAGAAATTTCAAGTTTAAGGTGAGAAAATATATGTTAATGGAAATAAAAAATGTACAAGGTATTCAATAGTTTTTGAACTGTGGACCTATAATGGCACCATAGTTGTTGTTTATTTGATTTTGGTCAACATAAGAACAACCCTTGCACTAATTTCCATGGCTTCTTGTTGTTGTTGGATAACACAAGAACAATGCTTGCACTCATGGTAATGGACTTTTCCAGAGGGGGTGCCATTGTGGACCAACACCTCACTGTAGTTCCACATATTTTGTCTTGTTGGGAGTTCAAAGAGTGAGAGTGTAAATTAGAACCAGTTTGTTGTACCACTTGGGCACTTAAGTATGGCAAACTCAATGTTGTTGTGTAGACGAGTCTTTAGAATGTGGTTAAAATTTGCATAGTAACCCCAACCTTAGTAGCTAAAAAAATATATTATATTTAGTAACACCAAAGCGTTTTGCAATTATCAGATAGTGTATATTCAGTGGACAATGAAGGCATAAGAAAATTTGAACTAGTTCAAATTAAAACCATGGAAAATGAATTAAAATAAAAAAACAAAAATTCCATACAAACACGCAGAATAAAAATCTCACAAATGAAAATCAATGGATGGGATCAACTTGTTTCTTGTTATTTATAGTTTATCATTTCATGAAATGAATTTCCTGTTTTTTTTTGTTTCTCATTTCCAGAAACACGTTTCTTGTTGCTTCCTTTTCTAGTGCTCAAATAAAACTAGAACAAATTCAACAATCAAGTGCACAATGCATTGCGGATCTTGATCCTAGGGTCAAGTGAGTAGTGAAAAATATGGAAAGAGCTCATGTCTAAAGGAATGTAGAATGTGTGGGGTAAATGTTGCAAAAACCATGAAAAAAATGGTGAATTGTTGATTTTCTAGCAAATCAACATGCAAATGAGATATTTCCCAAAACAGTATGTTGGTATGAAATAAAGCACATTTTTCTTGGAAAAAAATGGCAGCAGTAGAATAAATCTTCTATAAACTACAGAAAAATGATTCACTTTGTTAATTGAATTTAGTCATATATTCAGTTTAGTATTTTTATATGCATTTTGGATAGAAAACAATGTTTTTTTTTTTTTAATTACTAATAGTTTATTTCCATTTTTGTAGATATCTCTTCTTTAAAATATGGGTAGATAGTCAAATATGTAGTCTTGATGTCAACTAATTCACATCATACTACAGTTGTAATATTAATCAAGTATCCTTGTGTTGATTTGTGTGCCTTGCTGGCCTGTAAGATAGTCAAATATGTAGTCTTGATGTGAAGTAATTCACATCACAATACAATTGTAAGATTGTTCAAGTAATGTTGTGTTGATTTGTGTGCCTTGTTGGCTTGTAAGAGGTCATAATATGCAGGTTCTTTTTGACATGCAAGCTTACAGGTTTGCTTGGATGCAAGGGTGTGGGTATGGATGACCCCACATTAATATTTAGACATTTTGTGATGCATCAACATGGTAAAGGATAATTTCAAAAATTCATTTTGCACCAGAAAATAGGAATTTCCGAACTGAAAAGTTTCCTTGGATGCACATATGTAGGGATCCAAGGAATGTTGTTTCCTTGAGTTTTTTTTAACGTGTGAACCTTTTTAAGGGTAAAGGCCATTCCTTGGGTTCTTTATTGTTTTTCTTTTCTCTGAGATTTTGGAAATTTTTGCTACTTATTTCAATGTCAAATAATTTTGAATATTCCACATGCATTGTATCTATATATTCTGCAAACTTTCATAGTGGAAAATATTCAATATCCTTTTTATTTAAAACCGTGGGGCAAATTGATCCCAACAGGTTAAAGTCAAATTTGGACTAATTCATTACAAAGATCTTTGAAAGTTGCTAAGAAATATAGAGATTGAAAACATTCATTGACCATAGATGGAGAATGAGAAATTGTAGAGCCAAAACACCAAGCGCTTGGATTTTTTCCCCGAAATTTTCAATGCCCCAACTGTGACAATTTAAGGGATTAAATGCCATTTCAACACTGACCTATCACTTAGAAATAAATTATTCTAACACATGGTCTACGTTGAGTATGAAGATTGGATCGAATATAAGAGGTGTTAAATGAAGCGACAAGGGTGTGTGTTCTCAATGTGTGAAATTTATTATGCATATCAGGCCTGTCATAAACTTTGAGTACCGTCAAGGATACAATAGTTGTATAATTGTTGTTCCAAGAAGCCCAACATACAAAATAAGTCACACAGAAAAGGCACAGTCTTACATCCTATTTTTCATGATATCAAATGGCAGAGAGATCTACATTCTTTCAATGAAGGAATTCACATGTAAATAATCATTGACCAAGGCAGCAACAAATCCTCCTAAACCAACATTCATGTCCATGGTATTTCGGGATGTTCCTTGGGCCAATTATCATATAAGCCTCCTAGAGTTTTCTATCATGTCATTCCATAGTTGAGAATTTTCATTTAATTTTTAGTAGTAATTAAGGTTCATTATTCTTATTGCATATGCTCTACTTTTAGTGAATGCAAAACCAATCAAACTTGCCTATTGTTTTCTATTTATGAGCAAGAAATTTCCTTGAAACAATAAAGAAAGGCGCTCAGAGTGGGCATGGAATTCAGAAAAATATTAGTGAAATCAGATTGAAATGATACAATATCTAATGCGAGGAATGGAAGAGAAAATCGGATTGACAACCCTAAGAACTAACATATATGCTAGTCATAAGGAAAATACATTACCTAGACTAAAATGATATATGCAATAAAATTGAAATAATTGAAAGTAGTTGTCTCAAGCAACAATAATCCTATTACTTGCAAAAGACAGAATCCATGAAACCTGGTGATGAAATCCTCAACTTGGAATAGAACTATTTAGAGCCTCTTTTTGTGGACTAATTCATTTCAAAGATCTTTGAAAGTTGCTAGGAAATACTGAGATTGACCATTTCCAAAACCTTGATCCATTTAATATGCCATAACCAGTGGCATTTAATACTACTTTCAGAAATAAATTTGAAGACCAAACAAGTTCTAAAAATGGTATCAATAGTTCTGCGAGTCCCAACATGTTTTTGGCCATGATGGGTCCTTGAACAAGGAGATGTAATGTGTGGCCTTGGTGATTTTGTATGGAATTTCCCATTTTAGATAATAGGAGGAATTTCTTAATAATGCAACTGATAAGAGTAATGGAGGTGAAATGGATTCTTACTGCAGGAATCAATGAATAAGAGTGCCATGAGATTAGGTGTTGATGTGATTGTCTTCAGTTGTTTTTATCATGGAATTCTTGGCACATAGAGCATCGAGCTCTCTTCTTAGTAATTTTTGCGGCAGATGCAATAGAAGGCAGTGTTGTTGTTGCACTGCTTCAAACTTGTTATGATGTCCCAAACCAAATCAAAACTAGGCTAAAAATCATCAGAAGTGAAATCCAACTCTAAAATATAATGCCTCAGGAAGTGGAGATGGGTTGGAGAACATTAAAGGCTATATATATGTGTAGTTGTGAATTAGATTTTTGATGTGGTTGATCTAAAATATGAGCTTGGATTCACTTTCACAACTTGCTTATTGATTACCTTAATTGATCTGGTCTTGATCTGTTCTAGTGTCCTCCATTGTATCTTAATAATGGTACCAATGAAGTTTTTGTTTATTGCAATGTTTTATCACAATATTTTAATAGTTTTAAATATATATATATATATATATACATACACATGTTCAAATATACCTGTCACATGAGGACTGGATTGTAAGTCCCTGTTTGAAAGAATAGTTAAAAGGTGAGAAACAACAGTGAACTGATTGGAAATTGAATCAGATACAAGAAAGGAACATGTAACAACACTATAATGAACTTGTAATGAACATGTAACAGTACTATAGGAAATATTATTTAATTGAAATGAATCTAAAACCAATTAGAGAGAAACAAGTATAACAACTAAACGTTGAAGACACTAAGCATGATCAAATTGAAAGAAGTTATGACTTGATATTCAGATTAACAAAAGGAAGTATTATCCATTAATAAGATTTCAAAGCTTATAAAAGTGGTTTTTTCACTTCCTCTATATTTGGTTTATGTGTACTGAAATAGAGGAGGACGTGCAAACAAAATTGCATCAATGTCGGTGACAGAACAGGTGCAAACAAAAGTGCAATATTTTGCGTCCACTATTGTCAAAAAATTCTGATGGAACAAAATTGATAGTGTTTTGTGCTTTTTACATTGGATTTTCAAAAGCTCCCTTTCTCTTGGAAGGTCTTAGGAGGAGGTTGTCTTAGGGTTTCCATAGAAGTTTTAATACAGAAATTTTAGGGTTGAAGTTCTAGGTGGTGTAGTAGTGTCGTAGCTAACAGGTCGAAGTTACAATGTGTAGCAGTTTTTGTGCAAATTCAAGGAAGAACTTGAGGAAGGGTTGGCTTGGTAGTGAGAGAAGGATTTGGTCTAGGGATTGTGTCTTTGTATCACATTTGAAGCATATTCTAAGAAGAGAAGAGTTTCTAGGTTTTCCCCTTGGAGGGGTATTTCCTTAACTGAGAGCCTATATCTACGTCCTCTTTTCTTGATATTGTTTGATGAAGAGATATAGCTAAAGAACATAAACAAGATAACTAAATATTCACAAGCAAGTATCAAGGATCAAGAAAGTAAGATATAATCGTTGCCACCTTACTTATTCTAACAGACCCATAGGGCACGTAAGGGAGCCAAAATTCCAATTGAAGGCCTTTCTCCAGGCTTGGAAATTCAACACAGAATAAAAGTAATTAAGAGCCATAGGGATTAAATAATAGTATCTATGAGCCCAATTGAAGACACGCCACAAAGACACCTTCTGGTGCTGAGGTCAAGTAATTAACTATTCCTAAAACTCACCATCCTCTAAGTAACACATGAGAATGGAATCTCATCCTTCTCTAGTCCCAGGACTTGTCGTCACTTCTCTCTACAAGGGTTATAGCCATGATTATACTACCCTTGAAATAATGCTCGAACAACAAGAGTTGCCACCTTTCCATATTTCGCCTCGCGGGAAATCTTTCTTGCATTAATCTTGCGTACATCTCTAGGGATTTACACATGCTGGTGCATGTGATGGGGTGGCCACACCACTCTCCATCCTTTATTACCTTTGAACTTGTGACCATGGCATCGTGAATCCCACAATCAACCTTGATCTAGCACACACCTCGATCAGGGGAGAAACAATTGGATTTTAAACTCCAATGCTTCAACTCTTTTCTATAGGATTTGTGTAGGTGTATAACCAACATTTTTCACTCTTCTCAAACATGGGAGTAATATGTTTTTAATCCATTTCGGTATTAAGAGAAATCAATTTAATGTACAAATATTCTCTTTCCTTTCATCACGATGAGAAATGATTTTTCCGTGCTCCTAGTTTTTGTTGATTTTTCTTTATGTTAGTATCCTAGAGAAAAGATCATGATGCTTGAACCCAAAGAATACATCAAACATATGATATTTAGAAACTTGGAACATGGAGCAACAATGGTTAGACTTGTAAGGGATGGGTATATAGTGGAGGTCCTCTTAGAAAGTCAAAAAAATAGGTTCGTGGTCCTAAATGGAAAAGGGATAATGGAAGAGATGTGTAGATTATCAATAATGAAAGTGATATAAGATAAGTGAACTAGGAACTCAATTATATGACAAGGGCCTGGTCTTATATTTTTCAATATCAATCTAACCTTGGAGGGTTTGGAGACAAAAAGGTTATGGTCCATAATGATATCATCCAACTATTTTCTAAAAGAGTCTCAAATATGTACTCCGCCTATTTTTTTAGAAGACACAATGACATATGTGCTATCAATCATTTACATAATTATCAAGATGGATGGGATCTTTGAAGAATTTTTGAATGAAGCATCACATTCTCATTTTACCCAAAAATGAATTGGTGAATAAATATTGAATTATTTCTTACTGAAATATGTTGAAGTTAGCACTATGAGGATGAAGTATGTTGATTTCTTTGTATTTCCATTAAGGATTAGTCCCATAAAGTGCAAAGAATTTGGGTGGCCCTCCATGAACTAACCACGTCAATGTTATTAATTTTCCAAAGTTTGTTTTATGTTTCCATCACAGTACAATATTCTAATTTGGATTCCTAGACAAGGGAGACAACAATCTTATCACATCATATCAAATCCCTCACAACTTCTAATAGAAAAATTACTTATCACTTAATAATGTCAAGAGGTCAACTTCATTTCATAGTAGAAGAATTTTGGTCCAATGAATGAAGGCCAAATCTAGTGCATATTGGGACTCATGATTCTTATATTCACTGGTTTCTTCTACCCTTCCTTGTTTTATTTTTTCTTCTAGTCTTCATTAAGGTACACCCTTCTTCCTTCACATCTTCTTTCTAGATCTAGAAATATTGTTTACTGTTTTAAATCCCATTAAGAAGGGATTATGATTTTTGCAAAAAATATTTAGAGGACATTAATGTGATCAAAATATTCTAAGAGGAGGGTTTAGAGGTGAGAAAGGGAGAGGATTATGGAAAGGAGGTTCCATGATCTACTATATTAGTGTGTGATAAGGAGGCATGAAAGGATGTTAGAAAGAGGAGGAACGAGGGTAGGAGGCGAAGAGGTTGGAGTGGAGGGAGGGGCTAAATCACACTAAGAAGGATTGGAGTATTAATTCAAAGAATTCAAAAAAGAAAAAATGTATCAAGAAATGCTTTAAGAAGCTCTAGAGGGATTTTTTTTACCACTACTAGTATCCCAAGTGGAAAAGGGGAATTACAAAAGGGCAACAATTTTGTGATGTTTTGCAAAATGGTCGTATTCATGTGAGACTTACACTTAAGAGGAAGATACCCATAACCAATTTATTGAGGATGTGTGAAATTATCCAAGGTTACGTTTATGGCTTCTAGAATTCATTTTATCAAATAAGCTTTTACATAGATTCAAGCTCAAACATACAATCCCAATTTTGATTCAAACATATCTATGTGTTTCCTTGGGAATAACACATTGCTTCTAGTGATTTATTGATTCAACAATGAGGAGTGACATGAGGAATATGGACCCAAATAACAATATTGAGAGCACATCCACCTTGAAGTAAAGTCAAGGTTAAGGTCTATATGCCTAATGCATATCTCTTGGGGCCATGAAGCTAGGGCTAGTCTAGAAATTCATATCCCTATCCTCTTTAAGCTCAAACAAGATAGCGTAATACCCTCTTCGATAGAAGAAAATATAAGAGAAGATTTATTGAACGATTCCATCAAGACTATTTTAACCCATTCATCCATGGCTTTTGGGAAAGTCCATAAGTTAATGAATTCATTAGTAGAATTTCTTTCTACAAGAGTTATAAGTTTGAGTTATTGTGGGAGTAAGTTAGACATTAAGAATGGATTTTACTCTCTTTAAAAATTGAGAAGTGAGTTTGGGGAGTTTCCTTGAATGCAATGAGTAATGTTAAAAGGTAAGCATGCTCTTAGAAAGGGGAAGTGAGTTTGTATAAATCTCCACTCCCAAATCCATAGCTAAGAGGATCACCCAAAGGAATGACAAAGGCTAAATATTGGATCTAGATTAAGTATGCACACTCTTAGAGAGGGGAGTGAGCTTACATAACTTCCCCCTCCCACATCCATAGCAAAAATGAAAGAAAAAAATCAAATCTAGATTTTAGATTTTCAAAATAATTAAATATAATTATGATATTAATAAAATTGGATACCAATTTAACGAGAAAAACCAAAACTTCTTATATAAATAAATAAATGATTTTTTAGTTTATAACATCATAAATTCTATGAGCCCTCTCATTTGAGTTGCTTCGGAAAATTTGCTAAATTAGGAAATGTAGTGATAACTTATAAAAATGATTTCTCATCCTAAATAATCCTTATCATACAAAAAATTCATCAATATGTAAGCATTTGGGCTTGGCAGTTTTAATTTATTTTTTCTTAAATAGAATGTGATAATGTCCAATTGACGAGAGTTTCCAACTGTTTTGTTGGAGGCGATACTGTGCAAGAGACATTGAAGTAGATCTTGAAATGGTCAGTCTCGTCTGCATTTATCGGCCATTTGGGCAGAGGTTTGTCATTAAAAATAAAAATAAAAAATAGTATGTTTCTCATATATGCCTGTTGTGTCTGGATACACGCCCGATAAAAATACATGTTCCTAGTAGTGGTTAGGAGAGGAGAAAAAGTAGGGCGAAACCCGATGAAATAATTTACTCCATTCCCATATGTTAACAAGCACTGGTCATCTTCTCAATAAACGACCTTTGGCTAAGAAGGATGCCATGTAATATCTGTGAATTTGTGCTCAAGGCTAAAATGCATTATCCTGTTTCGAGATCGAAGTCATCTTGCTCAATTTTCGTGATAGATCACTTGAACATATATTGCAATTGAAGGGTCTCCTGTGCAGCACAGAGAAAAACTTAAAAATCAGTAGTATTGATGAAAAGAAATTATTAGCCTTGCTGTAATATTTCATCCTAATGATCAAATCATCCATCAATACAATGAATTTGTAAAATAAATCTTATACATTTGATCATTAAGTAAATGATGAAACAAAAGATATTG
Organism: Pinus albicaulis; assembly: GCA_034641835.2. Classification (NCBI taxonomy): domain Eukaryota; kingdom Viridiplantae; phylum Streptophyta; class Pinopsida; order Pinales; family Pinaceae; genus Pinus; species Pinus albicaulis. The sequence goes on along the minus strand of CM076573.1, from coordinate 424,029,229 downwards.
TACAGATATTACAATCCATTCATACCTGAGAAATGACTCTGAGTACCTCAAAGAAAATTTGAGCGCATTTAGATCCTCATCTGCTTCACTGAGTCTCACAACCATACCATATCCCTCTTTCAAAGCCGGCCACCATACCATACTACTAATCTCATGCCCACAAAAAATCACGAACAACATTGCCTTTGCCGAAGAGGCAACTACCATGAACACTAGTGTCTAGCATACCCACTAGAGTTAGAGGTGAGTTGATTTCTTTCATTTGGTATCCTGTCTACCATAGTGCCCTCACGGCTCCTACAACAAACAAATTTGTAGTTTAACCAGGAAAAAATAAAAATCACATTGAGCAGGCAGGTGGGCAAATTCAAATTTAAATTTATGGCGGGGAAATTCAAAATCCAAATTTTCTATTTAATAGTTGCATCCATCAAATTTTCGATGGCTGCATACATCAGATTTTCAGCGGCTGCGAGGAGGCAGGAATTTAATCGCTGCATACATCAGAATTTAATAGTTGCAGGTATTTAGGATGGATGGCAGGGCATGGGCATTGGTACTTTTAACAGTATTAATGGGCCGATAGCCCAGAAAATATTGGTTGCCTTTGCTTCCTATCATAGGCCAGTGGACCAAAAGGTTGCTTGTTAGAGATACTAATGAGTTTGATCTCGAATATCATAAAAATAGCCAAAGAGCTACGTGCTACTTGAACATATTATTAAAAAAAGATATATGGTCAAAAAGAGTTATTCTTTGGGACTATTAGCGATTGATGGAGTGGTGATTGCATATTGCTATGTTGTTTGAGTAGAAATATTTATCCATACCCAAGTTTTAACCAAATTTTTAGTATAAAAAAATAATATAAAATATATTTTGTTAATTTTTTTTGGTCTATAACTTTTGGGGGTCTTATTGCAAGTCTCACTCGTTCCAATGCAATTTAGTTTAGCATATTCTAAAGTTTGTATTCATGCATAAATGAAACTTTGGATATTTCGAAAATGAAAATTTTGGCTACTTGGAAAATGAAAACTTTGGCTACTTCTACTTTGGCTGCCTGGCAAGTAATTTCCTAGTAAATTTGGATATGTTGACTTTGGCTGCCTCGCAAGTAATTTCCTAGTAACTTTGGATATCTTGCTTTAGCTAACTTTGGATATTTTGACTTTGGCTAGCTGGGTAATTGTGAAGTTTGGATAAACATTACAAACATTGGATTTCTCAACTTTTGGCTAAATAACATTTTTTTAAAAATACAAAATTTAATAAAATACTTTTTTGAATGGTGTTCACGTTGTCGACAACTCCTAACCTCTTCCATGACATTGGCACCTGGTTGGCTAGTTGTCTCACTGCCTAATCGCTTCCACCACACTTGCACTTGGTTGGCCTTCGACGTTGTTGTCACCTAGTTGGCATTATGTATGCCAATAAAATTTCAGATCATGATCCCTTCCCATTTAGACTCAGCTTCCCATTTACCTACTGCTGGTATGTTGCTACTTCCCATTTAGCTACTACTACAAACTAAAATTATTAACCAGAAGGTGCTTGGTTCTGCAATAATGGATGTCTCCAACTTGGACTTTGTACATAAAATTACTAAGATTGATAACGTGTAGCTCTCTATATTAGCAGAAAGTGTAATATTTGCATCACTCAATCAGTTGCATTCTTATTTGCATTTTTGGATGAGAGAGCATAAATTATCAACTTAGAGCGATGGAAATCTATTGGAACGTTTAGCTTATCACAACAATATCTAAGTCCTCTGCAATAGCAGCAAGCACTAACGTTTTTTTTAATGCTTTGTGAATGACTTGGTAGAATTTATGTTTATGAATATTGCTAGCTTGTCTTTATTTCTCTATATTTGGAAAAATTAAGGATAGGGTGTAAATCCATTGTTCTGATTCAAATACGAATTTTTTCACATCATTGTTTACTGCTCAAATTATGGCTGATCAAATTTACCTATTGCTCAAATTATAATTGATCATTGCTTACTGCTTAAATTATGAGTCATCACTTTTTTTTAAGAAACAAAGTAAAATAAATTGAATTAAGGGGATAGACATTTACCTAAATAATTTCACAACATAATAAATTCCACCTTCATATTGTTTTGGCAGTTGAGTAATTTCCCAGATTTCTACTTTCTCTCCTTCTGGTGTTAAGTAGTTAATGCTTAATTAAGTGTTCCATTGCATAATTTACATGAGAAATAACATCCTTTATAACAATAATTTCATTTATGAAAGATGAATACCTGTAATTTCTTACCCTACGATGGTCAAAGGTCTCAGTGGAGCAGAATCAATTTGGTTACTAGGTTATCCCGACTTGAAACTCCTAATCTTGTATTCTATGGGGATCTATGCCCACACAGGTATATAACTCTTTCCTCTATGCTCTCCCTAGCACATCGTAAAGAAGCGGTTGCATATCCTCACTCATGGCAACTGCTTTGTGAGTACAGATGGCCTAATCAATCTGTCTTTCAATGTTTCCCTAATTGTTGGTTGGTATTGCGTCCACTTTTTAGATATTTGTCCTCTCCAATTATTGTGCCAAAGTCTAGCAGATGAAAACGTAATTCCAGAACCTAATTTATGTGAGCTATATTTTTATCTTGTCCCATACGGAATTAATCTCCTCTGTGAGCTTTATTTGCACAACTGCGTTCTACACTGAAGGTTGAGAGAGTCCCCAAATCCTTATGGTGGAGAAGTGCAACTGAGAGCATTTATGTCTTGGCTACAGAATTAGGAAAAGAGTTTTTTCTTTTGGTACTAGTTTTCCATGGATAGAGGAATGGGGAAATACACTAGCTTCAGCCAGCCATTACCTCCCAAAATTGATTCGGTAAGATCTGAACATCTAAACTTGGATACAGCATTACATCCAAGTAAGAGAGCCCATAATAAAGGCATCACCATTGAAATAAAGGTAGTGTTATTGTCGGAATTTCATCCAAACTAGAAAGCCTATAACTAAACACCGCCATTGAAATAAAGGCATCATTATTGTTGTTTGTTAACGTGCAATCGGAATTACTTGGAGCCACAACCACGTGGAGAGCATGCAATAAGTTTCTAGAACATTCCAATGTGGTGTGTGTCCTTTTATCCGCTTGTTTTAAGAGAGTAATTCGGAATTAACTCTTCTTTCATGATTTGATTAACTTAAACTTGAATAGACACATGTATTAAATGTTAAATATTTATATTATTATATATTTTCCATATATAACATATATTTAGTAAATTGTTTTAAAAAAAAAAAATATTATTAAAATTTTCAATTCTAATATATGATTTAAATTTTACCAATTTTATCAAATTTTAGAAATATTTGTAAAAAATTCCATTAGCAATGGTCACTATACACATAAATTGATTGATGCTAGTTTATAATTATTTTCATTGATTATTGTCAACTTAATTTCACTTGTAGTTATATCTTTTAACCTTTTGTCTATTAAATGTTCTTCCACGATTAGAAGTTCGTTCTTTTAACCTTTTGTCTATTAAATGTTCTTCCATGATTAGAAGTTCGTTATATCATTGGTTTGAAGTTATATCCTTTTAACATTTTATCTATTAAATATTCTTCCATGATTGGAAGTTGGTGATATCGTTGGTTTATTCTAGGATTCGAAAAAAGATAAGACAGTTAGTTAAGCATCACACAACACCAGCCTAGAAGAATATATAGTTGTTAATTTTTTGTGTTTAATATAGCTATTATTATATCATTCTTTTAAATTACATCTAGCATTCTTTTGAATTACATCTAAAATTTTAGTTTAAATGGTAATATGAGTCTTTTTCGAAAAAAAAGAACATGTCCTTTACCATTGAAAACATGAGAAACATAGATAAGTCTTCATTGAAGAGGACTGACACCACTATTGAACACATCAAATTTAAGAGAGGAGGTGCTCGGACAACCTGAGAACGCAAGAAATGAGGTGCCCAGAGTTGCTCGAGTCCTTAGAAATAGAAAAGAAGCAACACCTAAAGTTTTTAATTTCAACCAGCCAACAATTCTAATTAGAGGAGTTAAAACAAGCTGATTAACCCAAAGAACCACAATAGTCAAGGGTCTAGAGTATGATTGGATGCAACTTGCTTTATTCTGGCTTAACTAGCTTGAGTGTGATTCGATGTTATTTTCTTTATTCTGTCTTAACTTGCTTTATTTGACATTGTCACTTCGAGTGAATTTCAAAAATTACTGCATATGAAGAGAAAACACTGAACTCGTTTTCAAAAATTATCTGAAATAAGGGTAGATCTTATCGAGAATAAAATGAGCAGACACTTTGTATTGGCCCTTCAAGGTATTGTGGTTGCTACAACTTACTAGTATAGCCTTAGTTTTGGGTGTTTGTCATGGTAGGTTGAATTTCATAAAATGTTTTGTAGTTTTTTATTTTCCTGATTAATCACACACTATATTTGTATTGTAGTTTGTGGTTACATGATTAAGGCATTAAATTTGTATTGTAGGGAACATTTTGTAATTTGCAGTTTGACTGGATTTGTATTGTAAGGGACAAGCCCGTTTAATTTTCATAATGTTAGGAAAAGCACAGTTCTTTAGTAAAATTCTTCTGATTATCTATAGCTGCTACTGAAAATACAGTAATATTATTTATCTGTCTGTGTTGCATGGTAATCCAGATTATATAATTTCATTCCCAATGATGTTGATCCCGTATTGGTAGACCGAGGTATTGGACCGAGGTATTGGTAGACCGAAGTATTAACAGATGCACAAATGGGTATTAAATTTAAATTATTAAATAGAGAATAATTTTTATTAATAATATCATGTTGCATGGTAATCCAGATTATATAATTTCATTCCCAATGGTGTTGATTCCTTATTGGTAGACCGAAGTATTAACAGATGCACAAATGGGAATTAAACTTAAATTATTAAAAAAAAAAAAAATTATTTATTTCAGAGAAAAAATATATGAAAAATATTAATGTCTATTTTTATAATATAAAGGAAATTCGTAATTCTCATTATATTTGTAGTCAATTTATTCTCATTATTTTTATCGGTTGACAATAACGTGAGGTTTAATGGCGTCTTGCCACACTTGAGCCTGAGTATTAATGAATGGACAAATCAATATGAAAGGAATGGATTCTTAAGGGATGCACAAATCCATATTAAAGGAGCAAAATATTAATTGGAGTAATTATAAATTATATTTTTAAAATTACTAAAAATAGAATTTATTGCAATTAAATTCCAAGATTAATCCAAATAAATGATTAACAAAATTATTAACAAAAGAAAATAGGTGTCAACCAGTAGCCTCACTACTCTTTCAACTTAAGGACGTCATAGGTCCGTTGATTCTTCTCCTATAAGCCAAGTTAGAATCATCACGTTGTGTTTGAAACTATGGTGCAACCTCCTAATAAATTTAAGGATTTCATGAGGCCTCGGTAAATTTCGGAACAAAATTTTGCAAACGTTTGCACTAAGATATATTTTTTGTGGTTGTTGCTTTGGTAACTTCCTTCGTTGTCTTTTAAGTATGTCACTTATCGAACTTTCTCATTCTCCTCTCTAATCGGCAGGGACTAGCACAACTTGTTGTCCTTGTTATAATAGACTAGAGGAGGGTGGAAAAAGAATTCGAAAAAAGAAGGGAGGCTAATGAGGATTTTTGGAAAATGTTGTTCTCACTCTTAAAAGAACACTCCCACTTTGTGCAACCTTGATTCGAGTAAGAAAGTCTTAATAATTTGCTCTTATTTTAAAATAGGAACCTCACATTTCCATAATGATCTAGGAATCCAATGCTATTTTGCTTATACATTCTACAATTTAAATGATTTCACATGTATTTTGAGTTCCAACATGTTTCTTTTAAGATTTCAATAGAGGCAAAAAGGGATTTGATATCTATATGTAGATTGCTAGCCAATGACATTGTAAGATAATAATATTGTAGTCCAATTATATAGTATATTAAGAAAGATTGATGGAGATGTTTCATACAATGTATAAAGAGGTGTATTTATGCAATTATATGTCATTTTTCCACAAATAAAGTGTCAAGAATATGATCATCCACTGATAATATGAATATCAGTAGACAAGTGAATCTCTTGTAGGCTGCAACAAAATAATATTGATGAGGGAAACTATTACCTTGTTAATAGATATTAAGACAAAAGTATATCAAATAATTGAAAATTTAATAACAAAGAAAAAAGAGATAGAGAATATAACTGATGTAGAATATATTTGCATGAATTTTTGTAATATAATGGCAACGTCAGGTGTTTGAAATTCAATTAGAAACAAGTCATGTAAATATCTCAATTCATCTACCCCTGATAATATTTATATCTGAGAGGAGATGAAATCATGTAATGTAGAATGATGCAAGGGTGGCTTGGATCTGACCAACACTTCATTATTCCAAACTCTGATAGATGCTTCCATCAAACCAACCAAGGGAAATAAATCCCTTTTTATGTCAAATTTAAATAAATTGGGAGGAGCTGTAAGGGTATAATAAAACCCTTTTATAAAAATATCGGATTCAAGCTATTAATAATATAACATGCACACAATCCATTATGTAATATATAGGCTAGAAAGGGATAATTCCCTTTTCATTCATAGCCACATAGATAAGGGGTTATAATATTTACCTTTGAATTATATGCAACCCACTCTATAACTCTTGGCTCTTAAATTTTTTCGTACCACTTCACATGATATGACCAAACTTGAGACCTGAGTCCAACCCTTTGATCTTGGTGCACAATAATTTTCGTTGTCGGGACACATTTCCTAGCCTTATGTCACCCCATCTTGTCCCTTATATGCTCCCTCTTTAATCACATGTGTTAACACTGAAAAGCGTACAAGAAAAATACATTAGAAAATGTCAAGCAGAAGGTACAAATGAATATTTACAGGGAAGAAATACATTACAGAAGCTGAAAATTTAAACTTTTCCTAAGCTCAGCAGGAAAATTTTTGGACCGCGCACAGGAAGCACTCGCCCTCAGCGATCTTTGTGGCTTTTTCATCGATAGTTGCGAAAAACATCATGGTTATCCCTCGAATAGTCACGCGGTCCTGAGGATGCAGAATTTCACCATCCAGGACCACTTGGCACACTTGGAGAAAAAAAGTCTCACTTAAGCTAACCAAGTATAGTCACCTTTGAGCCACCTTGAGACTTTAGTGCAACATACAAAGGAATCATACCCCCACTCTTGTGTCAACATCCATCTTGTACCAAGAGAGGGAGGAAAAATTTGAAATTTGTTTATAAAAGTCAGCCATGGGAAGAGAAATGGGAGACACAGTGTTATGCTGGCCAAATTTCTCCTTAGCAAACCAATTTATGTTGTCCAACAACAAGAGGATTGGAAGGATTAAGTTGTTGGCCATTCAACACCTAAATCCAAGAGAGAAGAGTTCACCATGTGTCCATCGATCTACCATCCTTTGAGAGGGAAGAGAGGCTTGCTGAAAGCTTGAGGGGAAGAGACCCCCTTGTCTTGGATATTGGAGCTCCAAAGCTCGAAGGATCCACTATAATAGATTTAGCATTCTATCTTCTACTACCACCAACACCTAATAAAGGAAGAGAGCTCTCCATTGTTGAGTTATTAGTGTGTTTTATCTATTGAGCATGTTTCTTGTGCATGTTGTTGTTGTTGTTTTTTCTTTGTTTATGTAGCATGCTATGTTTCCATTTAAATTAGCTTATTACATGTTGAACTTGTTCCACTAATGATTGAAAAACCAATTTGACCTGTGAATTGCTTGTAGGAAATGAACCTCCCTACTAAGCATAATGTATTTCGTCCGCCCATGCGTCAAATACACTACAACAGGAATGGCGACTCCATTAGATTCTTTCTTTTGAGTTAATGGTTGTTGATGCAGGTTCTCTCTCCTATTCATACTTGCTGCAAAACCACTCCTTCTTCCTCTCAGCACTTTTCAGTCACCCTTAGTGAGAAATTTGGCTTAGAGAAGGCAGATTTTTTTAGTCTCTGCAATCCGCGTGCATTCTGTTTAGACAAGCGTGCAGTCTTCCCACCTATGTGAAGATAAGCCGCGCGGTAGGCAGTGAGCCCAATTTTCACTTGTTTTTCTCAATTTTTTGCAGCTGTAAGGTGTTGGCAACCCATAAGAAATTTTCCATCACTGTGCTCTGGTATTTCATGACTCGTTCGGACACTTTTTGCTAGAGTTTAGCCTAACAACTAAGTTGTTTTAATTTTATTTTTTTATCATTGCAAATCACACATAGTTTAAGTAGGGGAAAGTAATTGGCCTTCAATCCACATATGCTATCTGAACAAACAATTTTCTGGAAAAAGGTACCAAACACATAGAGTAATTAGAAGAAACGTAAGTGGCCCATACATCCACACATCTTTAGCTAATTCTTGTTTTTCATTTTTTGCATTAGATTAGTTCAATTTTTTCATTTGGAATCGGGAACACGACCAAACTTCCGAAAAGAAAGCAAGTAAGCTCTGCCACCCTTGCACCTCACGGTGAGTCTGGGTATGCATATGAACATTTTCTTAAGATAATTTTCCATCTCCCTATAGTGCAAAACTTAGTCTAACTAGGCAAGGTGTAAGCGACCCATAATCCGCACATCGTTTATTTTTGCAAGGATCAATCACACATAACGTAATTAGAAAATGATTGTAAAGGATCACCACATATCCGCATCTCATAACACTTGTGATTTTACACTCCAAATAACACACGAAGAATCGGTAAGCATTGGACCAAAAGACACCCAGTGTCTTGGGACCTTCATCCTCTTCTTACAGTTACTTCACCAAGGCACACCCTAAGAAAATTGAGACTCTCTAAAAATAATCACTAATTGAACTCACTAAATTCTCCCCTCAGGGGCCACAAAATAAATCATAGTTCAGGTTAGGACCATCAGGGGTAGGCATCCAATAAGCCGTCATGGTCATTCTACATTTTGAAACATAAATGTTGATTTTTTAGGGAGCTTCAAATCCTCTATCTGCCCACGAAACAAATACCTGAGTGTTACTAGAGACTCGTTTTAGAGGGGGTTAAGCTTAGGCCCAGTGCATGCGATACTTTTTGGGGCTACCTGACCCATCTATTGCTCGGTACTGGTAACTGAATACCAAGAGGCTCAATACTTGAACGCTCACGTGAGACAACGATACTTTAGTGGACAAAACTAGGGCATCCTTCCCTATAGGTGATGGTGCAGGCAACACTAGATCATCTTAACATTACCTTGGTCAATTCTTCAGCTGCTGGAAGGTGTCGCTATTTCTTTCAGGATGTTAGCCCTAGTACCCATCAGAAGACATCTATGCAAGGCCCAGTTACATTTGAGAGTGTAAGGATGATTAGGTCTATTTAGGATTTTGAGTATCATACGAAAAACAACCAAACCATATTTTTTTCTTGCTTGATTACATAACCTTAATTTAAAGGAAAACTTGCCTCTTATTTTTTTCGCTTTGTTTTATGCATGTGATCATATTTGGTTTGATAAAAATCTTCCTTCCCTCGGAAAACCAAAAATATTTCCAAGAATAAGCTAGTTAACACCATAATGAACCCAATAGGACTGAGTCGATCTAAGCGTTTTTTTGGACCTCCCCCCATTAGAGGGAGGAATGCCACGTATTTCACCATTTGGGTGTCAAATATGACATACCACCACCATTATTGGTTCATCCTTTATCGAGTCATATGTGATTGGAAACCCCCAAGGGTCACCCAACACCACACTAGTGGAAACCCCAGTAGGGTCACCACACTCAACTCCTCCCACAACCTCTAGAGTGTAGAGGAGTGCTACCTCGTCGGGGAGTTAGCAGAACACTCAACGTGGTATGCCATAGGGTAATATTCCCCAAGCAACCCCCATAAACCATTACACTCAGACACCTATGTTTCCACAGTACACAATGGCACTCAATAATCAATTACCATTTTTAGCATCGCTAAAACTTCAAGATCTATCAAAGTTAACCAATGACCCCATTACGCATAGCCTTAATTAGCCTCCCATGCCCACAAATCTCCCTTTGGATATACCAAAATTTGAAGGGAAGAAAGCAGAAGACCCAGGAAATCATATTATGACTTTCCACCTACGATGTTCATCCAATAGTATTATTGACGATACTATTCGACTCAAACTGTTTCAATGCACCCTAACTGGGCTTGCAGTAAAATGGTATGTTGAGAAGCCTTCTGCTTCGCATGGAACCTTTAGCGCCCTCGCTACCACGTTCCTCACTTATTTTCAGCTACCCATCCACCATGATTCGGGGATGGAATTTCTTACTCATTTTAGGCAAACCCTAGCTATACATATATCAGACCATCTCCATGAATGGCGACGACGTCATAGTTTTTTCAAAGAAAAACTCGATGATAGAGTTTTACTAGACTATTTTTGAAAGCTCTCACGGCAGAGATCTCAAAATATGTGGCGACACAAGGAACTATCTCTGAGGAGGACACCATTTGCAAAGCCGAGCAACTCAAACTCATCTACACCCAGTCAGGATATATTTACAATGTCCTGCCAAACTCCCTGCGCTTACAAACTTAGAGAGTTACCATGCACGTCGATATTGTAGACGGTTTGATCGGATCTTTGGCCCAAGGTCACCTAGGCAACAATAATCACTACTTAGGAGACTCAGAGAGTTACCATGCACGTAGATACTGGAGAAGGATTGATCGGGTCTTTGGCCCAAGGTCACCCAGGCAATAGTAATTAGTACCCAGGAGACTCAAAGAGTTACCATGTGTGTCGATACTGCAGATAGTTTGATCCGGTCTTTGGCCCAAGGTCACCTAGGCAGCAGTAATTACTACCCAGGATACTCAGGGAGTTACTAGGTATATCGAATATTGCAAACGATTTGATCTGGTCTTTGGCCCAAGGTCACATAGGCAGTAGTAATCAGTACCCATGATACTTAGGGAGTTACCAAGTACATCAAATATTGCAGATAGTTTGATCCGGTCTTTGGCCCAAGGTCACCTAGGCAGTAGTAATCGATACCCAGGATACTCATACGATTCTACTCAAAACGTATCACAACCTGGCTATCGTGAAAGTCACCCCAACACTCATGTACCAACCAGGGACAAGGGAACTAATGTCCCCCATTCCCCGCACAGAATGGACCACCAAAAAACATAATGCACTGGTTAATCTAGTGTAACCTTCTCAAGCTCATCAACAACCATACAACTAAGAGAATTATGAAAATCCTCCAAATGCTGCAAAAAGAAGTCGAGGAACAAACAAAAGAGAGATCCTGGACAACAGGCAATAATTAGGAACATCCCATGAGGTCTCGAACTTGGGGCAACCCCAACTAGAATCAAAACTAGGAGCCAATTAACGACTCCCAAGGGAAAACTAGAGCTCAGAGTATCCTATCACGGAACCGCAAGAAACATAGTGATCAACACTTCATCATGGTCGATCTGGACCTCATAAATCCATATTTCAGACAAAACCATTTTTGGGGCCCCATGCCCACCCCCTCCACAACACAGTTTAGGTATGCCCTCTTTTTTTCTTTAAAATCAAGTTATTTCAAATATATTTGTATGAAAAATATTCTTTTACTTGGCGTGTTGGCTGCAGTTATTGCAGGAACACCAAATCACTATACGCCCTAGACAATAAAGGTACAAGACATGGTATCATTCTATCCCTAGCATGATAGGCTTCCCTCGAAAGTTTTGCATATACTGACATCATTTCTTCAAAAGAAACAAACCATAGGTTTCATTCACCCAACCACTTTTATCATCACCCCATATTTCACATAATCAACACCCTTGCAGGTCTGTAGAGCTTCACCCTCCATGGCATCCATCACTCATGTAGACCAAACACCAAAATTCTGGAGCCATGGCCATAAAACCCCAGGCCCGGGAACCACTTCATGTTCTTCCATCCATCATCAAACCTCAAGTCAAGTTTTACCCATGTCATGTTAAAACCCCTTTATCGGGTTTCCATCCTCATAAGCGGATCAACAAAAATGCACCATTGTGTTTCACATTTGGCCTATCACAGCCCCATTAGCGTAGCCCATTTGCAAAATTTTCATCCACTTCATCAACCACGCACCGAGACCAACCAATGGTTCCCCCACCCTTAGTAAAACACCTCCCTCACACCATAGTGACAGATTATTTTCATGTTTATAGGGGCACCCGTCTCCGTGCTTGTACATCCAAACCCATTATATATTATTTTGGAAAGTGTACAAAGATTTTTTAGGAGAGAAATCCCACCCATCCATTCACATTTCTTACCTAGAAGTTGTCCCTAATCACCCTTGGTCAGAGCTACACATTCTTTACCACATGCCACTATGAAACTCATAACAACCACACACCCACCCTAGATGTCCTACCGACTCCAGGGATTTCCTCACCAGAAATTGTTATGACTGCTGCGACTCGTATTTACAAGCTCCGACCTCGGGCCATTTAACTACCATCATCAGTTATAGACATTTCTCATCATCATTCCTTATTTAACCTATCACACCATGCCCTGCTACATCAGAAACCCTGGTCCCTTGCATCAGTACTCGTCTCGGTTGATTGGTGCTTCCTTCTTATCGACCACAGCAAAATTTTTCCAAGAAGGAGGTAGTACCTTGGATGACTCCCCACCACAATAGGGGCATCCTCGGATGGAACTATGGGAATAATCATTGCCCATTGATGTCATAGATCCTCTTGACATTCGACTTCAACATAAACTTTCATGTCAAGGTGTTATCCTACTTCATAACCATTGCACTCTGTCAGAATTCGTCGAAGACCCGTGACTTGATAACAATCTCTTTCAGCAATGCTTACATGGGAGGGACCCCAACAGTAAGAGACCCATGCATACAATGAATTTTTTTCTGAAAACAAACATTCCATACCAATATTATGCATGTGGGCACCACATTCAACCTTCTTTCAAAGAAAAACGCCCCTGAGGGTTTCAACAACCATCATCATCAACCAGCAGCAGGTCACTAACACAAAGGTGATATAAACAGAGCCTTTATATGTAAAATAAGCTTAAATAGTCAAAACATCACGAGCATGGGACATGCCCGCCTCGTAGAAATATTTTATTCATTCTATCTCTTGCAGGGTTCCAATAGAGCACAGTGTCTCTTTTTACTCACGACAAGGGGTCTCCAACCTCAGTGTTCAAGCAAGTTAATCTCTCTATCTCTTAAAAGGACTACATAGAAAAAGAAGCTATAATTTATTTCAGTTATACAATTCTTCCTAGACCTCATACATTAGGGGGAAACTGTTAACACTGAAAAATCATAGAAACAAAATACATTAGAAAATTTCAAGCATAAGGTACAAATAAATATTTACAGGGAATAAATACATTACAGGAGCTGAAAATTTTATTTTTTCCTAAGGCCAACAGGAAAATTTTTGGACCGTGCACAGGAAGTACTGGCCCTGGGCGATCATTGTGGATTTTTCTTTGATAGTCACGAAGAACATCACGGCTATCCCTCGAATAGTTGCGTGGTACTAAGGATGCGGAATGTCACCATCCAGGACCACTTGGCACACTTGGAGAAAAATATTCTCACTCAAGCTAACCAAGTACAGTCGCCTTGGAGCCACCTTGAGGCTTTAGTGCAACACACAAAGGAATCATACCCCCACTCTTGTGTCAAAATCCATCTTGTACCAAGAGAGGGAGGGAAAATTTTAAATTTTTCTATAAAAGGCATCCATGGGTAGAGAAATGGGAGGCACATTTTTATGATGGCCAAATTGCTCCTCACCAAACCAGCTTGTGGTTTCCAACAACAAGAGGATTGGAAGGATTCAGTAGTTGGCCATCCAACACCTCAATCCAAGAGAGAATATTTCACCACGTGTCCATCGATCTACCATCATTTGGGAGGGAAGAGAGGCTTGCTGAAAGCTTGGGCGGAAGAGACCCCCTTGTCTTGGATATTGGAGCTCCAAACCTCGAAGGATCCACTACAAGAGATTTAGCATTCTATATTATACTACCACCAACACCTAATAAAGGGAGAGAGCTCTCCATTTTTGAGTTATTAGTGTGTTTTCTCTATTGAGCATGTTTCTTGTGCATGTTTTTTTTGTGTTTATTTCTTTTTTTATGTAGCATGTTATGTTTCCATTTAACTAAGCTTATTTCATGTTGAACTTGTTCCACTAACGTTTGAAAAACCAATTTGACCTGTGACTTGCTTGTAGGAAAGAAACCTCCCTACTAAGCACAATGTATTTCGTCCACCCATGCATCAAATTCACTACAACAGCCTGGCCAAAAAAATTTGGGACACGTCACCCCGATGCCTTTACCATCCATGTCACCCCAAGAATTTTTAATTGCATGCTTTTAAACTTCTTGCTTCAATGCATCAGGTCCACCTCACCTTGATACTCTCCACTTCACTAGTCTCAACATGTCAACCCGGTCCTCGTCATCCCAACACTTACATTGTGTGCATCGTCAAGGTAACAGACTCTAGGGAATGAGAATGCCATGTCTCCGTTAATTGAAAAACTGTCAATTCTTGTAAACCATGTCACCTTCATAGGGTTTTGACACATATACCAATCTTTTCCATATTAATCATCCCCACGCCACTGCTTCTACACATTATCCTGGAACTAAGTCACCTTGACAATTCCCTTTGTGCACATCTTTGAACCTTCCGAGAGACAGAACCCGGAGAACAAGAATACCTCTCGTTAATGAACGATCCTGACCTTTGTTAACCAACAAAATCTCATTGAATACTAATAAAACTAAGTCTTTGTACCTTTTTTCTATACTCTGTGCTCGGCCTCCATTATGCAATGAACCTTCATAGTCCTCAATGAATTAAGTCTTAGCCCTTCTCGCGCCTATAATTTCTCTCTTTCTCTACAACATCCTTCAATGCCTCCTTCTTGTCTTATGGATCCCCTTGTTTCTGCTGCACCACTCTAATTAAATTGAATCGTTGATTCTGTGTGTTGATGAGCAATCAATTAAGGCCTTTATCAACTGTAAATGAAATTATTTTGGCCCCTTTATGTACTTCTTTCACACTTACTCCAAGTGAAATCCCTCTTGAGCTTAAATGTAGCACATGAAACACACTTGATTCACACTTCAACCTAATATAGTATACAACAATTCAATTTAACGCAGCAGGGCATTCACAAAAAATATTTCAACACTTGAGACATAGCGTTCTTCTATTAAATTACACACTCTCTACAAAATTACAAAAATTCCATCTTCTTGTCCAAATTTATATCAAATCGACCCTCCTTGGACTTACTCTGCCAATCCTCTCGATACCTTTATCCTCTTACACTTTCTACACTTTCTACGTTTTTCTCTCAATTTACATAATTATATGAAAGAGGATTATGAACTACAATCAGTTCATATCCACAAAATCCTCAGCAAACCTCTATTCTAGGATCCTCTAGATCCAACTACCCTAAAATATCTTTAACCTTCACTCAACCTTCACAAATTTTCTCCTTAGAAGTAGATCTAGACAACATCCTCACTCCTATATACAATATTTCTATATTTCCTCACAAACATAGGAAATACAAATAATTTAAGCAATTACACTCAATTAGGGAACCACCTCCCTTGGTAAATGTAATACCCCTAAGTCTAGTAAAAATATGTCATGACTTGGAGGTAAGATACTCTTGCATCATACTCCCAAGGTGGAAAAAGTTCATGGTCTCCTAACCACGTGTTTCCATATGCTAATGAAAATTATCCTGGATCCTAGACTTTAGTTTACATATGCATATTTTCTTTTCTACCTTGCTGCTACTTTGTTTCCTTCATTTCTCCATTCTTCCACACTTTATGTTGTTGTCGCCCATTTTCTTTGTTGATGCAAATTTATTCAGTCAACTACACTTTCTTGTTGTCTATCCTCCTGTGTTTGTTGTATCTTCTCGTGGATGTCTTCCTCATCAACATCTACAATTCATCAATCACTTTATCAACCTTTTTCTTTGGTTGAACTTCATTATTGTTACTCACAAGCTGTTGCATATCCTCCCCTATCATAAGAGTTATAAACTCGTGTCAATTTGTTGATCACACTTTGTAGTTCTTTCCTTAATGTTCCTGAACACAATTTCCTTTTCCTCTAACTCTATTTTTGTAGGTTGAATATGTAGTCTTTAATCTCTATCCTTTCTTACATGAAATTTAATTCCTCTTAAAATTCAAAAAAATCACTTTGAATTGTACCCATGTTGATCAAGGAGGATCCAGAAGTACAAGTGGCCTTGAAAATAACTCAAAAATAAAAGTCATCATATGGAAGTGAAACCTGGACCAGATAGTAGTGCTCGTCGCCATGATTCCAACGGTGTGAACAACACCTAAATCTGAGTTCATATGATAAAGTTATAGTTGGTCAAAGTTTTGGTCAAACTTGGCCAAGTGGCAGGCTTAATAAGGAAAAAAATTGGTAGAGACCCGACGCATAGAATCCGACCATCGGAATGGGTGAATTTTTCACCTACTTAATTTTCCTAGTGACCCTTAATTTCCGACGGATTAAAACCGACTATGTTGTTTAAAAAAAAACAAAATAATATTAAAAATAGGGGTGGTGGGTTGCCACCCACACCGGGAGTTGTTATTATCATATTATAACCAAAAACCAAAAACAGGGTGATGGGCCACCACCCCCGCTACACCCCATGATCAACAACATATATGTATAATATATTCAGTGTGTAGGTCGCCAAAAGCAGACCCTCCACCCCTCCGTTAAACACCGCATGTCCATACACTAGGGGCGGCGGGGCTCAAACCCGCTCGGCCTGCCTCCCGAGTGCCCCCACATAACAAAAGAATTCAAATTTAAACACGGGGTAAAACATATGTGTTGAATGGGGGGTCAGTGGGGTTGTAACCCCCAACCACCCCGTGCCCAACATAGCATGCTACCAATGGCCCAACGAGCCTACATTATAATATCCACCCAAGAAACTACATAAAAGCTCAATCATTTATTCGATGGGGGAGAGCAGTGGAGGACAGGAGAAACCCTAAGCGAAGGAGGAGCATAACCATGAGTGAGGCAATATGAAAGATGCCAAAAATATTCCCTTAGATGGCCAAGGGTAGCGGTGATAGAATTCGACAAATTTATAGTTGATTTTACATGATTTCGCGACAAAATTCTAGTGGTGATGTCTGTTTCTCTAGCTGAGCTCTCCATCTTCAGGCCATCATATAGATTGGAGGTATAAGGGTCACTTTTGTAAAGTTTCTTGTAATTGATTTCTTTGATGCCACTTAATAGAAGAAGGCCTCCCCATTATTGAGCAAGGCTCATAGACATAGCTCACATTGGGTGAACTCCGTAATCAAACTTTTATGTCTTTGATATCATTTTTGCTTATTTTTTTCCGCTTCTTTTCATGTGTTTTAAGTTACTTGGTTAATATGCTATGTTATATGAAATTTTGAATGTGTCCTTGAAGTAAAAGATATTGGATCAAGTTTGGTATCAGAGCAGGTCTTCTTGATGTGAGTTGCATGAGTATATGCTAACCAGGAACAAGCTCCAATTAGGTTTAGGAAAAATCAAGTCCAATCCCGAAGCGGAGCATGCACCACAAATACGAAACATGGAAGATGATGATGCACAAGAAGAAGAAGAGCGATTTTTTCACAAGATCTTCTTCAACATGGTAGACAAAGTTGACAAGTTTTTTTCATAATATGACAAGACAATTAAGCATGAGAAGAAATAGCTTGAGGACCATGCATCGGTACACCATAAAGGAGGAGGAGGAGAAAATCCTCCCTCTCCATCCACCAGTGAAATTTCTTCTTCTTCCTCTTATAATATTTCTAACATAAATATAGGAATGAATATAAAAAAATCTTTTGAAAGCTAGATGTCAAGTTTGATTTACCTGTATTTAGTGGAGAATATAATGCAAAAATTCTAGATAACTAGATAAGATGGGTTGAAGTGTATTGCAACATACAAAAAATAAAAAATGATGAAGCCAAGATCCAACTAGCATCTCTTCGATTGAGTGGCATTGCTCTCGTCTGGTGGGAAGGCAAGCTGCAACAAGGTGGTAAGAATAGTCATAAACTTCTTTCATCTTGGTCTGAGTTCATTTATGCTTTAAGGGTACAATTTTACCCATTGGGTTATAAACATAAATCCATGATTGAATGAAAACATTTGAAACAAAGTAAAGGTCAAAATGTTCAGAATTTTACAAAGGATTTTAGGAAACAAGCACTAACATTTGATGTTCCACTAGACACTCCTGAGACATTGATGAAATATATTGTCTCTTTGCATAGTTCTTTGTTTCATTCATGATTATTATTTGAACCTAAAACTCTTGATGAAGCTACTATGAAGGATGTGCATCTTGAAAGAAGGGGGAAGCATGAACAAGATGACCACCCAAAGAGGGCAGCAGTAGCTAAAAGAAGAGGAGAAAAGCCCTCTTTTACTCATTGTGATAAAGAAGGGCACGGTGAGGCGAATTGTTGGAAACTGCATCCAGAATTGAGACCTAATAGGAACGACAAAAAAGAGAAGAAGAAGACAGTTGCAACCATGCAACAAGACCAAGAGTTTGAATCAAAGGAGAATGAGAAGATCACAACTCCGACATTCACAGGTGGTGGAATAGTTGACTTGGGATCAGATTCAGGTGAAAAAAATGAATATTACAGCTCTTGGGATTGCAGCTGATGGACCCACCGACTTAGGTTCTGATTCAGGTGATGAGACAAATATTTCAGCAGATGTTGTACCAAAGATGAAAAAGGCACCAAATGCAGCTTTGATCCAAGAACTCAAAGAAATCAAAAAAAGCATTCAGGGTGGGAATTAAGAACTAAGGAGACTCCTACAATAAGTCGAGAAGGAGAAACAAATATTTCAACATCAGTTACAAGCCAAGGAGGAGGCCATGGAAAAGTTGCAACATAACAAGCCTAAGGTAAAAAATGATTCTTCAATTTATTGTACTTTTTATGATGATGATTTCACTGCTTTTGAGAGACATACTATAGGAATCAAATCAAATTATTGAAGAAAATGGGGTATCAAGGAAAGGGCCTTGACAATAATGGCCAAGGAATTATGAATCCCATCAAAGTGGAGGAGTCGCCTCATTATGCACAACTTGGATATGTCAGAAAATATGTTGGGGAATGCTCCAAGACAACTAGTGACCAACCAATGATAGATGATGAGAGCACTTCATCACATTTCAGTAATAGTGAGGGTTCCACATGGTCATATCAGAGGCGCACCAGAAATAAGCGTTCCAAGATGATCTTGAAAGTTTGGAGGATAAAGAATCATTGTAGTAATTGAAACGAGGTTGGACACGAGAGAGCTACCTATTAGATGCTTCATGCCCAAAAAATACTGATAAAGAATCTAGCTTGCGAAGACGTGCAACAAAAGGATCTGCCACATTCATGGTGGTCCACTTTATTGAGTAAGAGATGGTGTTACTAGATATAGTAGCTTTTTATGGCCACATTTTGTAAATCATGTGTTGCGAATAATTGTAAAAGTGATGATGTATTTTCCATTGCTTATTAAAGAAACGATGATATTTTTTGCCTTTTGGTGATAAATGGGTTATTTGTTTCTATTATAATGTAAACTTGACCAAAGAGTGTGCGTTATAAACTCTTGACAAGTATTGGGTTATTTGAGTCATGTGTGGTTTTGTATGTGATTGCAAATAATGTATCAGATTTGCATGCAATGTAGATGTTGAAAGTATGGCTTGATGAAGACACAGGCAGTGTGCAGGATGAGTTCATGCTTTTGGAGGACCAAAAGCTCCTAAGTGGGAAGGAATGATTCAAGAGGATCTAGAGGTACAAGTGCCCTTAAAAATATCTCAAAAATGAAAGACATCAAATAGAAGTGAAAACCAGGACCCAATCGTAGTGCTCATCGCCCTGATTCCAACGGTGTGAACGACACCTGAATCCGAGTTCGTATGATCAAGTTATAGGCGGTCAATTTTTTGGTCAAACTTAGCCAAGTGGCAGGCTTAACGAGGCAACAAATTGGTAGACTCGATGCATGGAATCTGGCCATCAAAATGGGTGAATTTGTCACCTACTTAATTTGTTGAGTGACACTTATTTTCTGACGGTTAAAAATGACTATGTTCTTTAATATATATATATATATTAAAAATAGGGGTGGCAGGTTTCCACCCATGCTAAGAGTTGTTATTATCATATTATAAACAAAAACTCAAAACAGACCTATGGTCAATAACATATATGTATAATATATTTGGTGGGCGGGCCGCAAAAGGCGGACCTTCCACCCCTCTGTTAAACACAAAATTTCCATACATCGAGGGTG
This sequence comes from Pinus albicaulis, assembly GCA_034641835.2. Lineage (NCBI taxonomy): Eukaryota > Viridiplantae > Streptophyta > Pinopsida > Pinales > Pinaceae > Pinus > Pinus albicaulis. Next base: position 424,008,734 of record CM076573.1, on the reverse strand, counting down.
GCAGGGCTCGAACCCACTCAACCAACTTGGCCGGCCTGCCTCCCAAGTGCCCCCACAACCCAAAAACATTCATATTTAAAACATGAGGTAAAACATATATGTCGAATGGGGGGTCGGTGGGGTTGGAACCCCCGACCACCCCATGCCCAACATAGTGTGCTACCAATGACCCAACAGACATACATTGTAATATATGCCCAAGAAACTACATAAGAGCTCAATCATTCATTCAACAAGGGGGAGCGGTAGAGGACAGGTGGAACCCTGAGCGAAGGAGGAGTGGAACCATGAGTGGGGGAATATGCAAGATGCAAGAAAGATTCCGTAAGAGGTCTAGAGGTGCTAGTGACAAAATTTGACAAATTTGTAGTCGATTTTGCATGATTTCGAGACACGAATCTAGTGGTGATGTCTATTTCTCTAGCTGAGCTCTCTATTTTTACACCATCCTCTGAATTGGAGGTATAAGGGTCATTTTTGTAAAAAAAAATTTAACTAATTTCTTTGATGCCACTTAATAAAAGAAGGCCTCCCCACTGTTGAGTAGGGCCTAGAGATGTATCCCACATTGGGTGAACTCCATAATAAAATCTTTGTGTCTTTGATCTCATGTTTGCTTATGTTTTACCGCTTCTTTTCATGTGGTTTAAGTTACTTGTTTAATATGCTTTTTTATATGAAATTTTGAATGCATCCTTGAAGTAAAAGATATTGGATCTCGTGTCCTCCATGTAATATCCATCACTTGGATCTTATATTAGCCACTCCTCTAAAATTTACATCTCATATTCACTTGTGCTATCTTCCTCTGACATGAGAATATCAATTAGCATTGGAATCCCCTCAAGAATGAATTCTGAAAGTAATTCTCCAAAATTTTCACTTGCATAATCTCCATGAGATGATGCTATTTCATCCTCCCCTAGAACATAAACTAAGTTCTATTCTCCTTAAACTTTTCCTATCATAAAAAATTCCCTGTCAAATCCATCATCTTCCAAGTCAATAAACACATGCTCACAAAATTTCTCGATCTTAGCCATCTCTTCTAGGAGTCTCATATATTAATCAACCTGCATAAGCACATCATTTAAAGTTTTGATAATCACCTGTGAATCTTGCAATCATACAAAAAGTGTTAGATTAAAAAATATAAGGTTCTTCTTTTCATGCCTCAACTGTCTCGTCTTCATGATGATCCAAACTATTTCCATAGTCCATCAAGTTGTCTATAAATTATTCCTCGACTTTTATGGCTTCCTTCTCATCAATAAATAATTTTTTTTTCTAAAAAAATAATTTCACACTTATCTTCTTTGATTTCCTCCTTCAACATGTCATACATCCTTTGTCTTGGCTTCCTTTGCAATGGATATCATATCACCTTCTTATGTTTCATTGTCCAACCATATATCTAGTCTTCTTAGCTTTCCTGTAGCAACTGTTAAAATGATTGAGTTCTACCCTTAACTCAACCATATCCTTCTCAAATTCCTCATCACTCATCCTCTTTATACCAATTTCCTTGGCATTATTATTCATCTGATTGTGAATTGTCCTCTCTGAACCCTTAACATGATTATTAATAATCATTCTTTCCTTCTTTTGTGAACTCTCCTTGTCCACTTGTGAGCTACAAAAAGACTTCTCCATCTTTGTAACAAGTCTTCCACTTATCACCAACACCAAGTCATCCTCTTGGTATCCTCTCTTCCATCGGTTCTATGTAGTAGAACCTCTTCTCAAGCGCCTCTTCTACTCATATTTAAAAGCTATTGGCTTTTGAATCTTCATCTTCTCACCTCTTCACTTCTCTTAAGAACTCTATTGTCCTCTATTCAATAACTTCATCTTGTTTTTTGGGTTCTATCACAATTCCTCCTTCTAAGAGATTTGATTGTTCCTCTTCCTCTGTCACAATTTTACTTGAGTATCATCACTGCTACCAATCTCCCTCTCTACTACCTGTAAACACAATTATTCATGACTAGAGTTAACACAAAAACATCATATACACTTTATAATATTTGTGGCAAGATCTTATGTTCAACAATCTTCCTTTTGGTCCACTCCTTTGAACCAATTCTCTTCCCAAGAACATCTAGTCTAAATTATTCAAAACAATTCTCTTGCTTTATAATTCCTAAAGAACTTCAATGTTCTTCCCTTTTAATTTTAGCTCAATTCCTCAGTATTCAATTAAATTAAAAACCTATTTACCTGCTATTCATCTGAACCACTACAACATAATGTATACGTACTTTTCCTTTTCTTCTCAAGAGCTTTGTACCTGTAATTTTGTTGGTTTTTTCTTCATCCTTGCTGTTCATTAATTTTCTCTTGACTTGGAAAATTCTTATCTACCTTCCTCCCAAGATCTCTAGTGTCTTTCCTCAAAACTTCACCTCGTGGGCATCAATATTCAAACTCAATATGAATTGCAAAACAAAAATAAAATTTGCCTCTTTTAGAATTCTCCAAATCCGATTATGCTATAATGCCTTTCTCCACAACTCCTTTGTTGTTATTTCTTTTGTTGGTTTGCTCCCAGTATTTCCACTATTTGTTTAATCATTCAAATAAGTAGGTTTAAAACCTAATCTGATGCCACTTTTGATGTAGGGGTGTCTGGGATTTTACCAACACTCCATTATTCCAAACTTGGACAGGTGCTTCCATCAAAGAGACAAAGAGAAATAAATATATTTTTATGTCATATTTAAATTAAGCGGGACTAGTTGTAAGGGTATAATAAAACCCTTTTATAAAACCACCAGATTCAGGATATTAATAATATAACATGCAAGTGACCCATTATATAATATATATGCTAGGGAAGTGATAAGTCCCTTTTAATTCAGAGCCACATAGGCACGAGATTATAATATTTACCTTTGAATTATAAGCAACCCATTGTATAACCTGTGGCACTTAAAAATTTTCCTCTCATTTCACATGATATGACTAAACTCCGGACCTAGGTCCAACCCTTTTAACTTGGTGTGCAATCATTTTCTCCACCAAGACATGTTTCCCCGCCTTACGCCACCCCATCCTGTCCCTTATGTGCTCTCTCTTGAATCACTTGGGGAAAGACATCCGGGACACATCACCTCAGTTCCTTTACCATCCATTTCACCCTGACAATTTTAACTCCAATATTTTAAACTTCCAACTTCAATGCGTTGGGTCCACCTCACCCCAGCAATCTGCACATCACCAGTCTCAACACGTCATCCTAGTACTCATCATCCTAACACTTTTGCTACGTGCTATTTACTCAATTGTCTAGGTAACAGACTCTTAAGAACTATATTGTTCCCATCTCCATTCTTTGAAAATTTGTTGATGCTTGTAAGTCACACCACCTTCATAAGGTTCTGACACATCTGTCAATATTTTCCATGATAATCCCCTCCACGTCACTGCTTATACATGTTAGCCCGGTGTTGAGTCACCTCGACACTTCCTTTTGTGTGCATATTTGAACCTTCTGGGAGACAAAACTGAAGGAATGGGAATACCTCCTCTCAATGAATGATCCTGACCTCTATTAAAGCTAAGTCTTTGTCCCTTTTTTCTATACTTTGTGCTTGACTTATATTATGCGATGAACCTTTGATAGGCGTTAATGAATTAATTCTCATCCCTTCTCATGCCTCTCATTTCCCTCTTTCTCTACAACATTCTTCAATGCCTTCTTCTTGTCTTGTGGATCTCCTTGTTTCTGTTGCGCCACTTTGATTAAATTGAATCGTTCATCCCATGTGTTGAAAAACAATCAATTAAGGCTTTTATCAATTGTAAATGAAAGGATTTTGTCCCCTCTGTGAAATTCTTGAGAGATTACTCCAAGTGCAATCCATATTGAGCTTAAATGTAGCACTCGCAACACACTTGATTCACACTTCAACCTAATACAACATATAATAATTCAATTAAACACAATAGGGAATTCACAACAATTATTTAACACTTGAAACATAGTGTTCTTATATTAAATTACATGATCTATACAAAGTTAGAGTAAAGGCCCTCAACTTGTCCCGAGTTACATTAAATCGGCCCTCCGTGGCCTTATGGCCATGGTTGGCCTTACTCTACCAATCCTCCAAATACCTTTCTCTTCTTACACTTTCTACACTTCCTACTTTTTGCTCTCAATTTAGATAATTATATGAAAGATAATTCTTAACTACAATATGTTCAAATCCACAAAATCCTCAACAAACCTATATTTTAGGATCCTCTAGATCTAATTACTCTCAAATCTCTCTAACCTTCAGTCAACCTTCTTAAGATTTCTCCTTAGAATCAGATCTAGTTACAACGTCTTCACTCCTATATACAATATGCCTGATATTTCCTCCAAAACATAGGAAATACAAATAATTTAACCAATTACACTCAATTAGGGAACCACCTCCCTTGGTAAATGAAAGACCCCTAAGTCTAGTCAAAATGTGTTTTGACTTGGAGGTAATATGCTCCTGCATCATAAAATGATCCAAAAAATTGATTAAGGTCAATTATGTAAACCAAAACATAAATCAACATACGATCATACGTAATATAAATAGAAAGAAAACTGTAATGATGTTATATTAAAAATTGCATAAAACAAGATCATAAAAGCATCATGATTAGTCAGTGCATTAGGTACATTCATATTATTAAAACATAAGTTTATTCTCCAAAAATCTGACCCCCTCAAATGAGAAACGAGGTAATTATATACAAAATTTCAGATAATTGTCTTAAAAACCGTCTTTGTAACTAGAAAATTAATAACATAACAAATAAAATACACTAGAATTAATTATGAGAAATCAATGAGATTACGTATGTGCTATACAATATTACGACAAACAAAGTCCTCCAAAGGAAAAGGGATGTACTTGGAAGGACAAAAAATAATGAAGCATATTATATTGCACTTATATAAGGCTTCAAAACAACTAGGGAGTATGGATCCAATGGAATTGTAGTCTTCACCAATTCTGAACTTGTGTGCAACTAGATGAAATGCATGTAACAAGTAAAAAAGGAGAAGTTAAAACAACTACATAGAGAAGCAAAAATTATCGCTAGTCAATTTCAATCATTTAACATAAGCCATTATGCAATTTTTAATAGGATTTATAGTGATCTATTGTATGGGGAAATGCCAACTCAAGGTTTGTGTGTGAAAGATGAATTGGTATCAAGAACCACTCCATCAAAATTTATTGATGGACATTGTAAGAGATTTCTAATATGTGTTTGTTTTTTAGTTATAAATGTGGTGTCTTTAATGACAATGTGGTTCTTTCAATACTATACTAATTGTTCCCCCACTGTGTAATCAATACCTGGTAAATTAACTGGGTTACAAGTTTAAGAAAATTTTGTATTGAATTCTCAAGATGTGCACTTATCCAGGATTGGGATAACAAGAAACTTCAATGTGTAATGTCCAATTTTCAACCATGTTTAATGGATTTTCTAATCCTTGTGAAAAAAAATCAACAAAATGAATAATATATTTCTTGTTAGAAATCCTTGGCCATAAAACGTTTGCAGAGGACATTGTTTAATCAAGAAATTTAGGGCATAATGATGAAAAAATAAGTATCTAAAATCAAATTCTATCATGGAACACATTCTAGGTACTGGGAAGATAGTTAACATGGAAAGTGGGGAGAAGCTCTTGGTTTGATTCAAGGAAGATCCCTAGATCGAAGGAGAGGAGATTTACTTTCTCTCTCCAAATCTGAAACATCATCAAGGATTTTTTTACTCGCTTAGAGTTTGGTATATTATTGTATAAAGGTATATGAGAAAGTAGTCCAACTTTAACAGGGAGGAGTCCAACTTTACTTCCTTTGGAAACTTTATTGTCGATTGTTTGTTTCAAGTGGAGAGATCGAGCTTGTCAATTTTTAGTACTGTAAAGTTCAAATTTAGTTATTTTTGATAACCATGCAAAGAACCAATAAATAAAACCCTGCAATCTTTAGTTTTTTTCCCTCAACATTATATTTCAATAAAACCCCTTAATTTTAGTTTTTTAACTAAACATTCGATTTCAATTCAACTTCTTTCCCACCATTTTAGAATATTCATTCCATTATTTTAATTTATATTGTTTAAAATAAAGCCCCACATTTTAGGTTTTATCTTCAACATTATATTAATGGAATGAAGAATCCAAAATGGTGAGAATATGTTCTTTCTTCAAAAAACCAAAATTCGGGAGTTTTAACAATTGATTTTTTGCATTGTTATAAAATTTATAATAAAAACCATTTTGTTAGATAGTACTAAAAATTGTCAAGTTTGTTAGATCTCCATTTGAAGAAAAAATTTAGTGATAAAATTACCGAGATGTAATAACCATATGTCCTAAAAATTGAACACGGGTGATTGTGGGTTCTATCTCCAAATATGAAATAACATCTAGCATATTGTGGGTTGTATACTTCAACAAATATTGGAGTTAGAGGAGTTTGGAATGATGGTTCATAGATTTTAGCTTCGAGCAGAAGAAATTGGCTAGTAGGCGTGTTGGCTTCATAATGGAAGGGTTTGTTAGTGCGCTTACTAGATTTGGAATTTCACTGTTGGATGTGGTTGATACTCTAGTTTGGTATTTTTATCACTCTCTAGGGATGTTAACAACTAAATTAGGATATAAGGCCTTAACTATAGTTAATGAGGATGTATATAGGAAGTGGTGGTACTAATTGATTTGGAAATGGAAAAATCCTTTAAAGATTAGGGTGTTTTTATTTTAAGAAGTCATGCTGACTATGACTACCACTACAATGGGAATAGGCAGACAACTTCCAAAATGTAGATTAAATCTATTAATATGCTTGTATTTCACAAATTATCTCAACATGGGAAAGAATAAGCAAAGAGTTGCATAGTTGTATAGTTTCACCATAAATAAACTAATTTTTAAAATGAAATACAAACATATTTTTATGAAAAACTACAAATTTAAATATATATAAAAATACAAACTACAACGAATTACAAACTCCAATTCAAAAAAACAAAGCAAAATTCCATAAATTTAAGGTAACACTCTATTCTTTCTTCACACTTCTACAAAATAATACAAACTTCAAGAAAACATTAAATGGATCAAAGTATAAAGCCTTAATGTACTCGTAATACTCTACTATTTCTTTCTTTAACAAAAAATGAAAACAATAATATAACAAATAACAATTTAATATGCAATGTAAAAGTCTCTCCTTTTCCTCCATTTCTTATCAAGCCTAAAGTGTTAACCCATCACATCTACTGGTTAATTCTCTAGGTCTAGGACATATATTTTAGCTCCAATAATATTGGAAACATGTTCAACCAATTTAATCCTTCTCCTTCAACTAATAATCCTTAAAAGGTGATTAAGAAACTTGAAATTTTCCACTGCAACGACAAGGATTGATAGTAGTAGGCGACAAGGAATGATAGTAGGCAACAACAAGGATTGATAGTAGCAAACAAAAAATGTGGTGACTATCCTAATATGAAAAATTTACATATATCATGGTACTACACTAAAACAACCAAATGGCAGCAAATGCAAAGTATCCTACAACCCCTAGAGAAAAACCCATCTATGCTTCCAACCCTCAAAACAAAAAAAACAGAGTACATCAAGGCGAGTAGAAAGAATAGGAAGCTACTTAATCCCAACTCACAATTTTATTTTACTACTGCTTAAGCACTTATTTCCTCTTCATTCTTCTTTCTTTATGACCAGTAGCTTATGCTGACATGTTCACATTAATCTTCCACGTGCCCTCAATGTTGTATTTGTGAAGTGAGAAAATGAATGTATTTATAAAGTTAGTGTTAGCACTCTGTAAATTTCTCTAGGTTGAGGAGAGAAATCCCAGAGGTAACCACAAACCTCTTTTAGGCTAAGGTCCAGCCCCCCAGCCTTGGATAGGGCTCTCTCGCTAGGTTTTGCTATCAATCAACTAGATGACTAATAGGACCTAGGTTTTAGGATGGTTATGATGATCAAAGGATGATTTTTAGTTTGATTTATTGGACGTGGGTGTAGAGGGCAGAACTACCTAAGATCTAAGCACTATTTTCATATCTGAATGAATTAGGGATATGGTGCAATCTACACAGGGGAAAGGTAGGAAAACCTATGGGTAATCGATTAAATTCGTTGCAGTGGTAGTGTGAAAGGAGAAAAAAGAATAATGAAAACTTGAGCATCCATACAAGGATGAATTAAAATTTCGATGGAAGAAACTGATACACATATAATGATCAACTGGACTTATCAGAGCACTAGGTGAATTCCGAAAAAAAAAATCTTTTAGACTGAGCATGAAGAGTGTTTACACCATGATAATATATATTATAATCAGGTCAGTAGGAAATACATAAATAGACCATTAGGAAATGCACATATAAATAAGGACTGACACAAGAATATTTGTATAAATGTGCACCTTCCTTCTTCAATTCATTCAGTAAAAGATACAATACTTGCAAAAACGTAGTCTAGCCTCTAACACTCCCAACCTAACAACAAAACCATTTTCCATGTCTTCTTATCCTTAAATACAATCAAGAATAATTCCTTGCATGGAAACTAAAAGGACCAGATACAATGTATCTGCAAAGAATATCGAGAAAATCTTAACTTGGAAACATCATGATTTAAAGCTTAGAGAAAAACTTATCAAAATTAAGTCCAAAAAATCATCTTATCCACACATATCCAATCACTAACATGCTTTTAGAAGTTCCCAAAATACCAAAATGAAAAAATAGCCTTGATTGATATAGTTGCACAGTAGTTGCATTGTAGGGCGTAGAAAAAATCCAAGTTGACGTGGTTGCAGATCCTCCTGATAAAAACATAGTAGATGGGCACATTGGAGATGGATTTGTGTTGGTTTAAGACCCACTGGATGTTTCCTTTCATGCGTGTAGGCCTCTTAAATGAATAATCACCACTTGTGCAACATTTGTGCAACATAATTCAAATGTTGAATTTGTTTGACATTTCCCACTCCAAAAACATTGTAGTTACCAACCATCCATCACATTCACATTATAACACCCAACATGCATGCCAAATTCCAACAATTTAGCAGTTTCATAAAAAAATAGACCCCTTGTAATTGCAAAATAATCCCTTGGCTACATATATTTTTAACTTTAAACACAATGCAAAAGAGCATGTGATTTCATAAATGAGTAAACCCACCTCAGTCAAGATACCAAAGCTACCTCCTATAGTTCCTTCAAAAATGAGTTGATTCTTCTCTTGTAATCTAAGGATTATTTCTTCAATTGTATTTGCAAGGACAAAACTTACAACCCTGATTGCCTTATACTGTCCAAGCCGATGAATCCGATCTTGGGCCTGTTGTTCCACTACTGAATTATGTTATCTCTTCGTAATTTTTGAGGTTGTAGAGTAAATCACAGAGGTAACCTTAGAATCACTTTGGAAACTGGGAATCTAGGCCTTCCAATTTTAGAGATGGATCTCTCTTTATGATTTAGCTTTGTTTGACTAAAGGTATTAGGCTAGCTATTAAGTTCAGGTTTGGGTTTTTTTTGTTGTTGGGTTGAAACTAGGAAGATAACTATTGGGAAAATGGAGTCACAGGTTTAGATTGATCACATACAAATTTTATAGGATAAACTTACAGGGAAGGGTAGGAAAATTCACTAGATCCTTTAAGATCTATTATGTGGATGAGAGGAAAATATTTAGAAATCCAATTAAAAATAGTGTAGTTAAGAATTCTGATTTTAATCTTCACTAGAAAACAAAAAAAATATTCTTAAGCCAGAGATAGAGTGTACATTTAAACACGTTTTTTTTCTTTATCTTCTTAGAATTAATATTTTAGAAAAACATATGATAACAAAGAGAAAAAAAATTGATAAAGAGTGATGTACTTCACCAATAAAAATGACACAAGAATCCTGTAATGATTGCACTATATTACTAAATATCTGATCAATGGTGCCTCTGTGACTTTCTTTACAATACTAGTCCTTCTTCAAACAAGTCCCAACACTAATACTTCGAATTATGAAGTACTTATAGAGAATTATTACAAAATATTGTGATTCCAAAGATCAAAATAGAATCCTAAAATATCTAAAAATAATTACAAAAATGTAAGAATTTCTGAATTGCTAGAAGTTGCCCCTATTTTTGAGGATGATTGTTGATGACTAGGCTTGCATATTTGATGGGTTGTTTTCCTTTCTATCTAGAGATGAAAACATTCACTTGAGTAATTCATTCAATTTTTCCCATTTGTATTCTGTTGGGATAGAAAATTTAATTAATTTTCTATAGGTCTCATCCAACTCTGTGTACTTCTGAAAGGTTGGCTTGACGATGAACAAATATCTGATTTCCTGACTGAGAAATAATTTGAAGTCGATGGCCTCCATGAATTCTTTCCCTGTGGTATGGCCTTTTATACTTGCAAATCTTGATTTATCTTGAGCAATAGTGCATAGTTTTTCCTGGTACTCTTTCAAGCTTATCATATTTTCTCCCTCATCAACTAGTCTTGATAGTCATTTCCTATTCAACACTTGCATCATTTTGTGAAATATTTATATGCTGGTTTCCAAATTTTGACATTTGTTTTCCATGTTAGGTAAATTGACTTGGGATTAGAGTCAAGTTTGACCGAGTTAAACAGTGATGGTTTTGGAACACATGGTATTATGCACCCATGGTTTTCAGCTCATGGTATTGCATGTAATGGAACCTATAAAAGGCTCTAAGGACTTCATTGTAATGAAGGCCTAGATGTGAGTGGTGAAGGCTCACTTGGCTGGATTGGTCATGGTTTTGGCCAAGGCTAATGAAATTTAATTAAGATGGGTTTTCCCCAGAGTTTGGGGTTTTTCCCCAATAAACATATGTGTTTATGTTTATGATTTGTTGTTGGTTATGTTTAATTATTCCTCTCGGTAATTATTTATCTTCTCTCATAAATGTTTCTTCATTTGGTATCAGAGCCATATTTGGCTTCAGAGGGATGCTTTTGTAGCCAAGGGTTTTATTGGCCTGATGAATGGAGAGATAAATGTAGCCTTTTGCATATCTGTCCATATGGAGCATGGTGTTGTTGTGAAATAGGATGACGTTGTCCATTCACGGGAGTAGAAGGGTGTGGCGTAGAGGAGAACTGATATCTACGTAACCCATTGGAGGAGTGCTCTCAAGAGAGTAACGTGGAAGAGCACGTTGAGATGGAAATGTAATTTCGTTGCTGCATGGTGAAACCTCTGAAAGGAGAAAAGTTATGATTTTGTATGCCTTCTAGGGTATTGAAGGTCAGTTTGATAGCATACCAGTGTGGATGGCCATTAAGGAGATCAGGAAATTTTCTCAGAAGGCATGGAAACCTTGGAAGCTGGAATGTGTGAGCTTGAATCACTGCAGATCCCACAAAGGAGCATTGGAGCCAGGGTCTCTACTGCTAATGCGATCAAAATGGTATACAAATGAGGAGGTTGATGGCCGAGGCTGGAGTCGACACAACAGTGAGGAGGAAAACGTTGTTGCAGGCCAAGGTTGGAGTTGTGGTAGAGGACATGGATAGGGTAAGGATCAAGGCTTCAATGGTCATGGTGGTGGAAGTTTTGGTGGAGGTTGTGAAAAATAGCCACGATGGAAAAACAACAATTCTACGGGCAAGCCCTAAGAGGATCAGGAGGGAAAGGGTGAGCTGGGCCGCAGGGCTCGGGGGTCTCGCAACTCACGTGATATAGATTGTCAACGAGTGTGATGTTGCGATAGTTTGGCCACTTTCATGTGCAGGTGGAAGCGAGAGTCTGCATTCTCAGCGAGAGTGGGAGAAACCTAGGAATGATTGAACCTAGCTGGTCGATGCGGTTTCCCAAGTGAAAAACGCTGGTGGTGGTGCACATAGACAACATGGGGCAAAAAATGAAGGAGGCCTTGCTCGCAAATGGCAAGGTATTCATCATCGACAAGGTATCCAACAAGTTCAGTATGAAATGCAGTCAATAATGATGATATATTATGAAGAATGATGACCCAGGGTTGAAGGACTGTTTTTTTTTATTGTGTTGGTGCTCGCATGAATGAGAGGCCCGTGGTAAAATGAATTTGTTGATTGGTTAAATTAGTATGGTGATGAGTAAAGACCACGTATGTGAATGGTCTATGGTTTCTTTAGTTATATGTAGACATGGAGAGTTAGAAGAATATCCATGACATATGAGAGAGATTTGGTAATGGTGCATAAATAGCAACTATGAATATATATATATATATATATATATATATATATATATATATATATATATATATAATTAATGGAGTTAATTTTTTACATGTAAATGGGCATACTGCTATAAGACCTGGTATGGCATTTGTACCCCTGGGTAATCATTGGTAAAGTCTGGGTTAGACCTATGTGATAGGGGGGATGTCAAGTTAACAATTACCCTGGGTAAAAATTTGAGGGGGGAGGAGCTAGAGTGAGCGGGGTTGTCTCATTTTGCAGATTTTGCTAGATTTAGTCAGGAAACCCCAAGTCAAGTTTAAGGGGAGAATGTTAGGTAAATTGACTTAGGATTAGAGTCAAGTTTGACCAAGTTAAACAGTGATGGTTCTGGGACACATGGTATTATGCACCCATGGTTTTCAGCTCATGGTATTGCATGTAATGGAGCCTATAAAAGGCTTTGAGGAATTCATTGTAATGAAGGCCTGGATGTGAGCAGTGAAGGCTCACTTGGCTGGATTGGCCAGGGTTTTGGCCAAGGCTAATGAAATTTCATTAGGATGGGTTTTCCCTAGAGTTTGGGGTTTTTCCCCGTTAAACATATGTGTTTATGTTTATGATTTGTTGCTAGTTATGCTTAATTATTCCTCTCAGTAATTATTTATATTCTCCGGTAAATGTTTCTTCATTCCAATTGCAATCGTTAAGTTCCTTCTAGTGTGCATTCTTTTCACCTCCAAAAAATTATTTGTTCTGCCTTGAATTTTGGGATGCTCTAGTTCTTCTCTGTTTTTGGAATTAAATATTTTGATGATGGATGTAGCTTCTCCAGGCTCATTTCCCTAAATTTGATTTTATTTTCTTTAATACCACTTTGGATCTATGTATTAAGTCTTTTTGTTCGAAAATAATCTGAATGGAAGGCCAAATTTCTATGATGGCTTCATTTATCTATGTCTATATGTTTTCCTATGCTTGTGCCAGAGTTTGAGGCATTGCTGATTCACTTTGTAATTGTTCAACTTTGAGAGTGAGTTGGTGGGTTTTCTGTAACTCTGCAACATAACAAGTATCAATTTTTAATTTATTCTCTGACAATGTTTTGAGTTGAGCTTTTAATTTAGCAATTTATTGCCCCTGAATGGTCAGATTTTCCATGGCTTTAACTAGATCATTTGCAGAATCTGATGTCTATGCAGGTGCTGAAGTTGATGTAGATGCTATTGGGGTTGTGATCACTGAAATTGGGATACTTGTGAGTGGAACTATGGCTAGCTGTGATGCCTCTTGTTTCTCTTCGAGTAGTTTCTTGAGCTTCACCTCCATATCTTAGATCTAGTTGTTCTATTCAATGATTATTTTGAACATGTCGTATTTCTCCTTCTCCATCTCTCCAAATTCCTTAGCTTGGGGATCCTCTGTGGTAGGAAAATTAAGTTGCTTCCTTAATGCTACTATATCAACATTTTTTCTTTTCACTATCTCTTTTGCTTCCTTCACATCACTGGGATTGTATCCCATTTTGATCACCAAGTCTTCAAGTTAATTGAACTTGGTATCCTTGGCTAAGGATGAAATCCTTTCCAACTTTGAGCTGTGTTTGTGTGTTTTTGACTGATACCCACAATTTGGAAGCTGACATGGCAACATTATTTAGTGTATAATACATCATCTCAGTAGATTTTTTATGCATTTCCATTTGGTCAACTGGATGGATTTGCCTTGCACCAAATGAAAATACATGTTCTTTGTAATATGCCAATGTCTTTAAGGCAACCACTTTTGCCTCAATGAATGAAATTTTCATTTTTCCTTGCTCCATGTCAAAGTCTGATAGGAGCCTGTGCTGTGATGTGGATGTATACTTCCATATTTGTGTATATGTGGTGGTTTTAAGCATCTCATTCTTTTGTTTGATTGCCTTGTACTTGGAAAAAATATTAGGCTCAACAATGTCTTGAGATAAGTTAGTTTTTTGTGGTGTTTTTGGAGGCTCTTTAGATGTTGATGAAGAGGGAGATACTAAGAAGAAGTCATCATCCCTGATAGACACATGAGGACCTGTGATAACAATTATTTCTTACTCTTTGTTCTCCCACTAAAAAACTGTTGCATAATTGGTTTTCTGTTTCTTCTTGTATATTAGGAACTCCTTAGCTCCAATTTTTTTCACTGGGGAAGATTCTTCTTCTCTTATCCTTTTCTCTTGATTTTATTGAGGTGTAGGAGTTTGAGAGGTGGTTGTTGATATAACCTGTTCTTTAGCCTCCTATAGTGTGTTCTCCTCCCACTAATTTTTTTTCATGTATTTCTCTAATTCTAGACAAGAAGTGTGGGTGTAGGGCGTGGTATTTTTCTCTACCTCAGCTTTGAAATTAGACCAAAAGGGTTATAAGACCAAGTGAATCTCAACTTGAAATTCATTCACTTCAAAGGAAATATACCTCTTTACGAGTTTTTCTTGTATTGCAAACAAAAATTCCAACCTGTGCTTTAATTTTAAATTGTGCCTTATTCTTGGGTGCTAAAAAATGCATGTAATCCATATGTATCATTTGTCTAATGTACTATAATGAGAAAAAATCATAGGCAAAAACTTTGGCAGCTTATAGGGTGGCAATTCACACTCGTAAATCTTGATCTCTGTGTAGTTATGGTATAAATACCAGTCACCTATCTTCACCTGGTCACTAAGATGCAAAACCTTTTGAATATTTTCCTCTATCCTAGGCTCCAACTCACTATTTAGCAGGAAAATCACTCTATACAAGAATTGATCAACATAGTCTGTGAAAGTAAATTCGGTAGTGTTTTTCCTTACCAAGGAGGTCCAATTTATTACTGATTGAGCATTACGTTGCACATCCATCCTCTGCAAAGTAAAGGGAAACTTGTCTTCTTGATGATAAATGAAAAAATAGACTAACTGCAGATTTTTTGAAAGCTCCCCATGTAGGAAACTTAATAAATTGATCAAGCATGGCATCTGCAATAAATTCACTGTAGTTTAAAAATCACAGGTTTATAATCAGTGGTAAAAATTGACAGGAAGCCAACAATTGCCTCATCAACCCACTGATCAGAGTGGTAACCAAGAATGTATGAGATAATGGTGATGATATGTTTGGTTACATCAGGGAACATGGAAGATGAGTATGGAGGGTTCGATTTGGGAAATTGGACATCTTCAGGGAGAAATATTTCAAAGATCTTAGCTCTTTTTGGGAAGGTCAAATTTTTGTAGAGATTTGTAAGTGATTCTACATAAAATGTCTTGGAAGATTATAGTTGCTTTACTTGCAACATTTTCAAAATAGTCTCAATTGTGATGGTGAGCATAACTTCACCATTATGGCTCACAATTTCTCTTTGGGATGGCACATAACTGCTTTAAAACCAGGATTTTAGTTCAGGGAACTAATGTATCTGTGGGAACATGAACTAGGGCAGGGAAAACTCCCATAGGCCTAATTCATCTTGTTGATCTAAATAATTATGTTTCAACCAACTGTGGAGTTCGAGCAGGTCAAATTCATAATTAGTCTCAACAATTTTTTATTGGAGATCGAATAAAGGCAAATGATCCATGTGGATATTGGTGGCCACCCACCTATTCTACTTGGGGCCCCACCATTGTTTCTTTTATTTTTTTAGTTTCCTTAATTGTATCATAGTTTACTATTTTTAGCAGTTTTTCGGGTTGTGAACTTTCGGAGTCATTTTGAGGCCCTAAACAACATTTTTTTGGGAAAACTGGGAGCAACATGGAAGTTACTTTGGTGTTTCTCACATCAAAAGTTATAGTACTCAGATAGATCTTTATAGAGAGGTATTGTGCGCATCAAACAGAGATCGTATGCACAATTTACGTCCTCGAGAAGTTGATGTGCCAATTTACCCAAACAGGTCCCATAGTTTTGGTGCTTCATCTCCTAGGGTTAGGTTTTTGGATGTTTAGGGTTTTAAATTTTTTCTTAATAATAAATAGGCCCTTGAACCTCATTGTGACATATTTTAGAGGCATGTAGCCACCACATCTCTTCTCAGAGATAAGCTACCAGTGCCTTAACTAGTTTATTTCCATCCCGTTTGTAAAAAAAAAATCAATTCTTTGATATTAATGCAATGAAGTGTTATTTCCACTGCATCTTTGTATTTATTGTTATATGTGTATTATGTTTCATTCACGCATAAATTCGGATAAGTGGTATCAAAGCGGTTTTCTCTTTCTCAATCCTTCTTTGCATGTCACCAACGGGGTCAGGGTATAAGGAGTTAGGGCTCAATCTGGTTGAATCTTTACAAGATCAGTCTTGCGAACCCTGATGACCACCCATGGGGGACAAAAAGAAAGACAAGGGAGCAGGATATCCTATTAAAATATTCCTTGAGGAGGCCCTCGAAAAACAAAGGAACGCGATGATGGATAACTTTTCCCAAATCCTTCAACGACTGCCCACCGACGGCGCATCTACATCTAGCAACCATTATAGAGGTGCAAATAATTTAAGGTACAAGTAAAATTTCACATTCCCATATTTGAGGGCCAAATAGATGCAGACGTCGTAGATAGATGGCTGAATCTATTAGAAGGATATTTCTCGATTCATGACTTTTCCGACCGGGAGAAGATTATTGTTGCACTCCTCAAAGTGACCCTCCATGTCAAGGACTGGTGGGAAACCTACTGTGAGAAAAAGGACGAAGGGGAACCCTCTCTGTTCTCGGTCATAACCACTTGGAATTATTTTTGACATGCCATCAAGGAAAAATATTATCGCATGGGGAGCTATGAGGAAAAGTAAATACAATGGACTACGTTGCGGCAACAAAGTGATCAAGATGTGCATGAGCTGACAAATTTGTTCCATGCCCTGCACACAAATTTGGGTATCAAATATTCAGAGAAACATTTGGGGTTGAATTATCACAATTGTCTGCACAGACAGATTCAGGAGGAAATGGAGTTCCTCGACATCTCCTCGCTTGGTACGACATACTAGTATGCGGCCAAGATTGAGCTGAAATTCAAACAGAAGAAGCGACTTTGGATCTGCGAATCAAAAGCAAGGGAAAGGCGCATCCAAACCGCAAAAAAAAGGAAAAATCCAAGGCATGGCATCCCAAGACAACCTGCCAAAGCTACAAGCAAAGAAAAACACCATGAATCCGAAGAAGGACACGGGAAAGTGGTGTGAGTTCCATAAGAGCTCCACTCACAACACAAGTGAGTGTCAGGCCAAGCAGTTACTGGTGGCCGAGATGAAGGCTTCTTAATCAGATGCATTATACGAGTCTGAATCAAAACCCAAGAAGGGGAATGAAAAAGGGAACAAGATTATTGATGCAGATCCCAATGCCACTGTTGCCACCATGAAGATCCAGAAGGAGGAATTAGAAAATCCAAACGAGGAGGAGCGTCTCTTCCACTCCCATATATGGGTAAAGGGTTCCCGACTACAGTTCATTATCGATAGTGGGAGCTAAAAGAACCTCATTTCATCAGAGTTCGTGAAGCGGTTGGTCTTTTCGACCATAACACACCCACATTCGTACACCATCGGGTGGCTTCACCAAGGACGTGATCTCCACGTCATCCATCATTTTCGCCGTCCCTACAACATCATGCCCTTCAGAGATGAGGTATTATGTGACATTGCTCCTCTTGATGTTTGTGATATATTATTAGGCCAACCATACTTGTGGAAGCGACATGTTGTGTATGAGTCCCAACCTCACGTTGTTATTGTTACTTTGGGCAATAAGTTGTACATGATACCAAAGGTACCATTGCCTGCCGCTATCTCTTTGGTTACTACAAAAAAATGCAGTAAGATCATTTCCAAAACTGGGAATTTTTTTTCCTGATGATATGCCCTCAGGGAAAGAAGAAGATTGTGGCCATGACCTTCAAACAGGGCTCCTCTGCACGACAACAAAAAATGGACAAGGTCCTAGAGGATTATGGGGACATCTTCACCTCAGCCGCAAGGGTGCCTCTGCACTGTCAGGTCAAGTGCCCCATAAATATGAACCCAGGTATGTCGCTGCCCAATGGACTGATATATCAACACTCTCTTCTGGAGAACGATGAAATCAAGAGGAAGATTCAAGAGCTGCCACAGAAAGTTCACATCCGGCCGAGTTCATCACCCTATGGAAGCCTGATCGTGTTGGTGCAGAAGAAGGATGGGACTTGGAGACTCAATATTGACTATTGGATGCTGAACAAGATCACCGTCTGGAATAATTACTCGATCCCCTGGATTGATGACCTTCTAGACCAACTCAAAGGGGTGGAATATTTGAGCAAGATCGACTTCAAGTCTAGGTATCACTAGGTACCAATCGAAACCTCCAGTGTGTGGAATACTGCCTTCAAATCCAAGGAGGGTCTTTTCGAATGTCCGGTCATGCCTTTTGGGTTGACGAATTCTCCCGTAACCTTCATAAAGTTGAAGGATGAAATATTATGGCCATTCACCAACTCATTTGTAGTAGCGTACTTGGATGACATCTTGATCTTCAGCTAGACTTGGGAAGAGAACCTCCACCACATCCGTCAGGTCCTCTAAACACTGCGGCAACACAAGTTGTGTGTCAATTTGCAGAAGTGAAATTTTGGCATTGTTAGGGTCCTATAATAATATGATTCATAATTTTGAATTGACTTTGATGAGTCGTATAATATGTACATACATTTCTTTCTGCAATTTTTTTTCCCATATCAGAAAAATAAAAAAATATGTAAAGAGGGTAAAATTCATAAAAGAAATATCAAAGGACTTGAAAGAAAAAATATCAAAAAGAATAGAAAGATGGACCCCAAACAAAAAGAGATAAAAATAAAACATGAAAGTGATGCAAATCCAAATGCCACTACTATTTACTTTTACTACAAAATAAAGATTGTGTGCAACTTGTTAAAATGCCACATTCCATGAAGGTTAAACAACTTAATTTTAACCTCTCATGCCTTAAATTTCATGTTGTTAGATAGAGAATAAAGATCTAGCCAAACAGTTTAATCTTGGCAGATCAGTGGTTAGGTAGAGAATAATAAGGAGCTCAACAGCTTAATCTAAGCCCTTGAAAGAAAAAAGGATAGAATTAGTTGGTTTGTTGTTTTAAAATAAAAACGAACAAGGGTTTGCAAGCTCAAATGCACCCATGAAAATGAATTAAAAATGTCAGGGTAGCAGATGGGAAGGTACAAGTAGTTTTTACAATCACAGATAAGTAGAAAATTGGTCATTTTATTTACTAACTTCCTTCAAAAATCATCCCCTTGTAGAAATACTTCATCCCCTCCATTTTCATTCTTTTTCCCTTCATTTTTTCCCTTTTTTCCATTATCATCCATTTTCCTTTGCAAAAATCCCCTTTTCCTAAGTTAAAACGCATTTTACTTAAGAAAGGTAAAGTCCTTCACTAATTTTCCTTATATTAAAAAATACCCAAAAACCCCAAAAAATAGTTTTTATCCTAAGTTAAATGATTTAATCTTTTTCGGGTCCCACAGTGAAGGAATTCACTCTCGACATAAAGTTTTTACATTATACTTAGTTTAAAGGCACATCACACAAATACATTTCTTTATTAACATTAACTTATGTATTAAATTCTTATATATATACCTTTTAGCCCGTATTAATATAATTCACTTATATATTATTCCCTACCCATATTTTAATTTTAACCTATGTTTTATTTCCCTGCATGTTATATATCCCCTCATCCCATAGGTTAAAATGATTAAACTCTGGTTATATACCAGTCCCACTATATATAATCCCCTCCATTTATAAACTTACATCTACCTGCATCCCATTTTTTGAATACATTAACCTCCGCCTATCATAATGCACTCCCAAATATGTATTAAACATTAGTTTTAATACATATTAAACCTCCTGTGACGTTGAAACCTCGGGCCCCACGCCATCAAAACCTTACTACTTTATCACACCATCTCCGCCTTCCGATCATCATCTACCAAATCCGACGATGATTATCCCTTGTCGCACATTCCCCAGCTCCAGGCTTAGCACACCTTGAACCTTGCGATAAGCGTGGTTTTTGGGATTTCTCTCCCCGCTACATGTCTTAATTATATTGGATCACATCAATATAACTAATTCTTCTTACCACCTTTGAACCCTGCGAAAAATTCTTGGCGGTTTTTTCCTCCCCTGTGGCCAAACCACTCATCCATTTGAATTGACAGCCTTTCAATGCATGCAATGTTGAATGAAAATGTTTACAAACTGTCCATTTGCAGTCTTTTTACTCTTCTGTTACCATTTTCACACAGAAGAAGCATTGCAAACTGAGACAAACATTACCGACTCCGTTTAAAAGCCTAATTGAAACGGAATTCACCAATTTGATTGCTACAAATAGTGCAGAAGTCATCCAAGTACTATAAAGACCAGCAAAAGCTTCTAAAAGATTTCTACAACCTTAGAAACCCTCCTGCAAAGAAACATTTCAGTTTTCCCAGGTATTCTTCAGAAGAACAAAGCCATTCATTGATCTAAAAGAGTAATACAATTAATCGAATCATTTAGGAGCCTTTAAACCTAAATAAAACCCCATTTGCTTCCTAAAATCCTTTGTTCAGTAAACCTGGAGAAATCCTTCCATAGATTCTGAAACCTTGGACTATTAAAAATCACAGATTGAGTAAACTTAATAAGTTTAAGTCATTTATAGACCTAAGAAAGCCTTCTGTGACCTTCAAAACCTTTCCTACAGTACTTAGGCATCCTTTTTGCATAAATTGATGTCCTGAGATTGTTTTTATCACAGAAAATTCATTACAGGCCCTAGATACATTTTGCAGAAACTTTAAAATCTTGCAGTTTCTCTTTTGATACAGAGATTTCAGTTTAATTCAATTGATCAAAATTATACCTTGGCAGACAAAATATAGAGCCCCTGTCATATCCAAAATCCTTCTGCAACCTATTATAATTACCAGAGATGCTTCTACAGGCCTGAATTAGTGTTTTTAAGGTCAAAAGAGTATGGGAATTGATTAATCAAACAAATCAATGGCTTCCAAAAACATTCTAGCAAACAATCCTCCACAACCCCCTGTTGTAGATATAGAGCACATTCTCCTGGCTGATAAAGACTTCAAGATTACTGTTGGGGAGGTAAATCCCCTCTGCGGACAGAGGCGATCCCTACTAGCCCAGATCGGGTCTAGAAACAATCGAACATGCTACAGTGCAGGTTCCTAATTTTAAATAAGCCGACTTGCGAGGAAGGCTTACCTGGAATCCAACGCTGTCGTTTGTAGAAGAGGTGGTGCTCCCGTTCCTTTGCCTTGGAAGATCACAATCCTCACGATCTCCGTGATCGGACACCTACACATGCAAGAAACAACACAAATGCAAGCATAAAATCCAGTATATACAACCTTATGTCAGTCGAAGAGGACATAAATCATGAACATGATCAAGAACAAGAGTGGAACCATAACCAATAGTCGCTTAATATTAATGAGTCAAAAAGAAGAATACAACCAAAGCTTCGACGCCGAATTCTCCTTTGGCGGGTCGTCAACATAACATGTCTCGATAAAGCCTGTCAAGGATGGGACAAGCCTCTCTCTCCGGATACTTGGAAATAGTCTCCTTGCTTGGATTTTGCCTTAGGGAATCAAGAAGGCTCTTGCAGCATAAAGATATGAAAGCTCTTGGGAACTTGGAGATTCTGGAACTAGCTTGTTATGGAGATGGGAAAGCTTTTATAGAAGGAGGAAGGGAAGTTGGGATCCCTATAATTATGGGATTGGCCCTATCATCAAGGAAGCTTCCATGAGAGGTGGCAAACCACTTCCT
Organism: Pinus albicaulis; assembly: GCA_034641835.2. Classification (NCBI taxonomy): domain Eukaryota; kingdom Viridiplantae; phylum Streptophyta; class Pinopsida; order Pinales; family Pinaceae; genus Pinus; species Pinus albicaulis. Next base: position 423,986,623 of record CM076573.1, on the reverse strand, counting down.
CTCTATGGAAATCCGTAGCCAAACCACCCAACTCAAGATAGATATCAGTCCAAGAATTTGTTAGGATGAAACTTCCGCCTCTTATTTTTAAAAAACACCTCTTAATATGGTTGGCGTGGGTGCGGCTCTATGACAGAGCGCCAATTGGCGCGCCCTCTTTGGAGGATTTTCCCTCTTGGCACGAGGGTTGAACTATGGAACCGCGCCAATGGAAAAAGAGCTATTTTTAGGGTTTTTTGCAAGGATATGTCTTTAGGGCAATCAAAGCTCATCTTCAGAGGGATGCAATGAAAGTATTTTCAAGTCTTGTCTCTGCTCACAGGTCACGAAATGAACCCTACAATGTGTAGGATGGGGATTGCAGGGACGATGACAAATTGCTGTGTATATGAGATGCCCCCTAAACGCAAGAGACGAAAGAGAGGTGGGGCGCTGCGAGCATGCCGTGGCTCCTTGTCGGAAGGCACACGGAGCGAAGTACAACTGATGTCTCATATACATGATATATATGCGTGGTATGGGCGTAGCCATCCATAACATAGTTTACAATAATCTAGATCCAAGGCATGGATGCAGCCATCCAGTGAGGATTGATAAATAGACTGAGGTATGGTCGTAGCCATCCAATCAGTGAGTCATGTAAATAATCATAATAATCCACAATATACGTATACAGATTACAACACAACAACAGACACAATCCGGGGGTCTTGCACTCCATCTCGACTCGGAACAAAAGTACAAGTTCAAGCATGCAAATATGTGAGCTGAAGTCGAACATGCAAGAACATCGCCTGATTACCAGCCAATGATGAAAGTTGTTAACAGACGTGAGAGGAACCACCAATAATGACAATGGCTCTCAAGGTACTATAGGTACAATCTACGACGTGCGAATCAATGAGCTGGTGTCGAACAGCTGTAGAATCACTCGATCGGAGGCCAATAATGAAAACCTCACGTCGAATGCGACGAACCTGCCATTGAGGCATGCAAGCTCCAAGGTACCATAAGGGAGTCTCTAGATCAGCTTCCTGGATAATGAGCTGAAGTCGACGGGAAGTGACCTTGATCAAAGGTGGGCCATAATGTTTCCCACATCATCGACACGAGATAGAGGAACATGATGTTTTTTGTGGATTAGAATCAAATGAGAATCAGAGGGAGGTTGATACTTTGCAGAGGTCAACTTCTCTTGAACATGTAAATTTCACGATAGTAGACTCGGCAGTATTTGACATCAACGGATCAGAGGTCATGGTGACGAGGCAATGAGCAGATGAGAGGTCAAAAGGGATTATCCAAACCCACGGAGGCAAGTGAAGAATGAGATGAGATGTCCCCAACCCGACACGAATGCGGACAAGAGACAAGTGCCATGTTCGGGAGGCCGACATCTTGCCCGAGCACAACAATGATATTGATTTCATTTTTGCCCACCATTTGTTGATACCCCATGCCTTTTTTGATAACAAGCTTGAAGGGGATAGCATATGCTTGTAATATAAGTCCCGCCCTTCGAGCGAATCTATCCTAGTACATTTAACGAGCCCTAGGAAGGAGAAACTCGGAGAACGTCATTTCGGCGAGATTCCGATGTCATCGAGGTTTAACGGTCTAACAAAGGAGAGAACTCGGCATCTTTCATATTTAGAGAGTTTGAAAAGACAGCAGAAAAGTAAACTCTAGTGGTCCCTTTTCGTAGATAGTTCCTCGGACCCGAAAAGGTAGAAAACAATATCCGAGAAAACCTCCTAGTCGCAAGAGGCTAGGGTATTCCTTTTTCGTAAATAATCCATCCCAGCCTGAAAAAGGGGTAAACGTATACTGGGTAGATGTCGATTCGTGTCCACTTTAATGAGATCAAAACGACAAGGGCCTCGGCAATCTTTTCATGTTTAGAGAGTCAGAAAAGAGCTGAAAGATGACTATAGAGTGACTTTTTCGTGTATTTACCGAGTCCGAAAAAGTATAAAATACAACTCGTTTCATCGTCTAAGTTGCGTGAAAGACCTATTGCTGCACAAAAAGGCAAGTGTAAAACCCATTTTTGACAAAATATATTAAAATATTCAGAAAAATAACTTTCAAGACCTATTTTGAGTTCAAAAATTTATAAATATGTCAAATGGTAAAAATAAAATTACTTTTTACTTTTACCTCACCGAAGAGCAGCAGTGGTCCAGTTTGTGTGCGAACTTCTCACAGCGATTGCGACCGATCCAGGCTACCATTCAGAGTTCTGTCAGTTCCAGGTAAGAGATGCTTCCTTGTACTCCATTTCAATCCATTTTTTAATAGTTTTCCATCATGCATTAGACTTCTGTGGCAACTTTTTAAATTTTTAGGGCTCCGCTCATTGGCGCATGTATCGGGCACGTACCGCGCCAATGGGCTTTTATATGCAAAGGGCTCGCGCCGACTGGCGTGACTGTTCCGGAAACAGCCGCGCCAGCGGTGGAACCCAAATTTCCACCTAAAAATCCGAGATTTTAATCAATTTTGATGAATTTTGAAGCTCATCAGAGATCTGATTAAGGGTTTGTGATCATGTTGATGCAGGAAACCGAGAAAAATGGTGATTGAGTGGAAAGAGAGAGAACACGGTGAAGAGGATGAACAAGCCATGGAAAATGAAACTTGCATGAATGCCCTCAGGAACTGTGGGCTAAAAAAGTTCTTCCTGACGCCCTGTTTACGAGCTCAGCCTGAGCTTCTATAGTACTTGATCAATATGTGGGACGCAGATGAGCAAGTATTCAAGTTGCGGGATCAAGTGTTAGAACTGGAGGTTGCTGACGTGTACTTCATAATCGGACTATCGTGCAAAGGTCCGGTACCCATATTGACAGGGAGCAAACCGTCTGGTGAGAAAATGGAGCAAGTGATGGCACGAGTGTGCCGAGGGGCACAACTGGGATCAGGAAGTGGAAAGGTGGACATCCACACCATTCCTGATCTGGCACTGAGAGTGGTGCTGCATACCATCACGCGGGCTGCGGGGTTGCAGGCACCGCACGAGGCCACAAAGGCCCAAATTTTGTTAGCCTCAGAGTGTATGACTCCCCTATTGTTTGACTGGGCCACAGCAGTGACGATAAACATGAAGAGACAGCTCACGAAGTGCAAGCAGGCCAAACTGAAACAATTCGGCTATGGTTCCATCCTGGTATCGTTCATTCTGGAACGATTACCAATCTTCCAGGGCCAAGGGGCCATAGTAGCTGAGCCGATTCCACGAGAGCCAAGAATGGCTCGCTAGGCAGCACTGATGTCTAGAGCTGGAGGAGGCCAACAGATGTCTTGGAGGCCAGAGTTTTTTGGGTGGTTGCGGCATCAGTTGATCGTCGTGGAAGACTGGCCATATGCAGGAACCGATTTCACTGGAGACCCAGATCTCCCACTACCGGAAGGAGATGATTGGGACGAGGATTTGGGTATGACCTCTTCTCTTTTTGATTTTTATGTTTTATGATTTTTTTATTAATACATATCCATCCTGACACATTTTATATGTATGCAGACGTAGGCCCAGAGAGACCATCCGGTATGTCTCCTATCGCGTGGAGGACTCTTCCCGCACCTGATCCTAAGGCAGAGGGTGTAGAGGGGGGGAAGTTAATCCAGAATCTCGAGGGCATTTCCCGAGGGATCCCAGACTATGCCCGGCTGGCGGATGTACCGATGGCGTACCAGAGACATACGGTGGGAGTGCCCAGTCGCCTCCACCGACTTCTGAGACGCTTAGTGCGTGCAATCACCTGCTATCATGAGCACCATGCGGATTAGACTCTTAGGGTCTTTATCATGCATATTTTTTGAGAGACATGTCGTCTCCGGATGTATTAAGACGAACATATATATTTTTTGATTCTATGCGACGCACACTATGTAAACATTTCGATATCTATATATATACATATCTATTTCTGGATGGATTTTCCTTTTACATGTGATGATGATTTACAAATTGCGCAAATGTCTATCTAACACCAAATTAGCTACTGCATCTGTTAATGTATTCATATGCCTGGGTATATGTTGATATGTAATGTAGTAAAAATTTCTTTCCAGTAAACGAATACGCAGATACAGATGTAAAATGGATGGGTTTCTGACCGAATAATGACCGTTCAGTTGTAATACTACAAGTTGTGAGTCTAGATACACAAGCAATTCACGGATACCAAGGTTTACAGCCTCAGTTAATAATTCTAATACAGCACTATATTCCGCGATGTTATTTGTAGTACGTCCCAGACACACACCTTGCAGGTTGACCAACTCACCAGCAGGATCATAGATTACCCAGGCCGCCGAAGACAGGTTCCTGGTCCTGCGGGAGGCACCATCCGCGAAACCAACAAACGGACGAATAGACATCTGCACAATCAGGAAGACCCGATCAGCAGAAATATGTTTACATCGCACACCACACCACACATGCACACAAATGAAAAACACACACTTATGTACACACACCACACCAAAAATGACTTTAAGCGTAGTATTTTTTCAGGTACAACCCATTCCTGGGCTGTGCCAGCGGAACTCCTTCATAATCTATAAGCTCATAAGCCCCATTCTTCAAAACGCGTTTTACTATGTAGGGCCCATGCCACATAGGTTGGAACTTACCAGCCCCAAGCTTGTCATGTGCTTGATCGTACAGGAGGACGAGGTCCCCTTCGACAAAGGAACGAGGAGAAACTGATTGATCGAAGTGAGCTTTGACCCGCTTCTTTTGTGCTTCAATAACTAAAGCAGCCAAGTGGTGGTTTTCATCTAACCGTTCCAGATACAAAAGACACTCTTCCTCAGCAGAAGTGTCGGGTAGAAGTTCCACAGCTAATTTCAACGAAGGAATCTCGCATTCAACTGGAAGAATTGCTTCCAGACCATACACCAATTGAAATGGTGTGAATCCAGTTGCACTCTTTGCAGACGTCCGATATGCCCATAGAGCTGAGAATAGTTGGAGGCGCCAATTAGATTTGTGGATACCAACTGTTCATTGAAGCATAGTGACCAGAACCTTGTTCACTGCTTCAACCTGGCCATTTGCCTGAGGGTAATATGGCGTTGAGCTATCGTGGCGTAAGCCCAACTTTGAAGTCAGCTCGGCCATCATATAATCTCGGAAATGAGTACTGTGGTCAGTAACGATGGCTTGCGGGACCCCGAAACGTGCAATGATATGGTTGAATATGAATTGGGCAGCTGTCTTACCGTCGGCAGCTAGTGTAGGCATCGCTTCGGCCCACTTGGTGAAGTAGTCGACAGTGACAATGATATACACATGCCCCCTGGCCGAGTGAGGGTTACACATCATAAAATCCACACCCCATTTCAAAAAAGGGCCAACGGTAATAACATGATGCAAAGGGAGAGGCGGCGCGCGCATCTTGCGCTGAAACACCTGGCACGCGTGACATTTACGGACTGCAATGATACAATATTTGAATATTGACGACCAGAAATAACCTGCTCGCAGAATTTTCTAGGCAGTAGCATATCCAGACATATGTCCACCACAGGCGCCACTGTGGCAGTCATTTAGGACCCTTTCAGCCTCTTCCAAGGTTAGGCACCGACGGAGTACCGAATCTACTCCAACACGGTATAAAGTATCTCCTACGATGCGGTAGGGTTGAGACTAATGCCGAATTCGACGTCGGGCATCTTTAGTCAACTTAGACCGAAATGTGGAGGTCTGAAGATACACAATTATGTCTCCATACCAAGGGTCGCGAGTACTGATGAGGAAAAGAGTTTCATCCGAGATATGATCCTCAGAGTGCGAAGGAGTGGAGTCTGTCGGGAGTAAGCAAATAAGATCCGCGAAAACAAGTGATTTGGTTGACTTAGCAGTGGTGAACTCTAAGTCAAACTCCTGCAGGATAACGATCCATTTGGAGTATTTGCCCCCAAGTAATTGTCTAGAGAGGATATATGTCATGGGGTTGCAATCTGAAACCACTGTTATCATACGCAACAGGATGTAATGGTGAAAACGCTGCACAACGTGTACTGATGCTAACGCCAACTTCTCGACATGAGCATAACGCGTTTCTGTATCGAGAAGGTTTCGTGATAGGTAATAAACAACATTTTCATTACCATGATCATCATCTTGCACCAGAACCATAGCTATGGTGCTGAACGTGGCAGCGAGATACAAAGTGAAATCACGACGATAGTCCGGAGGACGAAGCAAAGGAGCATTAACGAGTAACGTCTTCAGCTTCTCAAAGGATTATTGAGCAATTTCGTCCCAATGGAAGGGAACATTCTGCTTTAATAGGCGCGTGAATCCTTTGGCCACCTCAACGTAGTTCAGGATAAAGCGTCGAAGGAAGTTCGTTTTTCCGTACAGACTCTGCAACTGATATAACGAGGAGGGTGATGGGAGGTTGATGATAGCCTCAACCTTTAAAGGGTCAAGGCGAATTCTGTCTTTGGAGACTATGAATCCCAAAAGACGTCCAGAATCCATGCAGAAGACACATTTATGAGGATTAAGCCTAATATTGTAGCACCTACAGCGAAGGAAGATCTGGCGGAGGTGTTCAGGGTGATCCTCTCGCCTAGATGAGTGAGCTAGCAAGTCGTCCAGATAAGGCTGAACGATGTGGAATATGTCCTGGAAAGCGTAAGACATCGCATGCTGAAAAGTGGCTCTAGCGTTCTTCAAGCCGAACGAGAGCTTTTTATACGCGAAAGTACCCCACGGACAGATGAAAGTAGTCTTGTGTTGATCCTCAGGTACAATATTGATCTGATTATACCCTGAGAAACCATCCATCAAGGAATAAATCTCACTTCCAGCACATTCATCGATAATCTGGTCTATGAATGGAGTGGGATAGTTATCTTTCGGACAGGCGCGAATAATATCGCGGTAATCAACACAGACCCTAATAGTACCCTTCTTTTTATCAACAGGGACAATGTTGGAAACCCATTCTGTGAGGGGGATGGGATAAATAAAGCCCGCGTTCAGAATTTTTTCAACTTATGCTTTGATTGCAGCGGCTTTCCGAGGATGCATGGGGCGTAAGCGTTGGCGCACGGGCTTCGCACCAGGGTAGGTTGGAATCTCATGCACTACGATACTGGGATCAATCCCCGACATTTCCTCGTAGGACCAGGCGAACACATCTCTGAATTCTTTAAAAAGATCAGTATAGACTTGAATCTCATCAGGAGAACAAGTCACTCCCATGTGTATATTCTCAACGATCCCTGGTTTAACGGAGATGTTGATCGGGATGGTTTGAGTGATGTTACTCAGGTTTCCCTCCGAAAAAACCTCGTGCATCAAGATAGGCGTTTGGAGAGGAGGAGTAGGAACCTGAGATGCGTAACGCTCTAGACAATCTGTCATTGCCCCCAAGCTAGGCATGAAAGAGGAGTGATGATGTCCATCGCCCCAAGGCAGCTCCTCGAGAGACATAGTTTAAATGATGGCTTCATCGGAAGGAAAAGTATCTTTGAGAGGATCAGGCGAATCAACCTGACCAAGCCAGGGGGATTGAGAGTAGACGTCTAGAGCCATGCTCAAAGGAGCATGCTGAGGAGATGGAGGATCGGATGTAGCAACAATTTCACAGTAGCTAATCTCTACTGGAGTCAAGGGCATTGATTCTCCAAACTCAAACACCTGCTCAGGCGTAGGGATGAGCCAAGGGTCATCAGACCTGGAAATCATGTTAACTTGAGTGGTGTGCAGTGGTGGTGCGGGAAAAATACCCATGAGGACAGGGTATTTGAAGAGACCGGGTCCTACACTGTCAGGGGGATTCGGAATCTGATCCACGTATGGAACGTTGTTCTCGAAGGTGGAGGTGAAGAAGGACAACTGATCCACCGTAACGATTTTTCCCTCGTGAGCGAACTTAAGAAGTCGAAAGATGGTGGATGGCACACAGAGCATGGCATGAGTCTAGATATGGCCGAGAAGTATATTGTAGTTGAGCCTGGCGTCAACCACCTCTACTTCTACGTTGACAGTCTTCCCCTGTAAAGTGATTGCTAAACTCTCGAGAACACCCAGGGGTTTAGATTCCCGACCATAAAATGCCTCTAGGGCATTGGGAGATGACGAAAGGGCTGGAGAGCCAATGGCCTTCCAGCAAGCGGACGACATAACACAGGTAGAGGCACCTTCATCCACGACGGCCCTATGGATGTTAAGACCATTAATCTCGACTTGAATAACAAGAGTGATATGATGTGGAAGTCGGGGAGTGAAATTCTCTAAATCGAAGGTGAGAAGACTTGAATCGGCGGGATCAATGCCACCGATTGCGAACAGTAAAGCCTTCCGTTGCGAAGGACAACTTTGAAGAACTTCTAGTGCAGACATAGCAGAAGGTGCTTGTGCCAAATCCTCAACAATACTATAGTGTTGAGCGGCACGAGCATTCGGATTATAAGAAGATCTTCGAAGAACACCTTTAGAAGATGGCTTCACAACAGGTTCAGGAGTAGGCTTCTCGATTTCCAACGAACCGGAGACAGGTGAGGGAGGTGGTCCATCCGCAACTGCCTTCCCGGGTGCCTGTCACGATTCGTTGTAATCCTTCGAACGCGTAGCGACAGAGATAGGTGCAGTACCATTCATCATGAAAACTTGGGACCCAAATGGTGCAGATGGTGACGGTTGTTCAACTATCTGGGTCTGCTGAGACGGGAATGGCTCTTTTAGAACTGTCGGAGTCCCTTTGGATCCTTTGAGAAGTTTACTAACTTCGGATCATCGCGGACAATCCTTAGTATAATGGTCTCCTTCACAAATGAGGCAGGGGTACTTCGGTTTACGTTGAGAACCAATTGTTGGGGAGGTAAATCCCCTATGCGGACAGAGGCGATCCCTACTAGCCCAGATCGGGTCTAGCAACAATCGAACACGCTACAGTGCAGGTTCCTAATTGTAAATAAACCTACTTGTGAGGAAGGCTTACCTGGAATCCAACGCTGTCGTTTGTACAAGAGGTGGTGCTCTCGTTCCTTTGCCTTGGCAGATCACAATCCTCACGATCTCCGTGATCGGACACCTGCACATGCAAGAAACAGCACAAACGCAAGCATAAAATCCAGTATATACAACTATATGTCAGTCGAAGAGGACATAACTCATGAACATGATCGAGAACAAGAGTGGAACCATAACCAATAGTCGCTTAATATTAATGAGTCAAAAAGAAGAATACAGCCAAAGCTTAGATGTCGAATTCTCCTTTGGCGGGTCGTCAGCAGAACATGTCTCGATAAAGCCTGTCAAGGATGGGACAAGCCTCTCTCTCCGGATACTTGGCAATAGTCTCCTTGCTTGGATTTGGCCTTAGGGAATCAAGAAGGCTCTTGCAGCATAAAGATATGAAAGCTCTTGAGAACTTGGAGATTCTGGAATAGCTTGCTATGGAGATGGGCAAGCTTTTATAGAAGGAGGAAGGGAATTTGGGATCCCTATAATTATGGGATTGGCCCTATCATCAAGGAAGCTTCCATGAGAGGTGGCAAACCACTTCCTCTCTATGGAAATCCGTAGCCAAACCACCCAACTCAAGATAGATATAAGTCCAGGAATTTGTTAGGATGAAACTTCCGCCTTTTATTTTTTTTTAAACACCTCTTAATATGGTTGGTGCAGGTGTGGCTCTATGACAGAGCGCCAATTGGCACGCCCTCTTTGGAGGCTTTGCCCCCTTGGCGCGAGGGCTGAAATATGGAACCGCGCTCATGGAAAAAGAGCTATTTTTAGGGTTTTTTGCAGGGAGATGTCTTCAGGGAAATTAAAACTCATCTTCAGAGGGATGCAATGAAAGTATTTTCAAGTCTTGTCTCTGCTCACAGGTCACGGAATGAGCCCTCCAATGTGCGGGACGGGGATTGCAGGGACGGTGACAAATTGTTGTGTAACAATTACTGATACAGTGACAAAATTGAACCTTCTTGAGCTTCACTGCTGGAGCCAAGAAAAATCCCTAGATCAGGCTGATGAACTGTTCTGGGAGTCCAACTTGCCAAAATATGTTGTTCCTCATACTTACCAATGCCCAGAAGTAATCAAACTCTGCTAATCATGCTACTCTTATGATCAAAGAGCCATAGTAAACCCTGAAAAAGAAGTCATGTTTACTATTACAACAGATTCAATCAATCAAATGCTTCAGATACAACCTGGACCAAATGAATTTCCTTTGTCCATAGAAGCCCTCACTCAGTTATACTTGGATTTGGACTTCCCCAAGAGGTTCCAGATTTTTCAGACCTTCATGCCTTCTTATGTAGAAATTTCCGAGCTGAATCCTCCATACTCTTATGCTAAATTATCTGAAAGGACAAGACATATCATTTCACTGTTTTCTTTCATTCTTCGCTACTTTACAGATGAACATGCTGATGTTGCAGTGCTTGGTTTCTTGTCTAGTTTTACACCTGGTCAGCCCCCTGCTACCATTTTTAACTTTGCCCAATATCTTGTTGACAGTATCCATGAGAAATGGGTCAAAATGCCTTCTGAATGTGTTTTCAAGTACTCTTCATTCCTATTTCACATGTTCCTATATTTTAAGTCTGATAAATTTAATATGATTCTTCAGAAGCTTGATGTGGAATGAAATGCACAATCAGTAATCTTTTGGAATTCCTTGATAAGGAAAGATTCAAATGAGTTCACCTATACAAATTTTACAGATTCCTTCATTCATCCCATAGTCATTTTTCTAATCAACAGTGTACAACCCAGAATTAGTAATGAAATCAAGAAGGTCCTACAATTGTCTAAGAACAATAGGACACGTGATTGGTACTTGTACCAAAACAATATAGAAATAAGAGTTTATGGATCAAGTCTTATCCCTTATAAACTACCCAAATACGTCCCTATGAGGTTATTTGCCTTGGAATACATAAGGAAGATTCTTAATTCAGATGCTATTGATTTCTTAATAGAAAAGAAGAAAACACAGTTCAAGTTGAAGAATCAGGTTGGCCCTTTTATCTGTAATAATAGAGAGGCACGTCCTGAAGTAGAAAAACAATTGCAGGAGTTTAAATTCAGTCCCAGTTTCCTCTGGTATTATGATCCCCTTGGTGTTATTAGTAAAATGAGAGTTAAATGCAAATTAACTCCATATGTACATGAAAATAAGCCAGAGATTGAGAAATTCTCAAACAATTCTAAATGGTTAGAGAATACATTGGTAGAGGCAAGAAAGCAAAGTGATACTAGTCAAACTTTGCAAACTCCAACCCAAGAAGAAAAAAATGTGAAGAGAAGCAGAGAGGAAGGATCCTATATAGCAGAGGCTACAACAGAGACTAAATTCAAATTGAGATACAGTAAAAAGCCAAAGTTAAATCATGCCAATAAAGAAAAGGAAACAATAGAGGTGATTGATACAGAAATAGTAGAAAAATACAATGCACCTCCTACAAGAATTGAAGAGGAACAGTAGCCCACAACTTCAAAGACACAGCTAATTCATAATTAACACAGTATTGAAGTTTCTTCATCTAAGAAGACATCAGAAAAGGACGTGGATATAAAAGAAATATACAAATAAATCAAAGCCAGACATGAAGAAATTAAGACTGAAATATATTCTCAGTATCTGAAACAGACTCTTGGCATCCAGAATAGGCTGCTCTCAGCCTTTGACTACAAAAATAAAAAGATGCAAATGTCATTTCTTCAACCTACAGTTCAGAATCCTAAATCATCCTTAGATTACAAAAGATAGAGTTTGCAGTCCTAGTCTAGGAGATTCATCCTCTGGATCAAATTGAATTTAATAAGCAGGCAGGGGAGATGATTTATTCTACAATGGCCACCAAGGCTATGAGTGCACAAAAACTACAAAACACTCTGGTAAATGTAAGAGAACGACTCAAATTGGAGAAAGCATATTCATATGCAAAGGACACTAGAAATAAATCCTTGGAAGAACTAATTATTGAAGTAGGATATGATCCTCAAAATATAAAAGCTGCAGAATAATTGATCAAAAGAAAAATGCAAACATTGTTTCACTTAAGAAATAATTGAAAGTGCCCCCTACAGAACATCCCCAAGCCAAGGAGGTCTTACAGGATACTAATTAGAAAGATGAGATGATGAATTTCATTTTACAGTTAACAGCTCAGATAAAGGAAATGGAAATTGAAATGGACAAGTTGGTCTAGGAGAAAGAAGCCAACAAAGTAGAGGAAGTTCCTGTCACTGCCATCCCTGTAGTTACAATAGTTGTACCTTCTACTTTGGTAGAATCACTAGCTCCTAATGTCCTAATGGTCACAACACTTCCAGTTACTTCATCTACAACTTCAACCACAGAATCTTTGACAACAGCAGCACAACATTCAGATGAAGCAAGAAAACTAGTAAAGGCTATGCAATATATGTCTATTCAGACCAATGACATAAACAAACTAAAATAATAGCTCAAAAATCTTGAAGACGCTAAGAAAATTTCTCAAAGAAATGCTAATAATGAAGGAAAAAAAGCCAACAGATTGAATGAGCAATTGAAAAAGTTGGAAAAAGAACTAAAACTGAAGGAACCAATGGCACATGCCAAACAACATTTGTGGTCCAATATCATTGAAGTAGTCAATGATATTTGGCCACCCATACAGGTCATATATGAGCAGAAAGACTTAGTGAAATCAGCAAGAGAAGCAATCTAGAAGATCAAAGAAGAGCTTGGCAAGAAACTTGAAGAAGCTCTAGAAATCATCAAGTTTCTTAATTCCAAAAATAGACAAGAGCTGGAAGAGATTGGAATTAATGATAGAATAGAGCCCATCTGAGAAGTTAGGAAGGTAATGTCTAAGAAAAATCTGATGATACAATTAGAAGAGAAATGTCAGAACATGGAGATTGCTATCACAAGGTTCATGATCAAGTTTGATGTTATAAGGAAAAAAGGCCTTCTGAATCCTCTAGTGATTAATGATAGATTAATGAAGTAGGATGACTATGATAAAAATATAAGAGAATTTTTCAAGGAACAAGTAAACAATTCAACTTTGCAGGGAATCCCAACAAGGAAGGTGCTCTATAAGAATTTTGAGAATTTTTTTTACTTATAGTATGAAGTAAAACACTTATTTGTGAACAAGCCAACATTATTAAAGTATACTGAAGCTAATACAAACTTCAGAAGGATGATGAAGATGAAACTGCCAGAGGTAGAATTCTGGGAAAAATTGACTAATCTACTATGAAATAAAATTGTAGTAAGCACAGAGCAGTGAAAGTAAAAAACAAAGCTTATTGTTTTTACGTCAGCATTGACAATTTTACAGTGAAAGAGTATCAGGATAAAGAGAATCAAATGAAAGTGTATCAGTTGAAAGTTAAAGTCAAGATCAGAGAAAAAATGAATCTGCTAGCATGAAAGACACCTCATTTTCCAGTTGTAGTATTCGTTGAATAGCAAAGAGAGAAAGTAGTGAAAAAATCAAGACAACAAACCATTTTATTTCATTAAAAAAGGGACAACTAGCATTAGTTAGGAAGTTGTCACTATATTCTTGCATGAAGATATTTATTTTCCATGAATAATCCCTAAGTTTATTCTAGGATATTTTGGATGAATTTTTGTGTAAATACTTCTCATTTGGAAGTATTGAGGGTGGATGAATTGCTGAACATTTCTATAGTTGTAATATTCTGAACCTAAGGGTTTTTTGTACCAATTTCAAGTCAGCAGTTTGGATCACAACAATAAAGCATCATATTACATGATTCATGTGTAGGGCCACTACAGTGAAGTATCTTCACTTGTTACTTTGTCAATTTTTTATGTTTTCCATCAATACTTGAATGTGTTCTAAATCTAAATGATAAATCAGGAATTGTTATTTCAGAATATGTTAAAAGCACTCTGTTTTGACTGATTATCATTTATATGTTTTCCAGTGATATCTAGATGAAGGAACCCTTAATTGCTCCCTAGTTTCGATTGGTCTTGCCTTTTTACTCATAATCCAGATTTAAGAACCCTTAATTGCTCTTTTATCCCAATCAAAACCATTTTCACCATCAGCCTTGAAGATCTAAAGTAACTCAGTTATTTTTCCCTGTAAAAATTTCCATTTATAACTTGATCCTGATCTGACTGCTTGACACATTAACTCTATTTTTCCAATGGGATACACACCTATAGCTATCCATCTAAGTGATTTCACCACCAAAACAAATCAAATCAAAACCCAAAACCAATTTCCTCTACATAACTAGCCTAAAATCAATTACAATCAACAAAGATAAATCATATAGAGAGAGAGAGAGGCCTCTTTGAGCATTAGGAAGGCTAGAACCTAAGGCTTAAAAGTAGGTTTGTGGTTACCTCTAATATTCTTTAAAAACAAAATAAAAAATCTCACAACTATTAAGAATTATTGGAGTGATAACATACTGGCGACTCCACTGGGGAACTGACCAATCCTCAGTGTTTAAATAGATCTTAAAGGAAATATTTTCAATTATATTTTCACCTTAAGATTTTTTTAAATAGTTGTGAGTATATTTTCATAAAAACTGTAATTTTGGCTTCCAAAAGAGTCTACTATACCAGGTCCAATCCAAATCCACAACCTACTGTCATAGTAGATAATCCTGACAGAATTGGAAAGAAAAACAAAAAAGTAGAGAGTTTAGGTAATAAGATTTCATTGGTCAAAGCAAATTCTCTTCCAAATAAACTATCAAGTTTACAAGGCATAGAATTTGATTTAAATTTTGAACAATCTTTATTCAGAACTAAATCAGAAAGTGACTTACATAATACTGTAATAGATCCTGATTTTCATTTCATTTATTGAAACTATAGAGGGAACTGTTTCAGTTGATTCTGATCAAAATATTTTTGAAGTTTATGATAAACTTGATGCCATAACTGCAAATTTTCTCAAAGAAATTGATGAAGCTTATTTACAACATTCATTTGAATTGACTGTTTTATCATCATATACCCATAAGCCTTCTACTAGTCATTTAGATACCAGTCTTTTAGAATTTGTAGGTTCATCCTTATATACTACCACTTCATCCATTAATTCTGCCACACTTCATTCCACAAATTCATTTTTTCCCAAGCTACCATTTCAACCTAGAATTTTATGTCCATCTTCCACCACCTCAAGTTCATCCCCTAGTGTTTCTACTGCTTTTTCCAATACATCATTCTCATTTCCAAGCACCTCTTCTAGCATTCCAACTTCATCTTCTAGTATTTCAACCACATTTGCAAGTACATCTTCTTATATCCCAATCTCATCTACAAGTGCTTTAACTACATCAGCAAGTACTTCTAGTTCTTCACCAAGTACTTCAAACTAACATCCTAGTCAAGCTAGAATCCAATCCATGGCTACCAGATATGCTCCCTTGGTCCTACTAGCATAGTTACATAACATGCCCCAAGATTATCAAAGAAAAAATCCCCAATTTGATGGGACCACGCATTACACTGCACAACATGTTAATAAGATGACAGACCATTTTTAACTGCATGAAATTGATGATGATGATGTCCAAATGAGACTTTTTGCTCAAAATTTAATTGATGATGTGAAAAAATGAGGTTTGAATGTTGGTAGTATTGTTGATTTAGCAATTTTTCATAAAATGTTTCTTAATAGATGGGAGAAGAAGAAGAATACACTACAAATTTTATCTGAATTTGAAAGCATAAAAAGAGCACCAAATGAAATAGTCCAAGATTATTGTACTATATATAACAATATTTACAATGCAATTCCGGCTAATCTTAAACCTCCTCCAGACTCCGTCCTTATCAAATTCCCTGATGGATTTGATACAAATATGGCTTACCAACTGAGAGAGAGAAATCCAGAAACCTTAGAGCAGATGCAAAGTAATGTTGTCAGTGTAGAGGCAAACTTGTTAGCAAAGAAAGCTAGATTAATAAATGTAAAGAGAGTGACAATAATAGAGGAAACATCAAATTCATATTTGAAGATAGATAACTTAGAAAAAACATTAGAGAGAATGATGGATAGGTTAGATAATTGGGAAAGGAAGCCACAATGGGATAACCAACAACAAGGACCTCAAATTAGAAATCCCAATTTCAGGAAAAACACCAACACTGGAAAATATAGAGAATCAACACCTGACCAAACAATAAGACCACCTTTCCAAGAGAACTATGTTGAAATTTCTCACCAAAATGAAAATGATGAAGACACTCAGATCAATCTAATGGGAATTAATGATGATAACACCATTTTTCTTACACAAGAAAAACATGAGTTATATGAATTACAACAACTACAATTAGATTATGGTGAGCCTTTTGATTACAGGCAAGGTTATGAGTTTGCAATTAATGAATTTCATAAGCAATATAACCTTAGGAGCAAGAAAAATGTAAATCCTTCTATTAGTAAATCTGCCCAAACTCAAACAAAGAAGACGATCAAGACTCCTACCACTAAATTTCTGCAAATCCTCCCTAGGGAAACCCAGTAAAACTCTAGTTTTACTCAGAAAATTTCAAGTCCCAAAATTTCACACAGTCCTAAAATTGTTGACATCATAGATATTGCTATCCAAACATCAAAATATCCTCAAAAATATGTTGCTTCCAAGACAACAAATGATCTTAAAACAACAATTTTAGATCCAAAAACATCTACTGCTGATCCAAAATCAGCTGATCCTAAAACATCCACTGCTAAAACAGCTACTGAAACATCAAAACCTACCAAAAATTCCACTGCATCTCAAATTATCCCTAAAAAGAAAATTAAAAGCAGTAAAACATTGGAAATACAAACTGAAAATGAAAAACCAACTGTAGAAAAAGAAGATAAACCCACCCAAACTATAGTCACAAAAGAAGAAATAATTCAGCTAAGAAAATCACAAGCACCATTTAACATCCAAGCTGAAATTGCCAAATTAAAGATACCAATTCCTTTAACAGAGTTGGTAAAACATGACCTATACAAAACACATATCACTAAGACTTTAAATATGAGTGATGGAGAATATTCTATAAATTTGAGTGATGATCAACCAGAACTAATCTTTGGTCCTGATGTTAATGGGAAACACCAAGATGGAGTAGTTCCTCCTTTCTACATTAGCTTAACTGTTCATGATCAGATTTTACATAATGCAATGCTAGATTCAGGGGCTTCACACAATTTTATGCCAAAATAAATAATGGAAACCTTAAATTTAGACATCACTAGACCTTATAAAGATCTCTTCTCATTTGACCCCAATAAAGTGAAATGTTTAGGCTTGATAAAAGATTTATGTGTTACTTTATTTCAATACCCTAGAGAAAACATAGTCATGGATATTGTAGTAGTTGACATCCCTCCTAAGTATGGAATGTTGTTATCTCGCTCATGGGGAGCTAAACTGCAGGGATCTCTACAACTAGATATGTCTTATGCAACAATATCAGTTTTTGGCCAACCCAAGAAAATTTACAAAGAAACATTAATAAAATACATGGTTAGTAATGTAGAAAGACCTAGAAACTATCCTATTTACTCTACACCTATTGATATGGACTAATTCATTTTATGTAATTCCTAAACTAGCATTGAAAACAACACTGACGTAAAACAGAAAAAGAAAGCACCAAACAGTGACAACATTTTTCATGAAACAATGTGCCACTTAGATTTTGATGGATTAGTTAACAAATTAGGAGCAGGAGCAGGAGTTTGGATACATAACATGGAAAATAATCATGCAAAAGGTCACGCTTTTAGATTAAATTTCAAATGTACAAACAACATGGCTGAATATGAAGCTCTATTTTAGGAGTGCAGATTGTTAGAAATTTTGGAGCCAAAAGAATGTAAATCATGGGAGACTCTGAGTTAATTTTGAAACAGGTAAGAGGAGAATATTTTGTATATAATCCAAGGTTCAGCCAATATAGAGAAACTGTTTTAGATCTGATTAGTAAACTGCTTGAATTCGACATTACTGCAATTCCTAGAAAACAGAACATACAAGCACATAGCTTAGCAATTTTTTCTAGTACCTGCAATTTGCCCTTTCAACCAAATCATAAATATACATCAGAAGTTAAACGCAGGCCTACAATACCAGATAATCTAAAATAGTGGCAAATATTTTCACAGGATGAAAAGATTTATCATTTCATGAATGCTGAAGGAGAATTTCAAAATTGTAACAGAGACACGGATTGTACAGTAGATCAAACCATAGATAGTGAGATTGATATAAACAATGTAAATGTAAATAACTTAGATTTTACTAAACCCACTAAATTTACTCAAGTAGAAATAGATAATTTAGATAAAGTAGAGATTGAAGAATTAGCAGATGATGATTATGCCATTTTAAACCTTAAGAACAACTTTTACTTAAGGGATTAGCCCCTTTAGAAGATCTTTTTTATTCTAATGATGTTGCTAGAAAACCTAAGATGGAACCATTAAGATCTGATCTTGAAGAGTGCAATATAGGAATAGAATTAAAGCCTAAGATGATAAAACTTTTTTTTTTTTTTTTTTTTTTTTTTAATATATGATTATATGTTTTTATTAAGTAAGAAAAGTTATCTGGGGTCTTTGCAGCTGACCCCATTTACAAGCGAGGCTCCATCTCTGCATCTAGCGTAATAAGGACATTCAAAAGGAGCATTTATCTGAACTATCATTGTTTGTGTCATACTCATAGCGGAAAGCTTTCCAGTTTCCAAATACGCTTGTATTTGTTCATCAGATTATCCATGACAATAGTATGTTACATTTGGGTATTTGGCAAAAGAAGAATAAGAAGCTAAAAAGGAAATGCCAAAAATTGAGTAGAGCACTTGTGAATATCAAATTCGGGTGCTTAATGAAGAAACCCAGAATGATGGCAGTACCAAAGAAGAAGAGAAGGGGGTTAGATGTGCTGGCTGAAGTATCAAGGCACATGAATTGAACAAAGAGTATCAAAATTTTGGTTGCATGAGGACATGCAACACCTTCACAGTGGGGGTATGTTGAGTCCCGAATTTGCCTCTTTTCCATACACTTTTCCATATCTTTTTCACTCACCCAAACCTCCAAAATTGTCAATATCATGTGCAAAAGGGTATCTAACATGGTTTTTAATTATGTTTGTGTGTTTTCTATTTGATTTAGATTTTGTTCATACAGCTGCGGAAACTTGTCACTTTCCGCAGCCGCTGCAACTTTCCGCAGCTATTTTGTGGAAATCAATGTTACGGGTGTCAACGAAGGAAACGAGCCACATGGGAAGGCTAGGAATGACAAGGACATGGTTCGTGTCCTATTGGTTCAAGTAAATTCGTCAAGGAAAGCCGCGGTCAAAGCCATCCACGTGGAAGTCAACTGTGGAGTTCTATGTCGGCTGGATTCTGTTTCGTGGCATAGAAACATCCATACGGCCGTTTCCAAGCTTGCGGAGGTTAATTGACATCTGTGCAAAGTTCTGGAGTTGAATTTAAGCGCCCACCTTCCATAGATCCGTTTTCCAACATGGCCATACTCCTATATCCGTGGCCTTAGTGGTCTACGTGCTGGCTGCTATCATAAACTTCAGGAGATAGTTACATTTTATTGCTTTATAAAGAGCGTTTGCATACGCACGTAGAGTTAGCTGATAGTTGTTAGTTGATCATAGCTGTTGAGTTGATGTGCGTACTCTGTTATGTAGTGATTACGCTGCCTTGAGCCGTAATACTACCAGTTTGTAATGAACTTCTTTTTAATGTGAGAAAACTCTGTTTTATAACTTAATTCGTGTTTGAGGATCGTACCAGAGCTGTGTAGAGGGCCCCTGCTCAGCCGAGGTTCTGTGTATTAATGTATATATTTTTCATTTCATTTCTTTAAACAGTCATTGTATCATAAATCATTACATGTTCATATTTCATAGTTGCTTCATTTCTGTTCATTAATTTCCATTGCATTCTTGTCTTTCATGTTTTTATAATTGTTAAATCACTGATCAGTTTTCTTGTGCAGGTTTTAGGTAGACAGCCCGGGCATTTTTCATAGTATTTTGGCTAATGATATGAGACTAACATTATTCTGCTGCTAGTTTCCTTTTTCATAGCATTTGTTTAACTTCAGTCTTGCTTTGTACATTTCAGTTTTGTTTATCTGATTCAGTAGATTAATTTAAATATATTAAGCTGCTCATAGTGTCTTCAGTTACCTCCGAAAGCCACAGCTGGACTGATGGTGAGGGGCTACATGATGAAATGTGTAGTTTAGTATTAGTTTCTTTTCTGCAAAATTAGACATATTAAGCTGCTCATAGTGTCTTCAGTTACCTCCGAAAGCCACAGCTGGACTGATGGTGAGGGGCTGCATGATGAAATGTGTAGTTTAGTATTAGTTTCTTTTCCGCAAACTTAGATATATTAAATCATGTATGACATCTTCAGTTGCCTCCGAAAGCCACAGCTGGACTGATGGCGAGGGATTGAATCATGTGTGTATGGTTTAGTATTAGTTTACTTCCTGCAAATTAAATAATCAGTTACACAAGTTGTTTATGATTACTTCCGCAAGTCATAGCTGGTCTAATGATGAAGGGTCAGAAAATGAATTGATGTAATCTGATTTAGATTTATTTCATTTCAATTTTGAATTTCCATAAGCGTAGTTTCTTTTGTGTTCAGTTGGCAGCAAGAATAGTTTAGTTTTCATGTTCACTAGTTTCTTGTTTTGATTCATTAGATTAGCAGCACTTTTCATTTCAGCAGTACACTTTTACTTTCTTTCAAGTCTTGTCATTGTAATTTCAATTTTCTTTTAAAGTTTCAAGATTGGCGAATCATTATAGGGGAAATCACTTCCTTGAATAATTTTTTTATATTTGCGAATGTGTGGTACCTCCTTTGGGCATTAAGAAGTGTTGTTCATATTGTTACAGATTACTACTATCTAGGTGACCTTGGGCCAAAGACTCGATTAAATTGTCTGTGGTAATCGACATGTGTGGTAACTCAAAAGGATGAGGCAAATAGGTTCCCCTGTCCCTGGTAGGTGTATGGTGGCTTGGGGGGAGGACAAATGGTTGTCTTTCTAGTGACTTCTCTTCCTCTTGTAGGTATAGAATGATGTGAGGTTCATCTCCAACTGAATGGATGGAGGGATCCTTTAAAAGGATTTCTCGATGGCATGTAAGGCATCCCTGTATCACGTAATATCTGGGAAATGATAGGTGTAATGATGATAAATGACACAAATAGCATGTGCATGATTTGTACGCAATGCATTCCCTTCATTTTTTGTGGTAGTCTCCTTTTTATAGGAACTTGTTACCGCGATGTCTACCGCAGAGCTAAGGAACGATTTTAATTTATCTAGCTCTAGGAAGATGTGGGTAGGGTCGACTGCTATGGCACATAAGGCGAAGGTTGGTGATTCCTGTTGCGTGGTGGGATTCTCCACCTTCTTTCCTCTTCTATTGGTGTTCTTGGGCATCATGATCGGCTTCGCAATGGGAATTTCCTTCGAAGTGATGTTTGCGACAATTTCCTGAATAGTTGGGGCCTCCTCAGGATTGATGGGGATTAACCCTATAGAGGTGATGTGCATGACTCACGTTGTGGTAGGTGGGACTAGGTACCAAACTGGTATTGAAAATGATATGTTTGTTATGACCACCATGGCCATGACCTGTTGTGACACAAAACCAGCTCGGAGGAAGAGGAAAGGAGTTTGGGAGGTAGCATAGGCTAGAGAAGCTGTCGTGGCCAAGGAATCAGTGTCATTAGTGCTCATCTCCGTGTCTTGAATGGCTTCGGTGCTTGATGAGGGCATCATGCACATTGGATTCTCTCTGACATCTAGTGATCACTCTGGTATAACAGGGGGATCTCCTAGGAATGACCCTAGGATGGATGAAGGTTTGAATTGGCTGGGGCCATATTCTTGGTACCATGTAAGCATCTTGGGAGATGTGTCTACATAGGGTAGAATGGAATCAGTATTTGTTAAGGGTAGCTTTTCATTGTGTGTCAATTGGTCAACATTAACGATGCGGTCCTCACGGGGGTAAATCATAATTCGGAAGATGGAGGAGGCTATAGCGGACATGGTGTACATATAACTCCATCCAAGGAGTATATTGTAATCCAGTTGAGCATCCAAGACTTCTATGTATATAAGGATCATATTTCCGGCTAAGAATACTAGAACATTTTGGTAGAGGCCAAAGAGAGCTGAAGGGCGTCCATTGTATGATATAAGCGTGACCTCTGATGGATTTATCTCAGGAGACCCTAACTTCTGCTAGATATTGTTTAACATGATGCATGTGGATGCACCCTCATCAATGATACATCGGTGATTGGTGATGTTTTGAACTGACATTGATATCTAGAAGTTGACCATCGAAGGAATCCTAGAGGTGTCTCTATCTAAATCAAACGCCATCAGGTGTGAATCAACAGGGTCGATGGTGCCTAATGTGGAAAGTAAGGCTTTCCTTTGCTTTGGGCATGATTGTAATACCTCCAAAGCTGACATAGCAGTGGGAGATTGAGCTAGATCATCCACAATGCTATAGTTATGGGCCACTTTGGAATGGTTTCCTACCCACCTAGTTGGTCTCTTATCCATTTTTGGCAAAGGTTCAATAAGAATATTTGATATGGTCAAAGGTTTTTTTGGAGCACTTGTACTAGCCCCTGACGAATTGGTGTCTAATTGGGTATCGTAATTTCGGTTCCATTTCTAAAAGAAAAATTCTTTTCTAGTCATGTAGATTTCATTGTTGTTATTTTCAGAATCGTCGGGAGTTTTTTTCTGTTGCCAAGTGCTAATTGTCGCTTGATGGGGGAAAGGCTCTTGCATGACTACTGTCTCCTGTGAAGATTCCCCCTTTCCCATGGTTTCCATGTAGCTTCTTTAGCTCAAGGAGGTCAGGACAGTGGTGTATGTAATGGTTGTACTCACCATATATTGAACAAGAGTGGTTTGCCTGAAGATTTTCCCTCTTGTTCTGCCTTCGGGGGTTGCTTGGCTCCTTGTTTTGATTTTGGTTGGAGTTGCCTCTAGCCTCAGATTGTGGAGTGCGTTGTTGGCTATTGCCCCCCTATTTAGGATTTTATTTATGATTTTTTTCCCTTTTCCTTAGCCATGTTAGGAGGATAATTTGGATTCTCTTGATTTTATGGATGGTGTGGCTGGATTTGGGAAGGTTGCACAAAATTCACCTATGCGTTATTCTGCATGGGTGGGTTTTGTGATGGGGTCTGGGCATATTTCGGTCCTTGTCTCTGGTTTATAAATCGATGTTGGAGGGGAGCTATTCCATCATCATGTCTAGCTGCATAAGGATATGGTCCTTGCTGCTGATGGTGGTACGATGATGCCCTATTGGTCAAATTTTTCGAAGGAGCAGGATGAGTTTGGTAACTAGGTTGTACTATGTTCTGGGTAGAATCATATGTGTAACCATGGTATGGAACGTTGTTGATTAGGCGAATTTGGGTCAATGACCCAATCAAACCGTCTGCAGAGTTTAACGTGCCTGGAAACTCTATGTAAGTTTTTCAGGCATGGGGCATTACGCAGGATATTGTAAATATACCCTGACTGCGTATAGATTAGCTTGATTTGTCGGGCCTTACTGATGGCATCCTCCTCGGATATGGGCATTTTTTGTGCCACATTCTTCAAAATATTCGCGGTGAGATTTTTTAGGAACATGTCTAACAGAACTCGATCGTCGAGTTTGGATTTGCACAAACTACGACATTGTTGCCATTCATGGAGATGGTCTGAGATATGGATGACAAATGTTTACCTAAAGTGGGTCAGTAATGCCATTCTAGAATCATGGTGGATGGGTAACTGAAAATAGGCCAGGAATGCAGTAGCAAGGGCACTAAAGGTTTCGTGTGTAGCAGAGGGCTGCTCCACATACCATTTTGTGGCTATTCCAGTTAGGGTGGATTGAAATAGTATTAGTTAAATAGAATCATCGACGATGTTGTTCGAAAAACACCACAGGTGTAAATTCATCACATGATTTCTGGGGCCTTCGGCTTGCTTCCCTTCAAACTTTGGAATGTATGAACGGAGATTTGTGGGCATGGCAGGCCATCTAGGGTTATGTGAAATGGGTTCATTTGTCAACTTGGTTAAATCTGGTATATTTAACGAAGCTAACAAAGGTTACTGCGAGTTTGTAGCCATTGCAACTTGTGAAAGCACAACATTTTGGTTAGGTATATGGTTTTTCTACAATGTACCCTGTTGTGAGTTCATTTGGCTTCCCAAATGGGTAGCACTCCTCTACCCCCTAGGGGTTGTAGGAGGAGTGGTATGTGGTGACCCTGTGGTGGTGTTCACAGGTGTGGCATTGGGTGACCAACAAGGGTTTCCAAATAATAATGCCCCAATAAAGGATAAACCAATAAGGGTTGCAGTGTTCTATCTTTGATGCCTAAATGGAGAAAGACTTGGAATCCCTCCTGATAATGGGGGACGTCCAAAAGATGTCTAGATCGACGAGGTCCCATTGGGTCAGTTCTGGCGTCGACTAGGTATGGTTTTGGAAAAATTTGAGAAGATAGACATTAAAATCAAAGAAAAAATGCAATCACATACATAAAACAAAGAAAAAATAAAAGATAAATTTTCCCTTTAGAGTAATCCTATGTGACCAATCAATCAAAAAATATGGTTTTTCATTGTTTTTGCGTATGCTACTCGAACTCTTGAAGTCATAATCATCCTCACATGCTCAAATGTAATTGGGATTTGAGAAGATATCTTGTGAATGGTGGCACAATGTCCTAAAATAATTGGTGACACCACTATTCAACTAAAGAAAATCAACCAAGGTAAGTGTAGAGGATCTAGTGCTACCTACATCGTCACCTATAAGGAAGGATGCCCTAGTTTGGCCATTAAGTAATGTCATCCCACGTGAGAGTTTGAGTCTTCATTCTATCAGTAATTTAGCTACCGTTACCGAGTATTATATGGTTCAGGTAGCCCTGAATAATACCGTACGCACTGGGCCTAAGCTTAACCCCCTCTGAATCAGGCCTCTGAATCGGGTCTCTGCTCCATTCATGTTTTCTTTGCTGTGGGCAGATAGACGGATTTGAAAGTTACATAAACAATCAAATTCTATGTTTCAATATGTAAATTGACTAAGGAGGCTTATTAGATGCCTAAACCCTTGGTCCTAACTTAAACTATAAATTCTCTTGTGGACCCTGTGGGGAGAGTTTAGTGAGTTTAGTTAAGTTAGTTTTAGTTGGCTTTAATTTACTTAGGGTGTGAATGTGTGTGATAAAGTGGGGAACATGTGAATAGTTTGAACATGTGGATATGTAGTGATACTTTTCAAAATCCCCTATTTAAACTAGGTTTGGTTGTTCCTTTCTCAAAAGAAAAACATGTGTGGATGTGGGCCGCTAACGATACTTCCTGGTTAATATAAATGATCAACTATAGGGAGATGGTGAATTATCAACAGAGAGTGTTCATATGCTTTCCTAGTATCACCAAAGGGTGCAAAGGCAGTAGATATTACTTGCTCTCTAAGGATAATTTGGTCCTGGTCCCAATCCTAGTGTCAAAAATTGAACTACAACTAATGACTTTTAAACTAGGAAAATTAAAGCAATTTAGCTAAGCATGCATGAACTGGGGCCACTTACTTAGGCTAATTACCTAATTTTTTTTTGGTGCCTAAATTCGCAAAAATATAAATTATTTCAGAATGCAAATTAAATTTTCCTCTACTTAAACTATGTGTTCTTTGCGAAAGTAAACTTGAAATTTAAAACTAACATTTAAACTACTGAAACACAGCCAAGAGTGAGATTTAGAAATTCATGGGACACCTCAACTAGTGCTGGCATATTTCTTATGGGCTTCCAGTCAATTTAAAAGTAAGAAATAAACGGAAATAGTAGCAAATTTGTGCTTCTGGTTTCCACGTGCAAAAGGTGAAGACATGCACAAAGGCTGCACACAAGTCATTGTTGAACGTACACAGTCGAGAACGTTTGTCTGTGAAAAATCTACACGGTTTTCTTGCAATGAAATTTTGGGAGCTCTTGAGATTTAGCCTCTGACTGAGGGTGAATTAGGTATTGAAGCAAAGAAAGGGAGCAGTTCTAGCCCAACTCCAAAGAAAATGAAGAGGTCTCTACAAAAAGGCACAACCAAATAAACTTGGAAATAAAAGTAGTGGAGTCGCTCATCCTGTGTGTGTGTGTTTGGCGCATGAATGTACGAAATCAAACCTGCTTAACAGGAGTGGTTTTTTCCTCTTAATTTCTTGGTCATAGACAGAAAATCAAGGGAGTCAAGCAAGTTAGTGAACATGCTAAGAAATAAACATACTAAATATTGAAAAAGCATGCATATTGGAAAAAGAAAACTGAACTAAAACACATAATATGAAAGCTCTAAATAGAGCCAAACAACTTCAATAATCCAAATATTGGGGCTTACGTCCCCTCTTTTTGAGTGTTCGTCGGAATAAAGGATGAAAATATTACCCACTTACCAAGGGGCCCTTAGAACTAGGGAGTTCTAAAACATGATGTAAGGATGTATTTATTTCGGAGCTACCTTGGCGAAAAGTCCCTCTCTCAACTCTGAACAAATGGAGTTGTTGGATGGCCAACTACTACATCCCCTATATCACTGCTCTGGATCACACACTGCTTGATTTATTGGGGAAATTTTGGCCAACATAGCAATTTTTTCTCATATTGTTCATCTCTTGGTGCCCTTTTATAGGAAAATTCAAACTCTCCTACCCTCTCTTGGTAAATTGATGGATGGTGACCCAAGGGAGGAGGGTGATTCTGTTATGTGCCACATTATTCCACTATGTGCTCCCTTGAGGTCCTAAGGAGGCTTGGGAGGTTGTCCTTAGAAGGCCTCAAATGTGGGATCAATTTCCTAGAGTGTGCCTTGTGGTCTCGGAAAGTGACTTCCACCACTCTAAGGTCCATGCGGATTTTTGAGGAAAATTCGTGCAAAGGCACACTTATTGAAGAAAATCTCGTTCAAATGTGCATTTTGCTGGTTCCTTCAGTGTGAAATTTGGTTTTCCTTCTAGAACTTAGATATTTTTAAATATTTTAGATTCTCTAATGTTCTTGAGCCTTATAAATCCTTCGGTCCGACATTCAATAATGTCATCTTTTCTTGTCTAATTTTCGAGTGATAACAGTGCTTGAGGAAGATCACCTTATTAAAAATTTCCAATAGAAGCTACAAAAGTCCTACAAAAGGGCATGAAATGATAGTTACATAAGACAAAATGTCTTTAGGGAATATGGTTTCATCTTGTTGTATGCCAACAAGTTTTCGCGCAACTGAAGCAAGTTCAAGATGCATTAGCTAGGGCCATATATTATTAAGGAGATAACTAACGGAGGTGTAGTGTGCTTGGCCATGTTGAGCGATGAATAGCTTCCTGGGTATGTCAATGGAAGCTGATTCAATCCATAAAGGGATGACCCTCTCCTTCTACGCACCGAATGACTATATGGCCGGAGTATTGGACCTCCGCAGAAGGATGGTAGATGTGTAGACATGTGTGACGCGCTTGTGGTAGCTCCGCATCAAGATTGAATTCATCACAAAAGTGTCAAAATATATTACCATTTAAGGGGGCATCTAGGTTGCATTTAATGAGTAGATTTTACCATATTTGGAACCATTTTGTCATTTATGGAGAAACATTAATGCATAAGGGACCATTGAAGATGCGCCAGAACTATAAATATGAAATAATAAGTTACATTAGCTCCCTTTGATTTCTGTGTCTATTTTTTGCCTTGAACTCTCTGATTCCTACAAATTACTGATTTTTTATGTTTGGTCTAGATCTGAGGTTTGAGGAGGATTTGTGCCACAGGGGTAGAGGTTACATTGTCCCTCCAAGCACAAGAGCTACTCATGCTAAAGAGGATCCCACTGTGCTGGTCACTAAGACACCTGCACCCATGAAAAATAATAAGGGTCAGACATTAGGGACCCAAAAATCCCCAGGAGAGAAGACTCTGAAGCCACTCTCTACTGTGGTTGAGCACTAGAAGAAACCCATGTCAGAGCTATTAGGGTCCTATAATAATAGGATTCATAATTCTCAATTGGCTATGATTAGTCTTGTAATATGTACATACCTTTTCTTTTTGCAAATTGATTTCCCATATAAAAATAAAAAATGTAAAAAGGGTAAAGCCCTAAAATAAAAATAAAAGGACTAAAAAAATAAAAAGATAAAACAGAATAGAAAAATGAACCCCAACAAAAAAGAGATAAAATAGATAATAAAAGTGATGCAAATTCAAATCCCACTAATTTTTACTTTACTTTGAAAAATAAAGATTGTGTGTAGCTTTTCAAAATGCCACAATCCATGAAGGTCAAACTGCTTAATCTTGACCTTTCATGCTTTAAATTTTATGTTGATAGATAGAGAATAAAGATCTAGACAAACTATTTAACCTTGGCCGATTAGTAGTTAGGTAGAGAATAATAAGGAGCTCAACAATTTAATCTGAACCCTTGGAAGAAATAAGGACAGAATTAGTTAGTTTGTTGTTAAAAAAAAATTTGATGAATAAGGGTATGCAAGCTCAAATGCACCCATGTAAATAAAGAAAAAATGTTAGAGTAGCTGATGGGTGGGTAGAAGCACTTTTAACAAGGTATGGATAGCAAAAAGTTGGTCATTTAATTGACTAATTTCTCTTAAAAATCATTTCCCTTGTAAAAATACCCTTTCCCCTTCATTTTAACCCTTTTCCCCATTAGTGACTCATTTTCCTACTAGAATCTCTTTTCCTAAGTTAGAATTGCATATTTTCCTTTGGAAAAGTAAAACCTCCTTTATTAACTTTCATTCTCATTGAAAAATATAGAAAAAATCCAAAAATACCTTTAGCCTAAGTATTTCTTTAAAAAGGTAATATGTCGGGTCCCACAGTGAAAAAATGCCTTCGTGATAGCCATTTTAAAGTTAAACTTAGTGTATTTAAAATTCCCGCACTTGGTAACATTTCATTATAAATTATTAATATTTAACTTTATGTATTAGCTCCCGTTATACCTTTTAAACTCATATTATATTAATTCCTTTATATATATTATTCCCAACCCATTATTTTTATATAATATATGGTTTAATTTCCCAACATACGATATATTTTGGGCCCACTTAGTATATATTACCTCGCCTATTATAAAATTCCACTTTCTATAACCCTATTGGTTATAAATCTAACCCTATCACATAGTTGAAAACCCGACCATATCACATATATCGCATAACTTTCGCATTTAAAATATCTCAGACCCCATGCCATCAAATCCCCAACACTCCATCGCATATTCCCAACCATCGGATCTTAACTGATCAGATCTGATGGCCCTTGTAGCCTATCACACATTTGAAAGCCCAACATTTACCCATACCCCAACTTTGTGATATCCGTGGTTTTCAGAGCACACTCCATGCTACATGGGTAGTTACCATTCGATCGCATCGATCAAAATTATATCACTTGACCACTTTGGCTCATGCAAAAACCACTGAGCAGATTCTCGTACCTGTTGTGCAAACCACCCTATCAATTCAAATTAACCATACACTCAATGTAAACATTGTTGGTTAAAAATACCATATAGCTGCCCTTTACATCCTTTCACCATTTCTGTTACACTTTTGCGCAGAAGGAGCTTTTATGAACCAAAAAATTTGTTTATGACCATGTTTTAAGCCAAATTCAACCATAATTCAAACAAATGGCTGCTACAACTGTTGCAGAAATCATCCAAAGCATTATAAAGGCTAGAAGAGCTCAGAAAGCCTCCGCTACCTCAAAACCATTGTGCTAACTAGAACCTTCATTTTATCCAGGTATTCTTTAGTTCTTAGGCTTGTTCCCAAAGCAATAAAGAAAGTCAAAGATTGCAGAAAGGCATCATTTTGCAGAAATTTGAGGTCCGAAGATTGCTTTTGGTCACAGATACTACAGTTTTATAAATTAAATCAAATAGAAGCCTCTAAAAACCTAAAGGGAATCCCTGTAGCTTCCCAAATTATTTTTTCTACAAATCCTGGGCCTATTGTTTCGGGATTTCAAAGGTATACTACTATTTTTTATTACAGAGAGTAATAATTCACCAATTTGCTTCTTAAATCAGTCTGGAAACTGTTATAATCTGTTGAAGGTGCTACTAAAGGCATGAAATCATTTTTTTTCTAAATAAAAGATTAATAAATTGAAGAAATTTATCAAACAATGGCTTCCAAAAGTATTGTATCAGTTAATCCTCTGCAACCTTCAGTTTTAGATGTAAAGCACAGTCCCTTGGCTGATAGAGACTTTAAAATTAATGACACAGTCACTGAATTTAGCCTTCTTGAGCCCCACTACTGGAGCCATGACAAATCCATAGATCAGGCAGATGATGTTTTCATTTGGGAGTTTTATCTACCAAATATGTTGTACTACAAACTTTCCAATCTGTAGAGGTCATCATACTGTGTCAAAATTTTTATTTCCCTAATTAGAGAGCTATTGTAACCCCTGAAAAAGAATGTTTTTTTACTATTACAATAGATTCAATCAACCAAATGCTGCAGTTACAACCTATTCCATATGAAATACCTTTATCCATTGAGGCTTTTACACAGTTATACCTGAATCTGGACTTCCCCAAGAGATTTTAAGATATTTAAAAGTTTCATGCCTTTGTATGTGCTTAAAAAATGATTCCATCATCTTATAGGATAATCCTTGAAGTTCCTCACTAATCATTAAACACTCAAGTATTCAGTTAATAATTCAGTGTGAGAAGGCATATATATAGGTGGATTCTGCTATTTCAAAAGTTCCATTTTGAAGTGGTGGTAAAGCCATGGAAAAAATGTTGGTCTGAATCACATATTGAGGATTTGAATAAGAACGAAGAAAGAAGGAAGAAGATAAAAGAGAAATACTGAGCAAATAGGGGGAGAATCGCCAAGACAACAAGTACACACCCCCACAAGCACAACAACTATGACGAGGCAAGCATGATGGCCCAATAGCATATGTAGAAACTCGCAAGACAAATACTCCTTACCCATCTCCAATATTTTCTGAGAGGACCGGGCATATAATCACTATGTTGTCCAACATTTTGGGTTATTTTTCAGATGAACATGTTGATGCTTTAGTATTAGGTTTTATGTCTACTTTCACACTTGGTCAACCTCCTACTACCATTTTTAATTTTTCTCAATATGTTGTTGACTCAATTCATGAAAAATTGGTCAAGATTCCTGAAGAAGGTGTTTTCAAGTATTCTTTAGTTTTATTCCACCTGCTTTTGTATTTTCAATCTGAGAAATTTTCCATTGACCTTCAAAATATTGATGTTGAACGTAACCCACAGTCAATCATATTTTGGATTCAAATTACCAGGAAAGATTCCACACAGTCCACCAACACAGAGTTCAATGACTCTTTAATTCATCCTATTTTCAACATGCTGAACTACAACATGCAGCCTAGAGTCAATGAGAAGATTAAAAAGGTCCTGCATCTGTCAGAGCAAAGTAGGACTAGAGATTGGTATTTGTATTAGAACCATACAAAAAAAGGGTATATGGGTCAAATCTCATACCACATAGACTACCCAAATACCTCCCCATGAGGGTATTTTCCCCTGAATACATAAGTCAAATTCTTAATTTTGATGCAATTAATTTCCTAGCAGTTAAAAAGAAGACATGGTTCAAGATAAAGAATGAGGTTGGCCCTTTCATTTTTAACAGTAGAGATGTAGGTCGAGAGGCTGAAAATTATTTGTAAGAGTTTAAGTTTGGTAAGAGTTTCCTATGGTATTATGACCCTCTAGGAGTAATAAGTAATTTGAGAGTTAAATGAAAATTAACTCCTTATGTACATGAGATCAATAGACTGAAAGAACAACTTACAATTGTAGATGATGAGAAGAGGATAATATAGATTATGCACAAGAATGAAGAAGAGAAAGCTAACAGGTTGAATGGGAAAGTGAAAAAGTTAGAGAAGGATCTAACACTGAAAGAACCAATGGTACAAGCCAAACAACATCTATGGGCCAATATCATTGAATTTATCAATGATATTTGGCCATTTATTTAGGTTATTTATGAACAAAAGGATCTTATAAAATTAGCAGGTGAGGCCATCCAAAAAATCAAAGAAGAACTGGGTAAGAAACTAGAATAGACTCTTGAAATCATCAAATTTATTAATGCAAAAAATAAGCAGGAGTTAGGAGAGATTGGAATTAGTAATAGGACAGAAACCATCCTAGAAGTTAGGAGGGTAATTTCTAAAAATAAATTTATCATACAGTTAGAAGAGAAATTCCAGAATATGGAAGCTACCATCACCTGATTCATGATGAAGTTTGACACTCTCAGATAAAATGTCCTTCGAAATCCTCTGGTTATTATTGAAAAAATAATGAAGAAATATGATTATGATAAGGAAATGAGAGAGGTGGCTAAGGAGCAAGCCAATAGCTCAACCATGCAAGGTATTCCAACAGGGAAATTTCTCTATAAGAGCTTTGAGAATCTATTTTACCTGCAACATTAGGTAAAGAACATATTTGTCAATAAGCCTACATTTTAAAAATATACAGAGGTAGATGAAATATTCAGGAGGACGATGAATATCAAATTACCAGAACCTGAAGACTGGGAAAAATTAACTGATTTACTGTGAAAGCAGTAAAGGTTAAACAGATAAAAAGAGCAGGTTGTTTTTATAGTTTTAGCAACCAGTAATAGTCCTATAGTGAAAACAGAGACACTAAAAGTGTATAAGAGTTTAAAGAGTATCAGTAAAATTCTGAGTGAAAGTCAAATCAGAAATTACAGAGAAAATTTCCAGAGTAAAGGACACCATACTAAAGCCTTCGTTGATCCACCATCAGAGACAAATAAGCAGGAAAATATCAATAATTGAACAAAAAATCAATAAAAATAGGGACATTTTGCATTAGTTAAATAGTTGTCACTATCTTCTTGCATGAAGATATTTATTTTCCATGAATAATTCCTAAGTTTGTCTTAGGATATTTTGTAAGATTTTTTTGTATAAATAATTCATATTTTGAAGTATTGAATGTGGATGAATTACTGAACATTTCTATAGTGTAATTTTCTGGAACCTAAAGGTGATTGTACCAATTTCAAGTCAGAAAACTAGATTAAAGCAATAAAGATATTATATTATAGGATTCATGTGTTGGGCCATTACAGTGAAGTACTTTCTACTTGTTCAAATTGTTTCTTTCAGAAGTTTTTAGAAATACTTTTATGATTTTTTCTAAATCAAAATGATATATCAGGAATTCTATTTCAGAATATGTTTAATTACACTCTATCTTGAAATTTTTATCACTTACATGTTTTCTACTGATATCCAGATCAAGGAATTCTTAATTTCTTCCCAGTTTCAATTGACCTCTTTATTTTCGCTCATTATCCATATCGAGAACCCTTAATTATTCTCTTACCCCAATTGAAACTAGTTTCACTATTTTCCTAAGGATTTGAAGTTACCCAACCATCTTTATTTGTAAATACTTCCCTTTAGAAGCTTGATCCAAATCTGTTTCTTGACACTTTGACTCCACTAGCCCAATGGTAAGTAGACCTACATCTATCCATCTTAGTAAGTGTTCCACCACCAAACCAAAAAAAATCCAAAATCAAATCCCAAGTAATCCTACATAACTAGCCTAAAACCAACTTAAATCAACAAAGATAAATCATATAGAGAGAGCCCTCTCTAAGCATTAGGAAGGCTAGATCCTAAAGCTTAAAAGTAGGTTTGTGGTTACCTCTAATATTATTTAAGAAAAAATAAAAATTCTCACAACCCTTAAGAATTATTTCAGTGATAACATACTAGCGACCATACTGGGGAAATTAACCAATCCTCAGTTTTTTCAAATAAATCTTTAAGGAAATTATTTTACTTATCTTTTCACCCTAAGATTGTTTTAAAGTGTTATGAGTAAATTTTCATTAAAAATTGAAATTTTGGCTTCCAGAACAACATACTATACCAGATCTAATCTAGATCCAGAACCCGCTGTAATAGTAGATAATCCTGATAGAATTTTAAAGGAAAAAAAATTATAAAGTTTAAGCAATAAAAATTCATTGATCAAAGAAAATTATCTTCCCAATAAACTATCAAGTTTACAAGACATTGAATTTCATTTAGATTTTGAGAAATCTTTGTTTACAACTAAATCAGAAAGTGTCATATATGATAGTGTAATAGATCTTGGTTTCATTTCACTCATTGAAAGTAAAAAGGAAACAGTTTCACTTGATTCAGATGAAAAATACCTAGAAGTCTATGATAAACTTGATGCTTTAACTGGAACTTTGATTAAAGAAATTGGTGAAACTTATCCTCAACATTCAGTTGAATTGACTGCTTTATCTTCCTATACCCCTAAGCCTTCTACCACTTATTTATCTACCAGTCATTTAGAATCTGTAGGTTCATCCTTGTTACTACCACCTCATCTATTATTTCCACCACACTTAATTCCACAAAATCTTTCATTCCTACACAACCTTTTCAACCTACAGTTTTATTTCCATCCCCAAATAGTTCAAGTTCATCCCCTAGCATTTATGCTGCAATTTCCAATACTTCAACTTCATTTACAAGCTCTTCTTCGAGCATCCCAACTACATATTCAAGTGTTCCTACCTCATTTCCAAGTACTTCAAGCGCTTCACCAAGTACTTCAAACTTACCTCCTAACTAAGGTAGAACCCTAGACATGGATGCCATATATGCACTTTTTGTTCTAAAAGCCCCTCTACATAACATGTCTCAAGATTAACAAAGTAAGATTATTCAATTTAATTGTACTAGTCATTACACTGCCAAGCATGTTAATAAAATGACAGACTACTCCGAACTGCATGAAATAGATGAAGCCGATGTTTAGATGGTACTTTTTGCTCAAACCTTAGTTGGCGATGTAAAAAAATGGTTCAAAGGTTTACCTGCGGGTAGTATAGCTGATTTAGCTACTTTCCATATGATTTTTCTTAATAGATGAGAAAGAAAAATAATCCTTTACAAATTCTTTCTGAATTTGAAAACATAAAAGAGCACCTAACGAAACAGTTCAAGACTATTGTACAAGATATAATAGTATTTATAATGCAATCCCTGCCAACCTCAAACCTCCTCTAGACTCTGCACTAATTAAATTCCCTGATGGATTTGATACAGATATGGCATACCAACTAAGAGAGAGGAATATCAAAGCCTTAGAGCAGATGGAAAGTAATGTTGTAGGTTTAGAGGTAAATTTGTTAGCCAGGAAATCTATATTAAGAAATGAAAGAAAAGTCACAATAATAGAGGAATTAGAAGCCTTAGACCTTAAAATAGATATCTTAGCAAAAAAATTAGAAAGAATGATGGATAGATTAGATAATATGGAAATGAAGCCACAGTGGGATAATCAACAACAAGGTTCCCAAATAAGAAATCCCAATTTCAGGAAGAACACCAACGCTAGTAAATCTAGAGAATCAACACCTAATCAAACAATAATACCACCTTTCCAAGGGAATTATGTTGAAATTTCTCACCAAAAAAAAATGATGAAGATACTCAGATTAATCGAATGGGCATTAATGATGATAATACCATTATTCTTACATAAGAAGAACAAGAATTATATGAATTACAACAATTACAATTAGAATTTGGGAAATATTTGGATTACAAGCAAGGTTATGAATATGAAATTAATGAAGTTCATAAGCAATATAACATTGAGAGCAAGAAGAATGTAGAAGCATCTACTAAGAAATATGCCCAAATTCAGACTAAGAAAAAAGTACAAACTCTTACAAACAAAGTACTGCAAATTCTTCCTAGAGAAACCCAACAAAAATCTAGTGCAAATAAGAAAATTTCTAGTCCAAAAATTGCACCAAGTCCTAAAATTGTTGACATCATGGATATTGTTGTTCAAACAACAGCTGATCTTCAAAAATTTGTTGTTGCTAAAACAACAAATTCTGTTAAAACAACAATTTCTGATCCAAAAAAATCTACTGTTGATCCTAAAAAATTAGTTGATCTTGAAACCTTTGTAGCTGTAAAAACATAAGTTGATCCTAAAAATCAGTTGCTGCAGAAACAACTGTTGCCAAAACCACAACTTCCACCCAAACTATCCCTGAAAAGGAGATTGAAACATCAAAACTTTGGAAACACAGACTGAAAAACCAATTGTAGGAAAAGAAGATAAACATACTCGAACTACAATTATTAGAGAAGATATTATTCAGTTAGGTAAGAAACAAATTCCATTCAATATTCAAAATGAAAATACCAATTCCCCTTTAATAGAATTGGTAAAATGTGATTTATATAAAGCAAAGATCATTGACACTCTGACCATTAATGAAGGAGAAGATTCTATAAATTTGAATGATGATCAACCAGAACGAATATTTGGTCTAGAGGTAAACAAAAAACAATAAGAAGGAGGAGTTCCTCCTTTCTACATTATCCTAACTATTAATGATCAAATATTACATAATTCTATGCTATATTTAGGGGCTTCACAGAACTTGATGCCAAAATCAATCATGGAAACCTTGAATTTAGACATTACAATATCATATAAGAATATTTTCTCATTTGATTCTAGTAAAGTCAAATGTCTAGGCCTAATTAAATATTTATGTGTCACTTTAGTTTAATACCTAGGAAAAGACATAATCATGGACATTGTAGTAGCTTATATCCCTCCTAAATATGGAATTTTGTTACCTCATTCATGGGGAGCAAAATTGCAGGGATCTCTACAATTGGACATGTATTATGCCACTATATCAATTATTGGTCAACCCAAGAAACTTTACAGAGAGGAATTAATGAAGTACATGGTTAGTAGTGTAGAAATACCTCGAAATTATCCAATTTTTTCTACACCTACTGACATGGACCCTTTCATTTTATGTAATTCGGATACTGGTATAGAGAACAACACATAAGAAACAAGAAAACAAAGAACCAACTAGTGATAATATCTTTCATGAATCAATGTGGCACCTGGATTTTTATGAATCAATAAACAAATTAGGAGTAGGAGAAGGAGTTTGGATACATAACATGGAACAAAACCATTATGAAGTTCATGCCTTTATACTAAACTTCAAATGTAAAAACAACATGGAAGAGTATGAAGCTCTGATTTTAGGACTACAGATTGTTAGAAATCTAGGAGCCAAAATAATTTCTATTATGGGAGACCATGATTTAATTATAAAATATATTAGAGGAGATTATTTTGTATATAATCCAAGATTAAGCCAATATAGAGAAACAATTTTAGATCTGATCAAATAATTGCTTGAATGTGACTTTGTTGTATTTCCTAGAAAACAAAATGTGTAGGCACACAATTTAGAAACTTTTTCTAGTACTTTTAATCTACCTTTTCATCCAAATCATCAATATACAATGGAAGTAAAACACAGGCCTACAATACCAGACAATCTAAAATATTGGCAGATATTTTCACAGGATGAACAAATCTATCATTTCATGAATGTTGAAGGAGACTTTCAAAATTGTAACATAGACCCAGATTATACAATAGATGATACTTTAGACATTGAAATAGATGTAAATAATTTAGATTTAATTGAACCCACTAAATTTACTCAAGTAGAAATAGATAAATTAGAAAAAGTAGAAAAAAAACTAACAAATGATGATTCAGAGTTTTTAGATTTGAGGAATAACCTTTAACCCAAGGGATTAGCCCCATTAGAAGATCTTTTTGATTCAAATGATGTTGCAAGAAAACCAAGAATGGAACCATTAAGAATAGATATAGAAGAGTGCAATATAGGAACAGAACTAAAACATAATCTTATCAAACTTTCCAAAGCCTTACCTTCAGAAGAAAAACTGAAATACATAGCTTTGTTCAAATAATTTCGGGATGAATTTGCATGGAGTTATGAGGACTTTAAATATTATGACACTAGCATAATACAACAAAAAATACCAATTAAAGAGGACCATGAACATTTAAAATAGAAGCTTAGGGTAATAAATCATGTTCTTTTACCTTTGATAAAAAAGAGGTAAAGATGATGTATGAAGCCAATATCATTTCACCTATTAGATATTATGATTGGATTTCAAACTTATTTCCCACTAGGAAAAAGACAGGGGAGATCAGAGTTTGTATTGATTTCTAGAATTTAAACAAGGTGTCCTTAAAAGATAACTATCCCCTCCCTAAAATGGATCATATTTTACAAAAGGTAGTTGGATCATCCAGGATTTCATTTCTTGATGGATTCTTTGGATATAATGAAATATTATTTCAGCTAGAAGACCAACCAAAGACAGCATTTACTACTCCTTGGGGTACTTTCATGTATGTGAAAATGCCTTTTATATTAATGAATGTAGTAGCTAATTTTCAGAGAGCTATGGACATAGCTTTTGCTAAAGAAATTCATGATTTTCTTGTAATTTATATAGATGATGTTATTGTATTCTCAAAATAGATAATGAACATTTAGATCATCTTAGACGAGTGTTTATCAAATGCATAAAATTTGGTATTTATTTAAATAAAAAAGATAAACCCTTTGGACTGGAGGAAGGTAAACTTTTAGGACATATTATTTCAAAAAAGGGAATTAGAATAGGTCCTACTAGAATAGAAGCAATTCTTAACATAAGTCATCCCATAAATATCAAGGAGTTACAAGCTTTCTTAGGTAAAATTAACTTTCTTAGGAGATTCATTTCAAGCTTAGTAGAATTAATTAGAGAAGTAAATAAAAATTTGAAAAAAGACTCAGCACTTAGATGGATAGTAGAGGCAAAGCAATCATTTGAATCAATCAAACAAACCCTTACAAAAATGCTAGCCCTAATAAGTCCTAATTTAAAAAAAGATTTTATTATTTTTTCTTTTTCTTCAGAACATACTATTGTTATATTTTTATTGCAGAAGAATGATGAGGGCTATTAGTAGCCCATTTATTTTTTCAACAAATCACTAGGAGATGTTGCTCTGAAATATATCATAATTGAAAAGAAAGCACTAGCTTTAGTGAAGGCTACCAAATACTTTATAGTGTATATCTTGTATTAAAATATCATTGCTTATTTCCAAATTCAATAGTGAAGGACATTCTAACTTAGAATGGGCCTGATGGTAAGAGAGGCAAGTGGGTTACCACAATTTTGGAATATGACATAGAAATTAAGCCCACCAAACTCATCAAAGGCTCTAATATTCCCAATTAGTCCTAAGATAATTGGAATATTCATTTTCGTTTTATTTCTTTTTTTAAAGAATAGAAGTGTAAGGGAGGTCCATAATACCCTTAAATAATGAATAAATCAATGCAAGATATAAAAATGCTAAATATTGGCTGCTAATTCAAGCACCCTTAGGTGTGAAAGGGGCTGGAAATTTTGACTGGGTCAACCTTGACCAAATCTACAACATTGTCTTGGAGGAGTGGCCACTAATGAGGCACAACATAGTTTTAGATGGAGATGCTTTGTGTGAAAGCAGTGATCTCATTGGAAGTGGTTTAGGGTTTGCAAGATCTTAAATTATAAAAGGAAGAGGATGGCAACATGAGAAGGTTGTTGATGATATGATTTTTTCTAAATATATTGTATGTTTAGACATATATGATTCTCTTGTTGTTTAGATGAGAATTAACGTTGTTTAGCATTGGGTGTTCGTGGTCGGTAATCCCACCCCTTCCCATGGAGTAGCTCTTGGGAGAGTTTTCATTGTCTTGTTCGCTACCTGGCTGAAGGCCAAGCTTCTTCTTTCAACTACAACGCATATCTCGTTGAGGGTTTGGTTGTCTTTACAAGCTGGAGCAAGTGGAGGCTAGATCTTTCTAGATCTAGGCCATTTCAATGCTCCTTTTCAGTGGAGGAGGGTTCTATTCCATTGGGAGGAGAGTATTGGATGATTGGAGCTTCATTTTCAGATCTTGGCATGTGCCCAACTGCATTCTAAACCCTACAGTGCATTTTTACTTCCAGATCTGCATTATTCTTGTAGGTGGAGTTTCAGGGTCTTTTGGCATACCATCTGGAGAGTTGGTTTTCAAGTGTTGGGGATCTGCCCTTCAATTTGGAGATCTATTAGAGGGGGATTATTCTCTTTTCATATTAGATCAGATTGATATCTAGATCTGAATATTTCTGTAGATACGCAAACTTAGATCTCAGATATACTCATTGTACATGGTGTATGTTAAGTCCCTATATTAATAGTGTAGTCCCTTATTATATTAGTGTACCCCCCCTTATTGTTATTGATGTACCCCTGTAACCCCCATATTGTTATTATTGTGCCCTTACATTAGTGTTTTTAGGTTGGATAGGATTACATTGTGTCCTCACTAGGATTATATTGTGGCCCCATGGACTCCTATATATAGAAGGAGGTTTTCGTCATTTGTATTATCCAAGAATTTTTCATTTATGTAATTTATTGGAGGTTTCCCCCTCAAAGTGGCTTATTTCTAAGGTGTTAATATATCTTTTCTTCTATTTTTGTAGCCGGTTTCACAATATTTGGTATCAGAGCTTTGGATTCTAAGGTTTCGCTGCTCCAAACAGGTCATCATGGAATTTTCACTATAAATTTTTTTCTATGAAGGCTAAGAGGCTGAAATGTTTAGGGTGCGAAGCCAAAATCCTGAGGAACATCATCGCAAAATTTTAGATCTTATTTCGCAATATTGTCGGAAATATGATCTGTGGAAGGTAGGGCTTTTTGCAGGCTTCTAAATTTCACTTAAAAGGGTCATCGTGGTATTTTTGCTATAACTTTTTTTCTGCGAAGGTTCAAAAGTTGAAATATTTAGAGCACAAATCTATGATCCTGAGGAACATCATTGTAAAATTTCAGAGCTTGGTTCACAATATTGTCAGAGATATTATCTATGGAGGTTAGGTCTTTCTCAGGCTCCCTAATTTCAACTCAAAGAGTTGATCGTGGGAAAATCTTCATAACTCTCTCTTTGAGAATCGGATTGGAATTTTTTAAAAATTGACTAGAATCACATGGACTATAGTTTCCTTTCTATAAATTTTAAAGCCAAAGGAGAAAAAAGTGACACATGTCAAGTCATACAAGTTCGATCTACTGAACCAATCCATAATTAGGTCATCGTAGGAGATTGGGCACAACTTCTTCTTAAAGAATCCAAATTAGGTCAGACTTGTGGCATTATAAATGGAATTCAGAGAGCTAACTCAGTGCAAAATTTTAGATATTGAATATCCAAAATCACAAAGGTAATTCAGTTTCAATATCGAGCTCCACAAAATCAAGAAAAAGGTGTGTATTTGATTTTTAAAATTGCATAACGTTTGTTTGGAAAAGTAGTTTGAAATGATTCCGTGGGCATATTTTAGAATTTTTATCGGTATTGGGTTCTATAATGCTTCCAAAAAATAATTCCATACCCATTAAGCCCTCAAAAATATATACTATGATGAACGAAGAGGAATAATTAAAGTATGAGATATCAAAATTATGGTATCAAGTGCAACAAATTTTGATCTTACGAAGAGAAACCGAAGATGACATAGATGGTTTAAAAGTAGAAATAAAGGCTAAGTTGGATGGTTTGAAGTATCAAATAATAGGTAATATCGATGATAAATTAGTGAAAGATGACATCGAGCATCAACAACAGGTTCTCCAACTCTTAAAGGATAACCTAACTTTGGTGTAGAATCTAGTGAAACAACAAGAAAATCACCATCACATCGAAAGAATTTATGAAAAAGTCACAGAAACAAGAACTCAAAAAGTACGATCAATTTTAGAGTATCTCAACAAGTGGAAGAACTTCCCTGTAGAAGATTCCACATGGGAGGATGTGAATTTTATACATAAGCATCAATAAATAATCAAGCATTTAAGACAACACTTGTTTGAAGGAGAGGGGCATGTTAAGTCCCTATATTAATAGTGTAGTCCCTTATTATGTTAGTTTAGCCTCCCTTATTGTTATTGTTGAACCCTTTTAAACCCATATTGTTATTATTGTGCCCTTACATTAGTATTGTTAGGTCGGTTAGGATTACATTGTGGCCCCACTAGGATTATATTGTGGCCCCATGGACTCCTATATATAGAAGGAGGTTTTGGTCATTTGTATTATCCAAGAATTGTTCATTTATGTAATGTATTGGAGGTTTCTCCCTCGAATTGGCTTATTTCTAAGGCCTTGATATCTCTTTTCTTCTATTTTTGGAGCTAGTTTCACAACAGTGTACTACTGAAAACTCCAAGGGGATCTTGAAAAAGAGCCTATATAGTCTATGGATATGTTATAAATCTGACTTTTCATGCACTTATTTGCTCTAGATCTAAAGGGTAATGTATAGTTTCTTGTAGCCCAATAAAATAATGTTGTAAGGCTTTTTCCAGTCTTAATGCATGGTTTCAACACCTATTTTTGAGGATTTTCTTCTATTGGAGACTTGTATTTCCTGTTATGCATCTCATGGGCCATCTTGTACATCTATTTTGCTGCTGTAAATACATTTGAAAGATCTCCATACTAGCCTCCTGCTTTTTCTATGACGATTTGCATTATTTTTCTACTATTTTTCATTCTATTGTTGCATTCCTTATTTGGAAATATTACAGTGGTATTAGAGCATCATCTTGGCACAACCTATGCTTTCTAAGAAGCCTATATGTCTTCTAAAGAAGAAGGGCCTCTTACTGACACATAGAAGAGGTATCTAAAGAGAATACAGAAGAAATTTGATTACACCAATGACAATGAAGACATGGGTAAAGCCCCTTTATCTGGAGGTGAAGATGAAGAAAATGATTTTCCTAAGATCCTTCTTAGAGCCATGCAAGATATTTCTAGAGAAATCAAAGAGATGATAATGGAGAGAATCATAGAATCACCTAAAGGATTCCATCTTGTTGAAGGCTCTGACATATCTCATCACTGCAATGATAAACCAGTGTGTCAGCCACACATTTCGCAATGCTCTACCATGCCTACCTATTTGGCTGTGAGAAATTAAGGGTTTCAAGAGCATGAATCCCTTGAATACTATTTTGAATAACATGAGTCTAAAAATTATATATTTAAAGATAACTTGAGTTTTCAAGATTTTTGTCACATAAAGGACAATAGAAGACCAAGGAATCATCATAAAGGTGATGGATTCATTCAAAATCATGATCGACACCAAACTATGGGCAGATTTTTTTTACCCAACTTTGATGGTTCATCCAAGTGTTCTGCCAAATATTGGGTAGAAAAACTTGACATCTAGTTTCGGTTGAACAAGGTTCCAGAGATGGAGGCTATCAAGAATGCAGCGCTACACCTTGAAGGTGAAGCACATGACTTGTGGTACCATGGGTTGTCTACATTGATTCATGCCAATGTGACTAATTATTCAGAGTTCACTAGAAGGCTGGTGGAAATATTTGACAGAAGAGATCCAGAGGCACCATTCATGAGCCTTGCAAAGTTGAAATAATCAGGTAATACAGAAACTTACATCTCTGAATTTTTAATACTTTCTGTCATGGATCCTGATTTGTCTACAGCAATGTTAGGTTCATATATTACTAGTTTAGTCCCTTATTATTATTAGTATAGCCCCCTTATTATTATTTTTGCACCCCTATAACCCAAATATTATTATTATTGTGCCCTTACATTGTTATTGTTAGGTCGGCTAGGATTATATTGTGGGCCCATGGACTCCTATATATAGAAGGAGGTTTTGGTCATTTGTATAGTACAAGAATTATTCGTTTATGTAATGTATTGGAGGTTTCCCCCTCGAAGTGGCTGATTTCTA
Organism: Pinus albicaulis; assembly: GCA_034641835.2. Lineage (NCBI taxonomy): Eukaryota > Viridiplantae > Streptophyta > Pinopsida > Pinales > Pinaceae > Pinus > Pinus albicaulis. Next base: position 423,942,674 of record CM076573.1, on the reverse strand, counting down.
AGGCGTTGATCTCTCTTTTCTTATTTTTTTGGATCTGGAGTCATAACATTTGATATCAAAGCTTTTGATTCTAGGCTTTCACTGCTCCAAACAAGTCATCGTGGAATGTTTGCTATAAATTATTTTCTGCTAAGTTTCAAAAGCTGAAATTTGTATAGTGTGAAGCCAAAATCTTGAGGAGCATCTTACCAAAATTTTAGAGCTTGGTTGCAAATATTTTCGGAGATATTATCTATGGAAGTTAGAGCATTTTTCAAGCTCCTAAATTTAACCTAAATAACTCCCTGTAAAAATTTTAGATCTTGGTTCGCAAAATTTTTGGAGATATGATATGTGGAAGTTAGGAATATTTTAGGATCTCAAATTTCATCTCAGAGAGGTGACCACGGGAAAAACGTCATAACTCTCTCTCTGAGCATCAGATTGAGATTCTATGGAAAATAATTGCAATTACTCGGACTTCAGTTTTCATTTTATCATTTGCAGAGCTGAATAAGGAAATAGTGACATGTGGCAAGTCGTACAAGTTTTCTCTACTGAACCAGTCCATAATTAGGTCATCATGGGAGATTGGGAAAAACTTTGCCTTGAAGAATCCAAATGAAGTCAGAACTATGGCATTCAAAACATGATTCAGAGGGCTACATCAGGGCTGAATTATAGATATTCAAGATCCGACATCACAGAGATAATTAAGTTTCAATATCGAGCTCCTCAAAAGTAATAAAAATGTGTGTATTTTTGCAAATTACATAAGTCTCGTTTGAAAAAAAAAATAGTTTGAATTTATTCCAAGGGCATATTGAAGAATATATATCAGTATTGGGCTCTAAAATTCCCCTAAAAAGAATTCAAAACCCATTAAGCCTTCAGAAGGATCTACTATGACTCATGAAGAAGAAGAAACACAATATGAGATATCAAAATTACAAGAGCAAGTGCACCAAATTCCGCTATCGCAAAGAGCAACAAAAAATGAAATGGAAGTTCTGAAGACAGGCATGGAAAATAAGATGGATGGTTTGAAGAAAGAAATGGATGCTAAGATGAATTGTTTGGAAGCTAATATGGAAGGCATGTAAGTGGGTATGGAAGCTAAGATCGATGAAAAAATGGAAAACATGAAGAATGATATAAAAGTAGACATCGAAGGTTTGGCAAAGTTGATACAAGAAATGTTTCCTAATGGCGAAAGGATAGTAGAGGAAACTCATGATGAGAAAAAAATAAATGTTAATCATGATTTCATAAACTCTAACTTTAGATGGAAGAACCACCATATTCCAAATATGGATATGAAGAAGTTTGATGGCAAGGATCTCGTAACATGGATACTACAGATGGAGCAATATTTTGATCTCAATAATGTGCAAAACACACAAAAGGTACACATTGCAACTTTACATTTAGAACAAAGTACATTTGTATGGTATCGATGGATTTTCTCCCGTAAAAAAATTGTCACTTGGTCAATTTTTACGGAGGAAATGATAGCACATTATGAGGATACAAAAAGCAACACCTTCTTTAGCCAATTGATAAATCTAAAAAAAAAGGGTTTAGTGGCGGAGCACATTGAGGACCACCAAAAATTGAATATAAGGGTAACTGATATTCCAGAGGAACACATGATTGATGTCTTCATAGGGACTTTTAAGGAAAACATCCAACATAAAGTTCGCGTTTGGGAACCTGATTCATTGGAAAAGGCATTCAGGTTGGCAAGAAAAATTGAATATAAAATTATGGCAACAAGGAAGCCTGCCACTCACATATATAAATATGGAAGTGTTGCTACTCCTAGACTTCTACAACCTACAAGGTTGACACCAAAGCAATTGGAAGAAAAAAGAGAAAAAGGGCTTTGCTACAATTGTGATAGAAAATACACTAAAGGTCATAGGTGTGCTGAGAAGAAATTATTTTACATAGATTGTGAAGAGGAAGAAGAAAATGAACAAGAAACTTCAAAAGAAGAGGATATACACCAGGAACCAACCCTAAAAGAGGAAGAAATGAGTCCTACTATATCGTGTAATGCATTGGCAGGAATTACCACTACTCAAACTCTAAAGACAAAAGGACATATGAAGAAGAAAAAGGTAATGTTGTTGATTGATTTAGGTAGTACCCATAATTTTATTCATTGTAAGGTAGCCAAGGAATTGAATTGTTTCCTATACCCAACACCAGAATGTCAAGTGATGGTTGCAAATGGAGGAACTATAAATTACTCTGTAAAATGCCATAATATCAAGATAACCATGGGGGAATATGCATTGAATAGTCCAATTCTTTCCATTCTTGTGGGAGGTGCGGATGTTGTACTACGAGTACAATGGTTACAATCTTTGGGGACGGTAGCTTTTAATTTTCAAGAACTTTTCTTGAATTTTTTTTCAAAAGGAAAGGAAGTCGAATTATGGGGTATCGTATGGAAGACAGGAAATATAGTAAGATCTAATGTCATTATAAAGTTTCTAAAGAAATAAAAATGAGGCCTAATTTCACAATTATGCTCACTAGAAGTTCCAACATCAAAATCATCTATTTCTGCAGATCTCCAAAAAATCTTGGAAAATCATTCCAAGGTGTTTGAAACTCCCAAATGACTACCACCTATTCATGATCATGATTATGTTATTCATTTGATTCCAGGAATTTTTCCTCCAAACATCAGGCCTTATAGATATCCTTATGTCCAAAAGATTGAAATTGAACGTATGATAGTAGAAATGTTAGAGGCTGGTATAATTCAACCTAGTCAAAGTTATTTCTCTACTCTAGTAGTATTGGTGCACAAGAAGGATGGATCATGGCACATGTGTCCAGATTACAGGGAGCTCAATAAGCTCACCATTAAAGATAAATTTTCCATTCCTATGATTGATGAATTATTGTATGAATTACATGGATAAATTTATTTTACCATTTTGGATCTACGTTCAGGATATCATCAAATTAGAATGAAGACTAAAGATATTTTGAAAACAAAATTTCAAGCTCATGAGGGCCATTATGAATTTGTTTTCATGCCTTTTGGCTTTACCAATGCACCTTCTACATTTCAAGGGTTGATGAATTCCATTTTCAAATCCTTCCTTAGAAATTTGTGCTAGTATTTTTTGATGATATACTAATCTACAATAGGTCTAGGAAGGATCATGTTCAACATGTTGACAGGGTGCTAAAAATATTTCAGGAGAAACAATTATATGAAAAATCATCCAAATGTTTGTTTGGAGTACAAGAGGTGGAATATCTGGGTCATAATGTATCTCACAAGGGTGTTAAGGTAGACCCTAACAAAATTAAAGCCATTAAGGAATGGAAATTCCCCACAACCATAAAGCAATTGCGAGGATTTCTTGGTTTAACAATGTATTATCACAAGTTTGTTAAGAATTATGGAAGAATATCAGCACCTCTAACAAAATTATTGAAGAAAGATGCATTTTCATGGACTCTTGACGCAACTAAGGCCTTTGAACATCTTAATGAGGAGATGTGCCTAGTACTAGTCTTAGCTACACCAGACTTCACAAAAACCTTTATTGTGGAATGTGATGCCTCAGGAAATGGAATTGGTGATGTTTTAGTGCAAGAAGGAAGACCCATTTCTTTTGAAAGTCATCCAATCAAAGGAAAGTATTTACAGAAAGCTATGTATGAGAAGGAAATTTTAAAAATACTACATTCACTAAAGAAATGAAAACCTTACCTAATGGGAAGACACTTCAAGGTAAAAACTGATCATGATAATCTTAAACACTTTTTGGAACAAAGACTATCTTCAGAAGAGCATCAAAAATGGGTCACAAAGATGCTGGGTTATGACTTTGAAATAATCTACAAAAAAGGGAAGCTAAATGTTGTTGCAGATGAACTCTCAAGAAAGAATGAAGAGGTGGAAGCATTTCTTTGTGCCATTTATATTATCCAACTAGATTGGATAAACCAAAGCAAGGGATGAATGGAAGAGGGACAAAGAAGTTTGTACACTCATTCAAAATTTGCAGCAAGATCCTAGTACATCTGATACATTTATTTGGAAAAATGATTCCTTATGGTACAAAGATCGCTTATATATTTGTAAGAATTACCAACTAAAACAAAATATTATTTTGGAATTTCACACTTCTCCTTTAGGAGGACACTCAGGATTTTTAAAAACTTACCACAGGGTGAAGAAATAATTTTTTTGGGATGGCATTAAATATGATATTAAAAATTTCGTGGCGGAATGTTTAGTTTTCCAGTAAAATAAAGTTGAGACAATTAAGACCCCGGGTCTTCTACAACCTTTATCCATTCCAAGTCAATGTTGGGATGATATTTTAATGGATTTTATCATAGGTTTACCTAACTCCAAAGGAAAGAGTATCATCATGGTGGTAGTTGATAGACTTACCAAGTATGCAAACCTTTGTGCATTATCTTATCCATTTAAAGTAAGTACAATTTCTACTACATTTATGGACACAATTGAAAATCTACATGGAAACCAAAAGGTTATTGTGAGTGACAGAGATCCCATTTTTACTGGAAATTTTTGGATGGAGTTGTTTTCTTGTTTGGGTACTCAATTAGCTCATAGCTCATCTTATCATCCTCAATCTGATGGTCAAAATGAGATAGTGAATAAATTTTTGGAATAATATCTTCATTGTTTTGTATCTGATAAACAAACACAATGGGTCAAGTGGTTACCTCTCGCTCAATGGTGGTATAACACTTCCTTCCATATTGCAGCAAAAATGACCCCATTTATGGTACTTTATGGATATCATCCACCGTCCATCACATCATATTTAAGAGAAAATTCTAAGGTTCAAGGAGTGAAATATCACATCAAGCATCAACAAGAAGTTCTCAAACTCTTAAAGGATAACCTAAATTTGGTTCAAAATCGAATGAAATAACAGGCAGATCAACATCGTAGCGAGAGAAGTTTCGATGTAGGAGACTGGGTATTTTTACGGCTACAACCATATAGGCAAATGTCCCTAAATCAAGCCAATAAGGATAATAAATTATTGCCAAAGTACTATGGTCCTTACAAGGTGTTGCAAAATATTGGTACTATGGCATACAAATTGAAGCTTCCTGCTTCTTCGTGAGTGCATCCATTTTTCCATGTTTCATGGTTAAAGAAGGTTATAGGTGAAAATCTTCCATTTCAAACAATATTGACAGAACTTGATGAGGAAGGAAAAATAATACTAGAACCTAAAGTGGTCACGGAAACAAGAACTCGACAGATACAAAATCAATAAATTTCAGAGTATCTCATCAAGTGGAAGAACTTACCCACTAAAGATTCTACATGGGAGGATGATAATTTTATACAGAAGCACCCAGAGCTACTCAAGCTTTGAGGACAACAATTTTTTGAAGGAGAGGGGCATGTTAGGTCCCTATATTACTAGTTTAGTCCCTTATTGTTATTAGTGTAGGCCCCTTATTATTATTTTTGTACCCTTGTAACCCCAATATTCTTATTATTTTTCCCTTACATTGTTATTGTTAGGTCATATAGGATTATATTGTGGGCCCATGGACTCCTGTATATAGAAGGAGGTTGTGGTCATTTGTATCATCCAAGAATTGTTCATTTATGTAATGTATTGGAGGTTTCCCCCTCGAAGTGGCTGATTTTTAAGGCATTGATCTCTCTTTTCTTCTCTTTTTGGAGCTAGTTTCATAACAAGTAAGAAGGGTGTACTGTTCATTGATGGTTTATATGAAACTCTTCATGGGTTGGTTAAATCTACCAAGAACACTACCATACATGATGCTATTGAAAGGGCTAGACACCTTCAAGATCCCTTTCCAAAAGCAAAGGCAACCTTTATGCATAAGCCTTGTTTTCCTTTAACGGGAAAGGAAGACAATGCTGGTCCTTCAAAGGAGAGCTCATACAAGAAGCCTATTGATGATGATGTCTGGAAATATCTAAGAAGGAAGCTTTTCTTCACTTGCCAAGAATCATGGGCACCTGGACATAGATGTGTTTTTTGAAAATCACATTACATAAAGGTCTTCTTAGATGATAAGTAGGAAGAAGATGATGAACCAATAAGAGGTCACAACGCTGACACTGCAGGAGGAGAGCGAACACCATCAGGAGATGGAAATGGAGCATTTGCTCCTATTGGAGGGGCTCTTGCATCTTTGAGAGGAGTACCTAAGTACTTGACCTTAAGAGTTCAAGGTTCCATCTTGAATCAGAGGGTTTCTCTATTGATTGATAATGGGGCTATCCATAATTTCATTCATGCCCAACTAGTGCAAAGGGGGAAATACCCACTGATTATTTTGAGGGATTCTCTGTTTTTGTCCCAGGAGATAGAACAATGCAATGCATGAATTATGTCACATCACTTTTAGTCACCATGGGAACATATACTTTGATTGACCACTTCTTTGTAGTTGACATACCTGACACCAATGTGATATTAGGTATTCAATGGTTGATTACATTTGGAGAGTCACCACTGATTGGGAGGCTTTACAAATGGAATGGGTGGAAAAAAAGAGTGGTGAGACTCAAATGATCAAATTCATGCATATATATCCCTCACATACAACTTCCACACAAATAACAGAGATGGATTTACGTAGTGGAAGCAAGGACCTTACAGTCCCATCTATCATGCTCATGAGATTGTTGTGTGAGATACTATGATCTAGTGAAAAACTACCTAGGAGGCCACCTGATTTAGATTTTATGGGATATATCTCACAACATGATGCTATAAGATTAGATCTAGGAGGGATGGGAGCATTGGAAGACAATGACACAGTGCTGGGAGTATTGGGTAAGCTCAAAGAGGAGGAATATCTTCTCCCAATATCATCATCAGCCACTCTCATTTCAGATTCTGCATTGTGGAAGGAGAAGAATAGAAGGAATGGCCTTCCAAAATATACCTCTGGAATGGGAAATGTCAAGGAGGAGAGTAGCCACATGGCATACATTTCAGTTGATAGATCATCAACACTGTTAATGTTGGGGAGTTTAGATCCATATTGGAAATCCCAACTGTTGGTGGATTACTCCAAGGATCTTCACACTTACATGATACTTGATGACCAGCTGCATGAAGAGGGATATTTAGTCCAAGATGGAGTCATCTATTATCATGGTAGGATATTCTTGTCTAGATCCTCCAAGCTCAACGAGAAGTTACTACAAAGGGCTTATGAGAAGTTCTGTTCTAGCCACACATATTCCATGAGAATCTACAACATCATCATGAGGAGCGACAATTGTAAGGGCTTTGAAGGAGAACTATATCAAAATATTCAAAGATGCATGTAGCATGTGGAGAGGGTTTAGCAACATAACTCTATGGAGGAGTTAATTCAGCCATCTCTTTCTCTTTTATAGGAAGGGGATAGACCCATGGCACCAGTCCATTTGTTTAAGGAGGAATTTTGGTTGAAAATATGCTCATGTAAATAATTTTTTATTTGATTATTGCTTGCATTATTTCACATTTTATATGCAGCCCATAAATCCAAGGAGGATTATTGCACCTTATAAACTTCATGGCCAAATTTGGGCCACAAAAATTTATGAACATGGGCACTCCCCTACAGGAAAAAGCGAGATTTTGTTTCGTGATGGGTGCATTCCTAAGGCACCAAATATATCTCACACTTTTAGCCATAGTGAGATGACATGGATAGAAAGTAAGTGGTGGGAAAACCACTTACCACATCTTGATTTGATGTAGGTAGGAGATGCACTGCGCTGGTTCCACATGTGGGACTATCACCCACCTCCATATGCACACATTTCTATTTATATGAATGTAGTTTTTCTCCCATACATTGATGATATACTTGTACATTTTATGGGAATGTATAAAGGGGGGATGGGAGGTATGTATGTTCCCTATGGGATGGAGACTCTCTATGTATCTTATGCTACATGTTTCAGGGAGAACATTGGGCCAACGATGTTTATTTTGTTTGAGCTATTGTCTCCTTATGGGATGGATTATTTACATCTCATGAGAACTTTGGAGGAGAAATTCATGGAGGGATGGATTGGTGAAAACTTAGCTTATGGAGGAAGCTTATCACATGTTGGTGTCACCGATTGAGGAGGAGAAGAGCTGCAACACTCACCTTGTCAGTTTATTGAGGACAAGCAATATTTTGGAGGGGAGGACTGTACTATTCCCAATTTTTCCTAAGCTAATTGAAATATACATTTTTGTTTTATTTCTTTTTTTAATGGAGGTCCATAATACTGCTAAATAATGAATAAATCAATTTCAAATGTAAAAAGGCTAAATATTGGGTGCTAAATCAAGCACCCTTAGGTGTGAAAGGGGTTGGACATTTCGACTGGGTCAACCTTGACAAAATCTATAGCGTTGTCTTGGAGGAGTGGCCATCAATGAGGCACAACACAGTTTTAGATGGAGATGCTTTGTGTGAAAGGAGTGATCACATTTGAAGTGGTTTAGGGTTTTCAAGATATTAACTTATAAAAGGAATATGATGGCAGGATTCTAAGGTTGTTAATGATATGATATTTTCTCAATATATTGTCTATATAGACATATATCATTCTCTTGTTGTTTAGCTGAGAATTAATGTTATTTAGCATTGGGTGTTCATGGTCAGGAATCCCACCTCTTCCCATTGAGTAGCTCTTGGGAGATTTTTCATTGTATTTTCCACTATCTGGCTGAAGGCTAAGCTTCTTCTTTCAACTACAATGTAGATCAAGTTGAGGGTTTGGTTGTTTTTTCAAGCTGAAGCAAGTTGAGGATAAATATTTTCAGATCTAGGCCATTTCAGTGCTCCTTTTTAGTGGAGGAGGCTTCTATTCCATTGGGAGGATATTATCGAATGATTGGAGCTTTATTTTGAGATATTGGCATGTGGCCAACCACATTCTAAACCCTACAATGTAGTTTTACTTCCAGATCTGCGTTATTCCTATAGGTGCAGTTGCAGAGTCTTTTGGCATACCATTTGAAGAGTTGGTTTTCAAGTGTTGGGGATCTTCCCTCCACTTTGGAGATCCATTGGAGGGGGATCATTCTCTTGTCATATCAGATCAGATCCAATTCCTGATATGAATATTTCTGTAGATCTGTAGACTTAGATCTCATATCTACTCATTGTACATGGTGTATTGCTGAAAACCCCAAGGTGATCCGGAAGAAGAGACTATATAGTGTATGGATCTGTTATAGATCTAAATTTCCATGCGCTTATTTTCTCTAGATATAAAGTGTAATATACATCTATTTTTAACCCAATAAAATAATGTTGTAAAGATTTTTCCAATCTTAATACATGGGTGCAACACCTCTTTTTGAGGATTTTCTTCTATTGGAGACTTGTACATTCCCCATTTGGGTATATTACAAAGGCAAAGGTTTAGCCAAAATCATTGATGAATCAAACTATCAGGCCTTAGATATAAATTCTAGTGCCCAATTAGATGAACAGGAAGAGATGGCGACTCCACAGATTAGTGAAGCCTTTTGATATTCACTGTGGTATGCATATATCATATTTGTTTTACTAAATTTACAAGCTCCTCATGAATTGTCAGGAACTAAAGCTAGATTTTTAAAGTTAAAGGCACTGAAATTTTGTATCATAGATAATGCCTTGTTTTGGAAATATCATGGTGGAATTTTATTTAATTGTTTACTTAAATAATAAGCTGATAAAGTTTTGGAAGAGCTTCATGCAGGTGACTATGGAGGACATCTTTACTGGAAGTTAACACTTGATAAAATATTGAGGGACAGTTTTTACTGGCCCATTATTTTTGTAGATGTAAAAAAGTATGTGACCTCCTGTCACAAATGAAAAATCTTTGAAGAAAAGAAAAAGCTGCTACCTTTACCCCTTGAACCCATCTCCACAGAAATTCCATTTCAGCAATGGGGTCTAGACTTCATTGGTGAAATTAACCCTCCATCCTCGGTCCAACACAAATGGATTTTAACAGCCACAGACTATTTCACCAACTGGATAGAAGCCATTCTTTCTAGGCAAGACATTGATACTATCATAATCCCATTTTTGGAAAACAATATACTATCTAGATTTAGATTCCCACAAAAGCTCATTACCGATAATGCAACTACTTTCAAGTCTAAGAAAATGATTGACTTCGGTAACAAATATAACATTATGCTTGGCCATTATACTGCCTACTAACCTGGAGGTAATGGCCTTGCATAATCCTTTGATAAAAACCTTGTTAATATCATCAAAAAATTGCTACAAGATAGTAAGATGACTTAGAACAAAAGGTTAGTTAGTTCCTTATGGGTAAACATACTTACCACAAATATGTCCATTGGTACATCCCCTTATCAGCTTGTATATGGGATGGACGTTGTTTTTCCATCCTCTTTAGGAGTTCAAGTGATGAAGATAATCCAAGAACTACAAGTAGAAACCAATGATATCCAGAGAAGGATAAACCAGACCATAGACTTGCAGCAATGTAGGGAAGAAGTCTATGTCAAGTCACAAGTTGTCCAAGATAATATTAAAAATATATTTGAAAAAAAGACAAAGGAAGATGATTTTGACATAGGTGGAAAAGTTCTTAAGTGGGATTCTAGGAGAGAAGAGAAGGATAAACATGACAAATTTGATTTCCTATGGAAAGGCCGTTATGTCATTTATGGTTATAGAGGTAACAATGCATTATTTTTAAAGGAGTTAGATAGATCATATTTGACAGGTGGACCTACAAATGGTAGGATGTTGAAGCATTATTATTTTCCAAAATAACAGTAGTTCACTTTGTTTACTTTTCTCATTGTACATAAAATTGCAGATTTTAGATTGGATTGGATGTTTTTCTTACAAAGTTGAAGCCCGGAGAGAAGGCCCTAAGCTTTGAGGATAAAATATCATAACTATGAATAAAGAAAAAAATCGAAATGTAGTTCCAAGGAAATTACAGTCAGAATTCAGAAGGCTATTGATCTTAAAGTTCTTGATATTTCACCAGGAAATGCCATCCCCATGTGGTACCATTGTTAAGGTCCTATAATAATAGGATTCATAATTTTGAATTGACTATGATTAGTCTTGTAATATGTACATACCTTAGATTTTTTCAAATTGTTTCCCCATATAAAAATAAAAAATGTAAAGAGGGTAAAAGTCCTAAAATAAAAATAAAAGGACTAAAAAAATGAAAAAGATAAAAAAGAATATAAAAAATGAATCCCAACAAAAAAGAGATAAAATAGATCATGAAAGTGATGCAAATTCAAATGCCACCACTTTTTACTTTACTTTGCAAAACAAATATTGTGTGCAGCTTGTCAAAATGCCACAATCCATGAAGGTCAAACTACGTAATCTTGAACTTTCAGGCTTTAAATTTCATGTTGATAGATAGTGAATAAATATCTAGCCAAATTGTTTAACCTTAGAAGATCAGTAGTTAGGCAGAGAATAATAAAGAGCTCAACCATTTAATCTGATCCCTTGGAAGAAATAAGCATAGAATTAGTTATTTTGTTGTTAAAAAAATGATCAATAAGGGTTTTCAACCTCAAATGTACCCATGTAGATAAAGAAAAAATGTTAGAGTAGATAATGGGTAGGTAGGAGCACTTTTTAGAAGGCATGGATAGCAGAAAATTGGTCATTTCATTTACTAATTTCCCTTCAAAATCATTTCCCTTGTAAAAATAACCTTTCCCCTTCATTTTAACCCTTTTCCCCATTAGCCACTCATTTTACTACCAAAATACGTTTTCCTAAGTTAAAATTGCATATTTTCCTTTGGAAAAGTAAAAATGTCTTTACTAACTTTCATTTTCATTCAAAAATACACCAAAAACCCAAAAATACATTTATTCTAAGTATTTAATTAAAAAGGTAATATGTCAGGTCTCATAGTGAAAAAGTGCCTTCCCGATAGTAGTTTTAAAGTTAAACTTAGTGTATTTAAAATTCCCGCACTTGGTATCATTTCATTGTAAAGTATTAACACTTAACTTTCTATATTAGCTCTTGTTCTACATTTTAAACCCCTATTATATTAATTCCTTTATATATATTATTCCCAACCCATTATTTTTATAAAATATATGGTTTAATTTACCCACATATAATATATTTCGGGCCCACTTACTATATATTACCCTACCTATTATAAAGTTCCACTTTCCCTAACCCTATTGGTTATACATTTAACCCCATAACATAGCTTAAAACCCGAACATATCACATATATCACATAAATTCCGCATTCGAAATATCTCGGGCCCCACGCCATCAAATCCTCGACACTCCATTGCATATTCCCAACCATCGAGTCATAACCTATCAAATCTGATGGCCCTTGTAACCTATCACAGATTATAAATCATGAACTTTACCCATACCCCAACCTTGTGATATCCATGGTTTTCGGAGCTCCACTCCATGCTACATGGCTAATTACCATTCGATCACATCGATAAGAAGTATATTTCCTGACCACTTTTGATCTGAAAATGGAATGTACTTGTTTAATTATGCAAGGTATCCATTTTCCAATATTTTCAAATGATCTGAAATTGTGAGAATAAACTATTTCCCATACAGAGATGGACTGTAGGGGCATTCACTGGACATGTCACCTCTAAAGAGAGGATGAGTTCCAGAGGCTACCTGGCCCTCTACAGACTCTGTCTAAGGAAATAATATGTAAACACAAATATCAAGATCAATGAAAGTAATTAATTCTGAAATTCAAAGTGTTCATTGATCTGTTTTAAGTGTGAATAAGCAAGAGTATATGTTCTGCAATTGGAGTGTAGAGGTTTGATGTTAAAACAACAAGTTTTGATTACTGTATAAACTTGTTTTGGAAAAACATGCTTATGAAATTTTACTATTTAAACTATCAGAATCTGGAAATAAACAGCCATAAAACACAGATGAACAGCAGATATTTGTTTAAGCGGTTCACCCCTCTCTTGGGCTACCTCCGCTGGTCCAAAAGCCTCTAATTAGGCTCAGTCCTCTTTTGATTAAATGCTTCAAATGAAATTACATCTGTATAAACTCCTCAAATGAGAAAATAGACTGCTAAAACAGACTCAGAATATCCAAATCAGTAGAAATAGACTACAAATTCACCTCCATTGGAGGAAGGTAGCCCAATGCAACACTCTTTCCCCTTGGCCCTGATGGCTCCTCTGTCAAAAGCGCTGTAAAATTCGTAGATAGAATGCCCTGATGGCTCTGCAGACACCTCCAACAGCTCCAGAATGCTCTCTACACCCAAAATAAAAAAAAAATTCGTCTTCCAAGGCCTCTCCTAGCAGAAGTTATGGCACATTTACTGAATCAGTCAGTTACTCCTTGGGAAACTCCACTAATTGTGGAGGAAGTGCAGTTAACGCCACCAAATAAGGCGGGCCGCCAAAATGGGCGGAGGCCGCCAAGTCACCCGCCAAAGGATGGGGCTAATGGATTAGCACCCGTGTCCGCCGGTTCGAAGGTCTGTTTCAACGATCATAAGTTATGGGCGGTAAACATTAAAGTTTTAACAATATTAATTTAAATGTTCCGCACCCTCCGCCGTTCCAACGTGACCTCCGCTCCAATGCACGTGGACCTGCCCACGTGGCTTTGACTTTTCATAAACCATACGTTGCCCTCTTTGTATAACATACGTTGAAACCATATGTACATGCCCACGTGTCTTTAAAACACATGCTCCTTTAAAAACTTTAGAAGTGTGGGTTTATACCCCATTTCATATTTCGTTCCATGATTTTTAAAACATTTGGAATTTGAAATAATTATATGTGTGGTTTTAAAACTAATATATAGTATTTTAATTAATTTAATTAAAAAAAATTTAATATTTAATTTATATATATAAAACTTAATATAATATATGATTTTTATAAAATCAAATAAAATATTAAATATTTATATATATATATATATAAAACATTAATATAATTTTAATTAAAATAAAAAAAATTTCCACACATAGAATTAAAAAATTTCCTTTCAAAATTGAAGGTTATTGGGCGATTTTAAAGTGCAACAACTTCTTCATACGGCGTCGGATTTGAGTGCCGTTCACGGCGTTGGGATCGTATCGACGAGCACTTTCCAGTCGATCTGTTTCAGAGCAATTCTGAGCAGTTTCATTTTTGAGCATTTTTCTTCAAGAGACTTGATCTCCTGATCAACTTTGGCTCATGCGAAAACCACTGAGCAGTTTCTCCTACCCGTTGCGCAAACCACCCAGTCAATTCAAATTGACCACACATTGAATGTAAACATTGTTGGTTAAAAATATCATATAGCCTCCCTTGACACTCTTTCACCATTTATGTTACACTTTTGCACAGAAGGAGATTTTCTAAACCAAAAAATTTGTTGCCGACCTCATTTTAGGCTAAATTGAACCATAATTCAAAAAAATTGCTTCTATAGCTACTGAAAAAATCATACAAATCATTATAAAGACCATAATATCTCAGAAAATCATCCGCTAAATTAGGACCCTTGTGATAACTAGAATCCTCATTTTATCCAGGTATTATTTAGTGCTTACGATTTTTCCTAAAGAAATAAAGAAACTAATTAGTAATTGAATTCAAATAGAAGCCTCTGCAGACTAAAGGAAACCTTATGTGCCTTTCAATCCTTTCCTACAGACCCTAGGCATCCTTTTACAGATATTTGAGGTCTGGAGATTGCTTTTGGTAACAGATAATACATTTTTATCAATTAAATCAAGTAGAAGCCTCTACAGACCTAAAAGGAATCCATGTAGCTTCCCAAATACTTTTTTTTCTGCAAACCCTGGACCTATTTTTTTCAGGATTTCGAAGGCCTGATACTGTTTTTGATTACAAATAGTAATAATTCACCAATTGGCTTCTTAAATTAGTTTGAAAACTATTATAATCTGTCAGAGGTGATACTAAGGGCCTGAAATCAGTTTTTTCAAAATAAAAGATTAACCAACTGAAGAAATTTAAGAAACAAGGGCTTCCAAAAGCATTGTATCAGTTAATCCTTTGCAGCCTCTAGTTGTAGATGTAGAGCAGACTCCCTTGGCTAATAGAGACTTTAAAATTAATGACACAGTCACTAAATTTAACCTTCTTGAGCTCCACTGCTGGAGCCGTGACAAATCCATAGATCAGGCAGATGAGGTTTTCATTTGGGAGTCTAATCTACCAAAATATGTTGTACCAGAGACTTTCCCTGATGCTATCAAAATTGTTATTTCCCTGATTAGAGAGCCATTGTAACCCCCGAAAAATAAATTTTGTTTACCATTAGAGCAGAGTCCATCGAACAGATGTTGCAGATACAATAGAGCCCAGATGAAATCCATTTATCCATTGAGGCTCTTACACAGTTATACCTGAATCTAGACTTCCCCTAGAGGTTGTAGATATTTAAAAATTTCATGCCTTCATCTGGAGAAACTCCCAAGACAAATCCTCCTTACCCATCTGCAATCTTTTCTGCGAGGACCAGGCATATAATCACTATGTTGTCAAGCATTCTTGGTTATTTTTCAGATGAACATGTTGATGCTACAGTATTAGGTTTCTGGTCTACTTTCACACTTATTCAGCCTCCTGCTACCATTTTTAATTTTTCTCAATACCTTGATGACTCAATTCATGAACAGTTGGTCAAGATGCCTAAAGAAGGTGTTTTCAAGTATTCTTCATTTTTATTCCACCTGTTTTTGTGCTTTCATTTGGATAAATTCTCCACTGACCTTCAAAAGCTTGATGTTGAAGGTAACCCACAGTCAGTCATATTTTGGAATCCAATTATTAGGAAAGATTCCACACAGTAGACCTCCACATAGCTCATTGGCTCTTTCACTCATCCTATTGTCAATGTGCTGAACTGCACCATGCAACCTAGAGTCAGTGAGGAGATTAAAAGGTCCTACAGTTGTCAAAGAAAAGTAGCACTGGATATTGGTATTTGTATCAGAACAAAATAGAAATAATGGTATATGGGTCAAATATCATACCATATAGACTGCCCAAATACCTCCCGATGAGGTTATTTTCCCTCCAATACATAAGGCAAATTCTTAATTCTGATGCAATTAATTTCCTAGAAGCTAAAAAGAAGACACAGTTCAAGATAAATAATTATGTTGGCCCTTTAATTTGTAACATTAGAGATTGAGGTCTAGAGGCTGAAAAGTATTTGCAAGATTTAAGATCAATAAGACTTTCCTATGGTATTATGATCCTCTAGGACTAATAAGTAAATTGAGAGTTAAAAGAAAATTAACTCCTTATGTAAATGAGATCAACGGACTTAAAGAATAGCATAAAATTCTGGATGATGAGAAGAATTTAATATAGATTATGCACAAGAATGAAGAAGAGAAAGCTAACAGGTTGAATGAGGAAGTGAAAAATTTAGAGAAGGATATAACACTGAAAGAACCAATGGCAGAAGCCAAACATTAGCTATGGGACAATATCATTGAATCTATCAATGATATTTGGCCATCTATTCGGGTTATTTATGAACGAAATGATATTATCAAATCAGCAGGTGAGGCCATCTAGGAAATCAAAGAAGATCTGAGTAAGAAACCAAAATAGGCTTTTGAAATCATCAAATTACTTAATTCGAAGAATAAGTAGGAGTTAGAAGAGATTAGAATTAGTGATAGAATAGAAACCATCCTAGAAGTTAAGATGGTAATTTCTAAAAAGAAATTAATGATATAGTTACAAGAGAAACTCCAAAATATGGAAGTTTCCATCACAAGATTAATGATGAAGTTTGACACTCTCAGACAAAAAGGCCTTCCAAATCCGCTGGTTATTCATGAAAAATTAATGAATCAAGATGATTAGGATAAGAAAATGAGAGAGGTGGCTAAGGAGCAAGCCAATAGACCAGCCATGCAAGGTATTCCAATAGGGAAAGTTCTCTACAAGAGTTATGAGAATCTATGTTACCTGTAAAATGAGGTAAAACACCTATTTGTCAATAAGCCTACATTTTCAAAATATACAGAAGCAGATGAAATATTCAGGAGGATGATGAAGATCAAATTACTAGAAGCTAAAGTCTGGGAAAAATTACCTGATTTACTTTGAAAGCAGTAAAGGTTAAAAAAGATAAAAAGAGCTAACTATTTTTACATTTTCAACAAGCATTAACAGTCTTTCAGTGAAAACATAGAAAGTCAAAGTGTATTAGTGTTTAAAGAGTATCAGTAAAATTCATAGTGAGATTCAAATAAAAAATTATAGAGAAAATTTCCAGCGTAAAGGACACCCTACTACAGTGTTCGTTGAGCAAAAATCAGAGAAAAATCAGCAGAAAAAATATCGACAATTGAACAACAAATCAATAAAAACAAGGATAGCTTGCATTAATTAGATAGTTTTCACTATCTTCTTGGATGAAGATATTTATTTTACATGAATAATTCCTAAGTTTGTTTTAGGATATTTTGTAAGATTTTTTTGTATAAATACTTCACATTTTGAAGTATTGAGTGTGGATGAATTGATGAACATTTCTAGTGTACTTATCTGGAACCTAAGGGTGATTGTACCAATTTCAAGTCAGTGGGATGGATTAAATAAATAAAGATATTATATTATAGGATTCATGTGTTTGGCCATTACAGTGAATTACTTTCTACTTGTTCAAATTGTTTCTTTCTGAAATTTTCACAAATACTTGTACACTTTTTCTAAATGTAAATGATATATCAGAAATTTTATTTCAGAATATGTTTAATTACACTCTATCTTGAACTATTTATTATTTACATGTTTTCTACCGATATCCAAATTAGGGAATTCTTAATTGCTCCCTAGTTTCGATTGACCTCTTTCTTTTCACTCATTATCCAGATTTGAGAACCCTTAATTGCTCTCTTACCTCAATTGAAATAATTTTCATTATGTGCTTAAGGATCTAAAGTTACCCAACTATCTTTCCTTGTGAGTACTTCCCTTTATAACCTTGATCCAAATTTGTTGCTTGATACTTTGACTCCATTAGCCCAACAGTAAGTAGGCCTACATCTATCCATCTTAATAAGTGATTCCACCACCAAACCAAACCTAATACAGAATCAAATCCCAAGTAATCCTACATAACTAGCCTAAAACCAACTTAAATCAACAAAGATAAATAATAGAGAGAGAGAGCTCTCTCTAAGAATTAGGAAGGCTAGATCCTAAAGCTTAAAAGTAGGTTTGTGGTTACCTCTAATATTCTTTAATACAAAAACAAAAATCTCACAACCCTTGAGAATTATTGGAGTGATGATAGGAGCTACCTGACATAATCATACAGGAGGAAGATCTAGTCAAAGTGGTCCCATTCTCACAGTTTCTGACCTATGTCGCACCTCACAAGGCATCAGTCAAGGTCCCAAAGGATCTCAAAAAACTACAGGCATACATTAATGTGCCTTTGATCCCAGAAAATGTCCCACTCGAAGGAGATATGTTTTCCAAAGTGTTTCATTTAAATATGGAGGATTGGGACCTCTCTGATGCGGATAAATTCCTTGAACTTGCACCTGAACAATATATTGACCACGTGCCTTATGAGGGGATACTTGTGCACATGGAGCTCAAATGATGGGTGTTGGGCTTGCACAAGGTATGGATTTTAATTTTTTTTTAGGTTCCACATTTCGGGTGCAACGTGATAAACGATATATGTGTGCACTAGTTGCTCACACTCGTCCATAATGAAGCTCTCTGGTTGGGAGGGTGCATAGCTATTTATTCCGCACTAATCCATCAGATTACCAGCCTGCCTGACCAAGGCATGAATCCCATGGCCGATTTCAGAGGGAAAGTGCAGGAAAATACCGTGGCTTAAAAAATCAAGGCTACCTACCAGGTATTGCGCCACAGCTGAGGATTTTTAGTATGTAAAATTAACGACCAAAAAATCTAATTCCAGTTGCTCATCTTTGCATGAAAAATGATGTGGTAACGTAGACCTAAACAATAACATGCACAAGTAATTTCAGTTTAATTCCAATGTGAGAAGGGCATTGTCTACAATTGGGCACAATATTTCTATAAATAAATTTTTGAGAATGTGTGTGAGGCGCAAGAGGAGGGCAAGAATTTCTACTATGCTTAGCTCCTATTGTTGATAGTTCTGATCAACTAGAAGACCCCGAAGGAGATGCAGTTTCCTAAAATAAAACCAAAGATGTATGAGACCATGCGGTATGCCACGCTGTGGAAGTCCTTCATCCCCGCACGCATCATGGAGAAAAATATATTTTGGGTCCTGTTTGATGCCTCCATTTTTTTAGGAAATTCAATCCAAACTAAGGTTGTCTCTAATTTTTTATGAGAAGTACAAGTTGATTTTTGATTTGAAAGCAACGTTCCAGAACATTCACATCTGCGCAAAGGGCCCAATTGAAGGAATCGGTATGATTTTCCTTATCTCTTCACTGAGGACGATTTTTTGCGTGTAATTGTGGAGTGGCTACCATCTTGGTTGGAGGCACACAGCACAAAAGGTTCCTCCACTTCTATTCCTAAGATGCCCACCAAGCCTGGTATGCATACACAAGCAACTCAGAATAACACTAGAGAAAATCCCACACCGACCACAACCAACGAGGAAATTGAACTTGAAATAGGCACTACTCTTGAGAAGGATAGTGTCTGGCCTAAGGAGATTAAGGATCGAGTCAAATTATAGACTTCCAAGGGGAAAAATCGCAGTTATCATGCCACGAGAGGTTCAAGGAAGAAATTCAAAGGATCCAAATCCCCCAAATAAGAAGAACTGATGTTGAGCAAGGATGATTTCAGTGAGATAGAAAACATGGTCAGGATAGCATCAAAGGACATGTGGATGGACCGAGGAGTGCAGTAAAATGCTTTTCTTGATGGGGTGCAAAGTGGCATCCAGGAGGTCAAAGTTCAAGCGAGCCTGATTCAGGCTAGCGTAACACAAGAGAGATAGCTGCAAGCAAGTGTGTCTGTTGTCTTCGTGCAACCCCTCACAGTAGAGTTTCCTTCAACAGGGGAGAGCCACGTGGTTGAGATCCCAAAAAAATACATTCTCATTGAATCCCTGATTCAGTGTGCGCAGCTCAAAGCCTCCAAGGAAATAAATCACGATTTGGTTGTGTTACCCGTGGGTCCACAAAATCATCATGGACGAGTTGCGGTTTCGAGAAGGTCGCACCTACCATGATATCAGTGAGGCACAATAACACGTGGTTAACCTCCAAGAGAAACAACAGAGTGCAAAATAAGCATGTCGAGCAGTAGAGGCTGAACATGCTGCTCTACAAGAAATGATCAATCAAGTATGTGATGATGTGCTAGTGGTCCTCACCACACCCACCCCAACACATACATTAGAAGGTTTGGCCACTGTACTGAAGGCCTCCAGGAAAAATTTCATATTGTTCATGCAGAATTATAACATTAGATTGGTGACCTTGAGTTTAAAGTGCAGATAGAAACATCGTCGGAAGTCAAATCTCAGAGGGTTGCAGAGGTCAAAACAAGTACTTATAGCATAACTATTGTAGTTACATAGTGTTGTCATGTATTGCATGAGACCATGGGTTTTCGTACTTTGGTTCAGAATGACCCAATAGTACAGTATCTCTGCAATGAATTTCACATCAAAGAGCAACGATTTGATGATATCGGGATAGAAATTCCCACCATCGTGATTGCACGACGCCTCGCTCGCCTATAGAAGGGTAAAGTATTTCAAGAAGATATCAAGGATTTGCATCACAAATAATAGTTGTTGGAAGATCGACTGTAGTTGTGGCCCGAGGAGGCTCTATAACTATCACAGATTGTTGATGGTGCACTATAGACCCTTCAACAGACCTATAGGAGTATCGAGCTTAGCACTGAAGGGCCGGCAACAAGAAGTATCATAAATGAAGCAGAGGGAGTTGTTGCTAGAAAATTATATATTATGGAGCAATGCAACACATAAAATATGCAAAAAATACAAGCACACAAAAAACACATAAAACCAGAGAGACACAGATATACGTGGTTCACCCAGTTTGGGCTACGTCCACCCCGAAAAGCCAGTCCTTCCTTTCTATTATCCAGTAAAAATTGAAGAGACAAAACCTCCAGTAGATCCATTTTAATATCCTTTGTTCTCTCTCATAGTCTCCCTATATATTTCTCGCTCTGATAATACATACACCATGCACAGCCACAATACAATGTCCTCATAAAAGCGAGGGGTTTCCTTCTAAGGAAAAAAACCCTAATCTAAACATATCTTCTATCGTCAGATCATTTTGCCTAATGAACGGCCTAGATTGACTAGAAATTACTATACTTTTACAAGGTAATTTTACATCTGTTTTTAGCTTCGGTGGTGTTGCCTCCAAAAACCCCTGCCAGGGGGGGCTCTAAAAAGTTCTGCCGCCCTTGGACCCCCCACGGCAGTTATTAATTATGGGCGACATTGCCGCCCATTTTAAGGTACAGGGGTCCAATGCTATGATACAAAGTAAACAAGATAAACAGGCTCCATACCCAACAATCTCCCACTTGGATATTGATTGTAGCAACTCCATTGTTGCTTCATTTGCTAGATAATGAATCCTCTTTGGACCTGGCTGTTCCCCATCTTAATCATCATCCTTGAAGACCAATTGAAACTGAGCATGTTCTCAGTTTCTCCCTGGTTACAACTTTTGTTAGCATATCTACAGGATTCTGGCTAGTGTGTATCTTTTCCAGCTTCAACTCTCCATCTTCCAATACTGACCATATGAAATGGTACTTGAGATGTATGTGTTTAGTCCTAGAATGAAATGCTGAGTTATTTGCAAGATGAATAGCACTTTGGCTATCACTGTATAGTGTGCCCATATCATGCTTCTTACCTAATTCATCCATAAACCTTTGTAACCAAATCATTTCTTTACTAGCCTCTATAGCAGAAACATACTCGGCTTCTGTTGTTGAAAGTGCAACAACAATTTGGATTTTTAAAACCCAACTAACAGCTGTTCCACCTACAGTAAATACATATCCTACAGTGCTCCTCCTTTTATCTCTGCCACCTGCCATATCTGCATCAACATATCCCTGTAGAGAAATGTTTGAAGCACCAAAGCATAATTCTTGATTTGTGGTACCTCTCAAATATCTAAGAATCCATTTTACTACCATCCAATGTTCTTTTCCTGGATTGTTCATGTACCTGCTTACAACTCCCACTGCATGTGCAATATCAGGCCTTATGTAGACCATTGCATATATTAACCTTCCAACTGTTGATGCATATGGAAATTTAGACATATAATCCATGTCTTCTTGGGTCTTTGGGCACATATCCTTACTAAGTTTGAAATGGCTAGCAAAAGGTGTACTAACTGGTTTTTCATCCTACATATTAAATCTTTTCATCACCTTCTCTATGTACTCATTCTAAGACAGTGTTAATTTGCAATTTTTCCTATCTCTAGCTATCCTCATACCAAGGATTTGTTTTGCAGCTCCCAAATCCTTCATTGCAAATGAATTTGCCAATTTCCATTTGAGCACATTTATTTCCTGCATGTTAGATCCTGCAACAAGCATGTAATCTACATACAATAATAATATAATATAGCTTCCATCATTTTGCCTTTTTAGATAAACACAATGATCAGAGTGACATCTAGTATAACCTTGTTTAGACATAAACTTATCAAATTTTAGATACCACTATCTTGGAGCCTGTTTTAAACCATACAAGCTCTTCTTTAACCTGCACACCAATTTTTCTTTCCCTTTTACCTCATATCCTTCTGGTTGCTGCATGTATATCTCTTCCTCTAAATCTCCATGGAGAAATATTGTCTTTACATCTAACTTTTCAAGATGTAAATATTCCGCTGCTACAAGACTTAAAATAGTTCTGATTGAATTCATTTTAACAACTGGAGAAAATATTTCATCAAAATCAATACCTTTCTTTTGTGCAAACCCCTTCACCACAAGTCTAGCTTTGTACCTCTGTTTTCCCAAATCTTGTTCCTTTAGCTTGTAAACCCATTTATTCTGCAATGTAGTTTTACCTGCAGGCATCTTGACTAAGTCCCAAGTCTGGTTATGAATTAAGGAGTCCATCTCTTCTTCCATGGCTAGCTCCCACTTATTCCTGCTTTCAGCCTGCATTGTTTCTTCATAACATTCAGGTTCACCAGAATCAGTCAGCAATAAATAATATAATGAAGGAGAGTATCATTCAGGGGATCTACTTATCCTGGTAGATCTTCTAACACCACTTTCAGGTGTTTGAGGTGCCTGTTGCTGTTGTGGTGGTTGCTGCTGCTGTGGCTATTGATTATTATTATTTTCAGGCACCTTTACTTTTTCATATATCTCATCAAGAACCACGTATTCCTTGCTTTATTTTTCCTATTTCTTTTCCTGCAACTGATTCTTATACAAGACCTTTTCATTGAATATTACATCTCTGCTCCTAATTATTTTGTGATTTTCATAATCATATAAGCGATAACCGAAATCATTAGCACCATATCCAATAAAGGTACATTTATTTGATTTTGCCTCAAGCTTTGTTATGTTTTCTTTATTAATATGGACAAATGCCTCATAACCAAAAGGCTTTAAAAAATAATAGTTTACCTTTTTACCTGTCCATGCTTCCTATGGAATACCACCATCCAAGGAACTTGAAGGCCCTTTGTTTATTAGATAAGCAACAGTATCTACAGCATCTGCCCAAAATTGTAAAGGCAATCCTGCATGCAATCTCATGCACCTTGCACACTCCATGATTGTTCTGTTCATCCTTTCTGACACACCATTTTCTTGTGGTGTTCTTGGAACTGTCTTCTCTCTACGAATTCCATGCTCTAAACAATACCTATCAAACTCTTTGCTGCAATATTCACCTCCATTTTCTTATCTGAGACACTTCAACTTCTTTCCTGTCTCAATCTCAACCAAAGCTTTCCATTTCTTGAAAGTATCAAATACATTAGATTTATCATGAATACAATAAATCCATGTTTTTCTAGTTTCATCATCAATAAAAGTAACATAATAATGAGAGCCACCGAGAGATGATACCTGAGCAGGTCCCCATACATCTGTATGCACAACCTCCAATTTTTCGCTCTTCTTTTCTTTCCCAACTCTGAGAAATTTGACTCTTTTTTTTTTCCATAAATGCAATTCTCACAAAAATCCAAATCAACATTCTTCAATCCTAGCAACAAATTTCTTGAGTGAAGAATCTTCATTCCCTTCTCACTCATGTGTCCGAGCCTATGATGCCACAATGATGCATCTACTCCTTTGGAAGTTAAAGCATTAACAGAGTTAGAAATAACATTTCCCAATAGTTGTTGCAGAGAGCCTTGACGTGGTGTTTCCACTAAAAAATTTTGTCATTGCATTCCAAGAAAAGTTGAAGGAGACTACCCCACAGTGACTCGTGATGAGTAACATGTTTTTGTTGGGGGCTTGTTGGAGTGGGGTCCACTGGGGGGAAATTTGAGAAACTTTTTGTATGTATTTTCTGTTATGTGTGTTATGTGGAAAGGTAAAGGGGCTTTGTGGTGGGTCAAAGTCCCTATTTTATATAAATAGGTTGTAAAGGGTAAACTATGGGCCGAAAACCATGGTTTGAGACCATAGTATCTCTGCGCTGGATGAATATAAATATAGATAGATCAAGTCTAGTAAGAGGACACATATGTTGATCGAAGTAAGTTTCTATGCTTATGTTATATATTTTTGTAAGGGTTTTTAGTCTGGGTTATGTAGGAATGCTCTTGTTGGCTGTGTATGCTGAAACCTAGTCCTCGTTGTGTGCAGACTGTGCTAGTTGTGTGCGTGAAAGGGTAATTGTAAGGGAAAGTATGATTGTACTGAACTATTTTGAATCTAATACAAGGACAATTTGGGAAAAAAAATTCTATTATGTGGCTGATATATGAGATATACGTTTACTTTTATTTCTTTGATATCACTTTACTTCTGCTATGATCAATTGTGTCTATCCTTTATGCATGAATATCTTTTGATGGTTAAGTACATGTATCAACCTTATTAAACTATTTTATATTGTGAGGATTTGGTTCTTATATATATATATATACATATATATATATTAGAGACAAATGTGATCTACGATACATATTTTATATTCATTAAAAGTGTTTGCAACAAAGATGATTTGAAAAGTATTGATCTATATATATATATATATATATATATATATGCTCACATCAGTTCATGATCTGCGATAAGTTATCTTATAAACCTTTTTAGGGCCACCACATCAATCTCTCCATCAAGGTGTAGAAACTTAGTTCCAACACCCCCCCATACTACTTCGGGTGGGACTTTGATCTACGCAAGAAGGTCATCGCTGAAATGGCCAATAGTTGGAGGGTTTGTTGGTTCCATGATAAAATCTGAACCTGGGTCAAGACCCCTCAATCCAATAGATAACTCTGAGGAAACGAGTGCCAAGGTGTGCTAGGTAATGCTAATATGTTTCAGATAGTGCAAAGGCATGTCAAACATGCTAAGATGTGCTAAGTGATAAGGCATGCCAAGATGTGCAAGGGTGTGTCAATTCCTGTCAAGGATTATCAAGGAAAAAAAAGGGAGAAACAGGTTAAACTACAAGGAAATGAGCACATAACAGGGTTAATAAGTCATAAATTTACCTTTTCCAAGAGCGACATTCTAGGCAAACTAACATTAGGTGCCAATAGGTGCCAAGTGCCAAGTATTTGTGCATTCTAAGTGTAAAGTATTATGTTCTTTCTTCTCATCTACTTTCCAATAATTGATCTTAGATAAATTTGATATTAAACCATGCCAACTAATACCAAGGCATCTCAACATATTCCATACATGCTAAGACTTTCCATCCACCAACATGTGTCGAGCGCCAATATGTGTCCATGAGTGTTATGCATGCTATGAAGTGGAAGGGCATGTTGAAGAGTGCTAATGTGTGCTAGAGAGTGATAATTCATGTGGAGGAGTGTTAGGGAGTACTAGGATGAAAGATTAAGGGAGCACTGGGTCAAAATTCATTGAAGTTAATGAATATGAGGGACTAGTGTTAGTGAGTGCTAGCTATCATGGCAAGGAGGGAGTGAAAAGGTATGCTAATAATTGGTAAATCATGCTACTAAATATCAAGGCATGTAAAGAAGTGCCAAAGTGTGCTAGGGAGTTCGAGGGTGTGCTAATTGTATGTGCCAAATAGTGCCAAGATATGCGAATACATGCCAGGTGCTAAGGATGTGCAGGGTGTCACGGTATGTCAATATGTGTCAAGAAGGGTCACGGAAACAAAAGGAAGAACCAAGCTAAATTGAAAGGAAATGAACACATAAGAGGGTTAATAAGTCGAGACTTTATATTTTTCAAAACAAACATTGTAGGCACACTAATCATATGTCCCAATACATGCCAAGTGGTAGTGTGTGCTAAGTGATAATGTATGCAAATGCATGTAACCTAAAAGGTGTTCCAGGGCATGCTAGGGACAACATGCATGCAAACACACGGTAGGAGAGTTATATGTTATGCTAGTGCATGACATTATGTGCTTGGGCATCACTATCATGACAATATGTTGTAGGTACAAATATGTTCCAAGACATGCAAGGTGCTAAGAAATGTTAGTGTGTGTTGTTAGCCAGCTATAAAATTTGTTATACCAAAAGGTGGCTAAATAATTTTTTAGATCCTTCATGGAACAAATTTTATTGCAAAAAAGTGTTATCTCTTGAAGACTCTTGAAGGCCTCATGCCTCTGTCCAAAATCTTCCCCACTATGCCCATTTTACACTCTGGAATTCTGCTAATTTCATGAGAAGAAAATTTTGCAAAATCACCTTTTTTTCCTTTCCTCACTTAAAAACTAACCTCCATTTTGCTCCCCTTTTCCTCCATAAAACCCTCTATTTTCATGTTTCCCCTTCTTCCATTCATAAAAATCATTTTCTACATAATTTAAAACTCGTTTGAACTATATCGAAACCCCCAAAATCCTTATAAACATCTTGGAAATGTCCTAAAAAATAAGTATTTTGACTATGGGTTTAAGCCCCTTTGGGCTAAATCAAAACCTTTTCCCCTCCATGTGCCCCAACGCTAGAACCAAGTGCTAGGGTCCTAAGTGCTTATCACTTCGGAGCAACTCACAGAGCACATTTTTTTGTGTGTTAAACGAAAACTCCGATGCCGATTAGCCCTGTATATTATAGCCCCCGATCATATTTCTTTTCATATAGACCAAGGCCCCGCAGTTGGGTGCCTATCCACTTTGTATATATAAAACCATCCCGACACATGAAACCTTCATTTATATTAATTTTTTGTGTTTTTTGCAGGGTTTTAAAAGGTTTCCGCTATTGAAAAGCTTAATTCTCTCCCCACCGTCGATCTGATATGAAGATGACGACCCTCAAATCAATCACCCTGGTGGTCCCCATGGTCAGTTACTGTACAAAACCGGAGCAGTTTTGATTGCACCGCCTTTGAAAGGAAAGCTCTATTCCCTATTTGGTCAGCCACAGGTCGACACGTGGCCTTGAGCAGTTTGGAGATACTGCTCTCCCCGCGCGTTAAAAGTCGACTGTGGGCTCAGCGCGATATTGGCATATGCCGTCCGATCTGAGACCGGCTCATCGGACGGTGATCACACTCAAAATAAGCTCGGGGGATAAACTAAGGTATGGAGCAACCTGTTGAGCCTCAAATTTGTGCTTTCCTTCACCTCATTTTACCTCATTTTCCCTTGTCCATTTCTATTTTAAACCCAATTGATCAATAAAAATAGTTAAAATTACTTCTAGAATGATTTACATGACTGACTTGTTGAATTTTGTGATTGTTGCCATTGTTAAGCATCTTGACCGGAACTAGCTGCAGAATGCAGGCATTCCGTAGCTAACCGGCGATTCTGCAGCTACCTTTATGTTTTAGTATGTTCCAGGTGGCCTCTTGAGGAAAAACGCATATGGGCATGATCCACGTCGTGCCTACATGGTGTGTTGCTCATCATGGAAGAGGAAATGAATTTTGGGTACGGTTATGCACGTGGGAACACATTTGTGAAGGAAGACTCCTACTAGGACTGTCTCAGTCCAGGTGTCTTTTCTCCTTCACGCAGCCACCTCAATGACTCCTAAGATGATTTGGATAAGGAAAGACATCATTCCTAAATTATTGTAATTATTGTTACTTGCATTTACTTTATAAACTCTTGAGTAGGCCGAGAGCTTAGAGAGGGGGGAGAGATTTTGTGTTAGATTTGCTGCTAGATTTTGTGTAAACTCTGTGTTACGTCTTTGAAGACACATAGCATTATGTTCAAACTATTGCATCGTTAATGGAGCAGACAAAATTATCTTGAAGGCGTGATTTAATTTGGAGTTGAATGCCGTCAAGTGGTAGAGGGCCCCTGCCCCTTGCACGGATTTCTTTTGCGTAAACTAGATAAGTTTTTCCTAGCTGTCTTTACGTTCTGCATTTGAATTGGTAGTTGTTTTGTTACTGTAGTCGTACTCATTCTAGTTCTTCCATAAGAAGACACTCTTCCAACAGACTAAAATGATGAATGTTTAATGACTATGGTATTGTAGGATAGGAGTTAAATTTGTATTTGTTTTTAACTAGCTACTGTAGTCATATTCGTTCCAACTCTTCCACAAGAAGACACTCTTCCAATAAAATAAAATGATGAATGTTTAATGACTATGGTACTGTAGGAATTAGTTGTAGTTTTTGCTCTTCACTATCACAGTTGCACTTGTTCTAATCACTCTTCCACAAGAAGAAATTCTTCCAAGACATCCTTAAGAAGTTCAAGATATGACCGTGATGTGATAATTTAGTTTTTCAGTTGCTTTCAGTTCATTTGCTTTCAATTGCATACAATTACACAGTCAGAACTGTTCTACCTCTTCCACAAGAAGGAACTCTTCCAAAATATCACTAATGATGAACAAACAGATTGTGTAACTTCATAGAATAATGCATGTTAGTTAGAATTCTCCGGAGTTTCATTTGCATTTAATTCATGTTCAGTTACTTTGTTTCAAGTTTGATGATGACTTATAGTTCAACATTGTTCTAGTTTAGAAGCATCTTAGATCCATTCTTAAGTTAACTCATTGCACTTATATCTCATAGTCACACCGTCATCCTTTGCACAATAGATTATTTTAGTTGTTAGGATTCACAAGACAACCTTCATTATTCACAAACATCTTTTTGTTCTGAAAACTACAAATGATCCATAACCATAGGAACAGAAGATAACATCACTACAAGGTCTGAAGTATCTCTGCAAATTCCTCATCATAAACAGAGCTCTTCCTCAAAAGAATTACCTTGAAAAGAAACCAATAACTCTTTGAGTATAGGCTCTGTGACATTCAATTGAAATTACAGAATAGAACTAGGAATTAGTCACGGAATAGATGAGCTAAGAATAGAATGTTGCATCATGATTAGTGTCTAACTGTTTAGTTAGAAAACTTGCATATTTAGTGATCCTCTTTCAAAGTCTAGTTTGTGTCATTTGTCTAAGAAGTCATCATCAAGCTCTTGTTTCTATTCAGTCATAGTTCAGATGTTGCTTCAGTGTTTTTGATTACATTTTCCATTCCATACATTAGGCTCAACTGTGTTTTTGACCACCAATTTATTTTCATTAGTTTTCTAGGCATTTTCATTGTAAACATAAAACTTCAAAAGACCAAAAACATCATAAATCAACATAAAAGACCAAAACATCACAAAACACTACACACAACGCACTAGGAAACAAGCACCTAGGTACATATGGTACATTTCACTTCATCAGTTTACAAATCCTGGTTGACAATTAAATGAACTCAGTTTAGGAGACTAGATTGAGACACAACATTTTGGCGCCGTTGCCGGGGAAGTGAAAACTAGGTAACCTTTGTTTCTTAGCATCCAAAAAAATTTTTATGCGTAGGGAGAGAGATTCAAGGGGAAGATTTATAAGCAGCAGAGGCAGAAGTTTGACATCTAGAACACCACTTGTTTCATCTAGATCCAGAGCTAGTACACCTTCAACTCAAACCCATCTTCCATCCTTTACTGATCCTGGACTTCTAAAAGATCTAAGGTCACCTATTCCATTAGAGAAACCTTCCACTTCATCCACTGAACCTGCCATAGAAGAGGATCCAAAATTTTTTGTTGAGGATACAAACCTTTCTACTTCCACAGGAGAGTCAACCTTGGCAGAAGAAGGAGGAGGAGGAGTTTTTAATGGGGAGCACACATTGTTTGGAGGAGGTAGAGGTAGAGGTAGGGGAGAAGGAGGAAGAGGAGAAGGAGGTAGAGGTGCAGAAGGAGGAAGAGGTAGAATAGGAAGCTCTTTTGGGTTCCCTATACTTGATGAAGAAACCAATACAACCATGAAAAACATTTCACCTTTTGTCCTTCCGAACTTCTATGGACTTAAAACTGAAGATCCTGAAACTTTCTTATTCGAATTTGAAGTGTTGTGTAGGACTTATGACTACCTTCAAGATGCTCAAAAATTGAAATTATTTCCTTCAACTCTGAAAGGAGCAGCATTGAAGTGGTTTATGAGCTTAAACAGTAGTTCCATTAGGACATGGGAAGACATGAAACAATCATTTCTAGAGAGATACTTGGATTATTGTATGCCGGTTAATCATAAGGAAGAAGTGTTCAAGATATTACAAAAAGAAGATGAAAACTTAGAAGATTTGTTGGAAAGATTTAAATACAACATAAAAAGGGCACAAATGGAAAACCTAGATCAAGACACTCTAAAAGCTCTTTTGTTGAAAACCATTAGGGATGAATGGTTGGATATCCTTAACATGATGGGAAAAGGGGATATATCACAACTCACATTACCTGAAATATCTGAGTTATGTATCAACCTTTCCAGAGGGAAATCCAAAACTGTCAAAGGTCCAAGAGATCCCGCTCTTGCAAGAGCAAGTAAATCTGCTTCTGGGACAGTAAGTAGATCAGAAATAGGACACATGCTTGATGATTTTAAATCTGACATCTTAGGGAGTCTTAGTGAACAAATAGACACCCTCAAGATACAAAACAAGCAAAAGGCTGAATCCGATGCCTTGGCAATCTTTTGTCCCAAATGTAGGAAGAAACATGCCTTGAGAGAGTGTCCTTTAGATGTAAAAGTTGTAGAAACCTGTGTTATTTGTTCTGAGAAACATGAGACCAAGAATTGTCCTTCTCTTCCTGGTCTCAAGGCTGTTTTTCAAGAAGAAATTCCTACAGATTCCACAGAGTCTCTTAACTTTGTATCTAGAAGACCTTGGCAGGGATCTCAGACACAAGGATTCCATGATCAAATGTATAATCAACCTCCACCTTGGAATTCTTGGCAGCAACCTTGGCCCCAATTTCAAAATCAATCTCAAACTTGGGCACAAGGATCACAAGGTCCCTATGGAAGATACTCTCCATATTATCAGTATCCACCATCCTATCCACCATATCCACAATTTTATCCTCAAAATCCTCAACAAAATTTTCCTCAAAATCTTCAACAAAATTTTCAACAAAATTCACAACAACATCATTTGAACCAACCTCATCAAAATCAACCATTTCCATTACCATTCCCTCAAAAATCCAATCAATTACCAGCTCAGCCCATACCAAACCCCAATAATAAGAACCCCCAGAATACATACATGATAGAAGGACAACAATTTCCAACTTATTTAATTACTCCTCTAGACCTTAGTGATGTTCAACTGAGGTCTGGAAGGATACTTGAAAAGAGGAAACCTTCTGTGATCATACAAGAACAAGATAATTCTGAAGAAGACTCCCTACGGGTTAATAAAAGTCCTGAGGAAGGTACATCCTTTCAAGGCCAAAACATTGAAAAACTGAAACAAAAAGATCCAATAAGCCCAACTCCAGTATTAGAGCAACCATCCACATCTACTTCTATACCTCCCTTTCCGGAAAGATTACAAATTGACAAAGGTGTAGAAGAACAAATAATGGTGCCTAATTATGATTTCTTGGATGAATTGAGAAATGTTTGCATTAAAATTCCATTATTGCAAGCCATCAAGGAAATCCCAATTTTAGTCAAAACAATAAAGGAGTTGAGTATGAAGACAACAAAGAAAAGAATAAGAGAAACCAAGAAAATTCAACCGGTAGGACAAATAGCAGATATTATGATGGGTAAGACTACTATTCCAAAGTACCTTGACCCAGGAAATCCAGTTGTCAAAATTCACATCAATGGAATTGAAATTCAAAACACACTCATTGACTTAGGAGCAACAATAAATATCATGAGTAGACAAATCATGGACAAACTGAAACTTCCTAATCTTCTTTTTACACCCACACTATTACAATTAGCAGATAGATCTGTGATCAGACCAGATGGGGTAATAGAAGATATTCCAGTGTCCCTAGACTCTTGGGAGTACCCTGTGGATTTCATGATCCTAACTCCTAAGAATAATCTAGGAGGCCATCCTGTTATACTAGGAAGACCTTGGCTGGCTACAGCTGATGCTTTTATTAGTTGTAGGTCCGGTGATATGTATATTTCTGATGGTAGTTCAACTAAGAGATTCACTTTATATCCTCCAGCTAGGACAATTACATATCTAGATGACACTCAATGGATAGAGGATGAAGAATATTTACAACCACTCTTCACAATTTCAGAAATTAGTGAAGATAATCAAATTTTGAATACTCTAGAAAATTTTGAATCTTCTCCAGAGCACAAACAAGAATCATTTCAAGAGAGATCCAATATTGAGTTCTTTTCATCTAGACAGATGTCTCTTCATTCTATGGACAAATTTGGCAGTTCTACAAGTGAAATTTTTCCAGGCAAAACCTTGAACATAAACAAAAACCTGGAAAAATCTCAACAAGAAGAGCTAGTCAAAGTATTACAGAGACATTCTTCTGCATATCCATGGGAATACACTGACATGAAAGGGATAAGTCCCAAGACTTGTACTCATCACATCTATATAGAGGCAAATTGCAAACCAATCAAACAGCCTCAAAGATGGATGAATCCAAATCTTAGGGAAATTGTCAAGGAAGAATTACAAAAATTATTAAATGTTAACTTCATCTATCCTATTTCAGATAGTCAGTGGGTTTCTCCTTTAGTAATTGTACCTAAGAAAAATGGAAAATGGAGGGTGTGTGTTGACTACCGAGAACTGAATAAAGCTACTCTTAAAGACCATTTTCCCTTACCTTTCATAGATCAAGTAGTAGATACATTAGCAGGTAAAAAGTACTTTTCATTCCTGGATGGATTTAGTGGTTACAATCAAATCCAAGTAGCACTTGAAGACCAAGATAAAACCACATTTACTTGTCCTTGGGGTACCTATGCCTACCGAGTATTGCCATTTGGATTGTGCAATGCACCCGCAACATTCCAAAGGGCAGTATTAGGAATTTTTTCTGATCTGATACATGACTGTGTAGAGGTGTACATGGATGATTTTACAGTTTATGGGGATACATTTGAAGAGGCTTTAGAAAACTTGGAAAAGGTCTTAAAAGGATGTCAAGAAGCAAACCTTTCTCTTAGTCATGAAAAATGTTTTATGATGTTCACTGAAGGTATTGTTTTAGGGCACCACATTTCAGGGGATGGGATTAGAGTAGATGAAGCGAAAGTTGAAGTTATTTCTAACCTATCCATTCCAAGTTGTCAAAGAGATGTTAGAAGTTTTCTAGATTTACGGGGTACTATCGGAGATTTATAGAAAACTTCACCAAAATAGCATCTCCTCTCTTCAAATTACTCACCAAAGATTGTGAATTTAAGTGGACTTCTGATTGCCAGTTAGCTTTTGAAACCCCGAAAACCAAAATTTCTGAAGCACCTATATTAAGGGGACCTAACTGGAAGTTACCTTTTCATATCTCGACAGATGCTTCCGATACAGCTCTGGGAGCAGTATTGGGACATAAAGATTTAATTCCCTATGCCATCTATTATATCAGTAAAAATTTGACTCCTGCAGAGTTAAACTATACTGTAACTGAAAAAGAGTTTTTAGCCGTTGTTCATGCCATTAACAAATTTAGACACTATATAACAGGCTATGAAACTTTTGTTCACACTGATCATTCTGCAATTAGATATTTAATGAATAAATCAATCACTAATGGTAGAGTTATAAGATGGTTGTTATTATTGCAAGAATTCAACATTACTATTCTAGATAGGCCTGGAAAACAAAACACCGTGGCTGACTTCCTGTCTAGAATTCAAAATATCAAAGATGACACTCCGGTTGAAGATCAATTTCCTGATGAATATCTTTTTGCAGTTTCTACTCAAACTCCATGGTTTGCCGATATTGCTAATTATTTAGTTTCAGGAAAATTTCCTTCAATTATGAATGCAAGGGATAAAAGAAAAATCATTAATGATAGTGCAAGATATTCATGGGTCGCTAATGAGTTGTACAAGACAGTTTCAGATTTGATCATTAGAAGGTGTGTTCGTGAAGATGAGATGCCTGAAATTCTCAAGGCATGTCATGATGAACCTTGTGGCGGACACTTTGCAGATAAGAGGACAACCTATAAAATCCTTAATTTAGGATATTATTGGCCATCTTTGTTTAAAGATGCAAGGGAGTATGTCAAAAGGTGTGACAGTTGCCAAAGGGTAGGGAAACCTTCTCCTTCAAGTGAGATGCCATTACAACCTCAGGTACACATTGAACCTTTTGAAAAATGGGCCTTGGATTTTGTAGGACCTATTAGTCCTCCATCAAGACAAAAGAAATACATATTAGTTTGCACTGATTATGTTACTAAGTGGGTAGAAGCTAAACCATTACTTGTTGCTAATGAATCATTTGTAGTTACTTTTCTTTTTGAGGATATTTTTACTCGTTTTGGTGTCCCAAGGGAAATTGTTACAGATCAAGGAGCTCAATTTACATCAAGGCTAGTGGAGCAAATGATGGAGATGTACAAAATCAGGCATAGAAAATCTACTCCTTATCATCCACAAGCAAATGGTCAAGTGGAATCTACTAATAAGGTCATTGAAGGAATCCTAACAAAGACTGTTCATTTACATAGAAGAGATTGGGTAGATAGGCTTCCTGAAGCCTTGTGGGCCTATAGAACTATATGGAGAAACACAACAGGCCATACTCCTTATGAGCTTGTTTATGGAAAGCAAGTTTTGTTTCCCATAGAGTTCCAAATTCAAACCTTCAAGATGGCAGTTCAGCTAGGACTTGATTTAACGGAGGCACAAAAGCATAGACTGGAGCAAATTAATGAATTGGATGAGATCATACAAGATGCAGTTCAGAAAACAAGTCTAGTCCAACAGCAAAGGGCTAGATGGCATGACAAGTACATCAAGGAGAAGAAATTTAAAGAGGGTGACTGGGCTCTCTTGTTTGATTCAAAATTCAAGGATTTTCAAGGGAAATTTTAGACACATTGGCTTGGGCCATATGAAATTGTTGAAATTTTTGATAATGGGGCAGTCAAAATCAGAACTATAGATGAAGAAAAGGTCACTTTTCTTGTGAATGGTCATAGACTGAAGCTATACCACAAGCCACTCTCAAGAGAAGAGTTTGTCAAGAAGTTCCAAGGAGACAATGATGTGAAGTTAATGAAGAAGAGTCTCTCTTCTTCATCAACTTGATGAAATTTTCTGAAGCATTTTTTTTTTTTTTTTTAAAATAAAAAAAAATAAAGGTATAAACATGAAAACCAATCACCGATTGGCATGTTTATACAGAAAAGATAGGGTGAAAATCAGAGTCTCTCTGACACTCTAAATTTTCCCATTTTTGTTTCTAAGCAGCTGTTATAAAAATCATAAGTTCAGTGCCATAGTACTTATGATTCATTTCATCTCACTCCATTCACTTATCCATCCATACTTCATCTCATCCATCATTCACATTTCACTCCATTCCACATCTCATTCATTTCACTCCATCTTCCATTCACTTCATTTTCATGTCAAAACATAGAATTTGATATCTTGCTACAAGTGAATAAAATATGTCATGAATTGCAGTACAGCCCTTATGTTCCTTCATTCCATGAACTGAATCCATTTTGTTCCATTATCCACTTCATACATATCATAATCCATCATCCATTTTCATCCATTTTCATAACATTTCACCCATCCTCCAGAAACATTTCATTTTCATGATTAAAGTGTTCTACAGGGACATTCTGCAGCTCAGTGGACATTCTGCAGCTGATCAACCTTTTCTGCAGCCCGACAGTATTTTCGCAGCTATAAACCCTGAAGGCATCAACCAGCAGACATCAGAATTACAACAAAGTGATCCAGTGAATTCATGAATCAAAAATATCAAGAAAATTGTGAAAGATTCCTCCAAAGATGAGCAGAGAAAACAAAGGCTACAAAAACATCAAATAAAGGGCAGAGGTAACAAATTTAAATTACGATGGCATTTCATAAAAGTTTAGCATAGTT
Source organism: Pinus albicaulis (assembly GCA_034641835.2). NCBI lineage: Eukaryota > Viridiplantae > Streptophyta > Pinopsida > Pinales > Pinaceae > Pinus > Pinus albicaulis. The sequence goes on along the minus strand of CM076573.1, from coordinate 423,906,116 downwards.
TAGTTGTGGATTATTCGAAAGGTTGTTTTAATTGTTTTATTGATCAAACACCAAACAAACCCTCTACAGACTTTGTATTAAAATCTTCCATTTCAAATTTTATATCCGATAGAATTTAAGCGGTGAAACGGCCAAAGCATTTGAATTTCCCATGACTCTTAACCAAGTTATTTAATGATGATGATTTTCCCTGCCGTCGTAAATCCTCCGCCGTCTTCTCAATCATTAATACAATCCCTCCACCTCACTCCACTACTCTATGCCGTGATCATTTTCCATAACTTCATTCCGTAGCCAGTATTCCATTCCGAAGACAGAGGCATTACTATCATCAGGAGCAGATCAGAAGAGGTAAATTTGGAAGTATAACGGTGTGAGAACTCAAAACCACTTGATCCCGTGAACAGATAGCATATCACTGTGAACGAAGTTTGGAGCATTTCTACTGTCAACACAGAATTGTGGCTGTGTAGAGTTTAAAGTCTGTTGTTACCAAAAGACAGAGATGTTAAAATTGAAGTCTTTTGCTACCAAAGACAGAGGTTGAGTTTGAAGTCTGTTGTTATCAGAGACAGAGGTGGAGATTGAAGTCTGTTGTTACTAGAAACAGAGGTGTTTATCAGTGATTGAGTTTGAAGTCTTTCTGTTACCAGAGCCAGAGGTATTGCACTTGAAACCATCTATCACTTTCTATCAGAGACATATTAGCTCGAAATTTGAAATTGCTTTCATATCACTCCAAAGTTCAACAGAAGCACATCAGTCCGAGGGTTCGAAGGAATTTTTCATTATCAAACAGAGGCATACCAGCCAGAGGTTTTGAAGCTGTTGCTATTATAAATCAAAGGTATGTCATTCCAAAATTGAAGCCATTTTCATTTAGAGCTTGAAGCCATTTTAATCCGAAAGTAAAAGTCATTGTTTTGTGGGTAGAGAAGAATGTTAATTTGATATTGAAAAAAATCATGGGTTTCATCGTAAGGACTGAGCCTGTGGGATCAAAATATTTAGAAGGTTACCCACAATGCAAGGAAATGTTACAACAAATAGGATGGCTTCAATTCTTGGAAAAATTTAATGGCTTCCATAAGGAAGTCACCAAAACATTTGCCAGATCATTCCAAGGTACCGAAGTTGAAATAGGGGATGTCAAGTTTACTGTTACTGAAGTTTTTATAGCAGAGGCTACAGGATTGTCCAGAACTGGAGAAAGATGGTTTAAAAATAGGGAATTCCATAATGACTCCTGGAAACAAATTTTAAAATCACCAAATATGGATGTTAGTGTGTTCAAGAAAGGAATTCCCAGTACATCATTGAAAAGCAAATGGAGAAACATACTACTTCTTTTACAAAAAATTGTCACATGTGAGGGTAGATATGGGACATTTTATGTCTACCACATTAGACTAATGTTGCATTTTCTGGGAAAATATTTGAATCTACCATATTTCTTGTATCAAATTCTGAAGAAAATGGCTTCCTGTGTTCAGAGAAGAGTTCAGTTTTTAGAGACAACCCTGTATCATCATGGGTTGGTCAAAATTTTGATTGAGCATCATCTATCCAAAACAAATGATACATGGGATGATTTATTAATAAGAAATCATTTTGAAGAAGCAAAAGAACTATCACCTGAACCACAGCCCACAAAGAGAAGTAGGAAATGGAGGACTTCAAAAGGTAAAATTGACAAACCAGTTCAAGAAAGCAGTGAGGAAGTCATTTTGGAGAAGTTGACTCGAATCAAGAGCCAACTCAAGGAAGATAAGATAATCAAGGAATCTGTTATAGAGAAAGGAGAGGGGTCCTCTCAGCTTAGGAGAAGCCACAGATTAAAAGGAAAACTGAAGAAAACACCAATCAAACAAACAGGGGTAATCAATATTGAAGATGAAGAAACATCCATGGAAGAGGATGATGATGAAGATTTTTATGAAGGCACCCCTGAGATTGATCCTGCTCAACAGGAAATCTATGATTATGTGGAAACTTTAGAAAGGACAGCTTCAGAAAGAGAAGAGAGAACCCCCAGTCCTCCACTGACTGAAATTGATATATTAAGAAGGGATAGGTATGAGTTGGAATTATTGAATAGACACATCAAAAATGAGAATGAAATTCTCAAAGATCAAATCAAGCTCAAGACTGACATGAACTGAACCTTATCCCTGCATATAGACAAAGTGGAGAGGACCAATGAGAAGATGAAGACAAGGAACAAAAAGTTGATCAGGGCACTCACAAACCTCAGGTTCAAACTTGTGATCAGGAAACCCAGAAGGCCTCTAACTTTCAGACAAAGGAGAAGAAGGGGATTAGATGTCCTTGCAGAAGCCTCAGAATTCATAGGATAATTTGCATGAGGACATGCAAAGAGACAGCAGTGGGGGTATGTTGAGCCTAAAATTTGTGCTTTCCTTCACCTCATTTCACCTCATTTTCCCTTGTCCATTTCTATTTTGAACCCAATTGATCAATAAAAATAGTTAAAATTACTTCTAGAATGGTTTACATGACTGACTTGTTGAATTTTGTGATTGTTGCCATTGTTAAGCATTTTGACCGGAACTAGCTGCAGAATGCAGGCATTCCGTAGCTAATCGGCGATTCTGCAGCTACCTTTATGTTTGAGTATGTTCCAGGTGGCCTCTGGAGGAAAAACGCATATGGGCATGATCCACGTCGTGCCTACATGGTGTGTTGCTCGTCATGGAAGAGGAAATGAATTCTGGGTACGGTTATGCACGTGGGAACACATTTGTGAAGGAAGATTCCTACTAGGACTGTCTCAGTCCAGGTGTCTTTTCTCCTTCACGCAGCCACCTCAAAGACTCCTAAGATGATTTGGATAAGGAAAGACATCATTCCTAAATTATTGTAATTATTGTTACTTGCATTTACTTTATAAACTCTTGAGTAGGCCGAGAGCTTAGAGAGGGGGGAGAGATTTTGTGTTAGATTTGCTGCTAGATTTTGTGTAAACTCTGTGTTACGTCTTTGAAGACACATAGCATTATGTTCAAACTATTGCATCGTTAATGGAGCAGACAAAATTATCTTGAAGGCGTGATTTAATTTGGAGTTGAATGCCGTCAAGTGGTAGAGGGCCCCTGCCCCTTGCACGGATTTCTTTTGCATAAACTAGATAAGTTTTTCCTAGCTGTCTTTACGTTCTGCATTTGAATTGGTAGTTGTTTTGTTTTATCTACTGTAGTCGTACTCATTCTAGTTCTTCCATAAGAAGACACTCTTCCAATAGACTAAAATGATGAATGTTTAATGACTATGGTATTGTAGGATAAGAGTTAAATTTGTATTTGTTTTTAACTAGCTACTGTAGTCATATTCGTTCCAGCTCTTCCACAAGAAGACACTCTTCCAATAAACTAAAATGATGAATTTTTAATGACTATGGTACTGTAGGATAGGAGTTGGATTTGTATTTGTTTTAACTAGATACTGTAGTTATATTCATTCCAGTTCTTCCACAAGAAGACATTCTTCTAACATATTATAATGATGAATGATGAATAGCTATAGTACTGTAGGAATTAGTTGTAGTTTTTGCTCTTCACTATCACAGTTGCACTTGTTCTAATCACTCTTCCACAAGAAGAAATTCTTCCAAGACATCCTTAAGAAGTTCAAGATATGACCGTGATGTGATAATTTAGTTTTTCATTTGCTTTTAGTTCATTTGCTTTCAATTTCATACAATTACACAGTCAGAACTGTTCTACCTCTTCCACAAGAAGGAACTCTTCCAAAATATCACTAATGATGAACAAACAGATTGTGTAACTTCATAGAATAATGCATGTTAGTTAGAATGCTCCGGAGTTTCATTTTGCATTTAATTCATGTCAGCCTACTTTGTTTCAAGTTTGATGATGACTTATAGTTCAACATTGTGCTAGTTTAGTAGCATCTTAGGTTCATTTTTAGATCAACTTATTGCGCTTGCATCTCATAGTCACACTATCATCCCTTGCACAATAGATTACTTTAGTTGATAGGATCCACAAGACAGCCTTCATTATCTACAAATATCTTTTTGTTCTGAAAACCACCAGTGATCTGTAACCATAGGAACAGAAGATAACATCATTACAAGGTCTGAAATATCTCTGCAAATTCCTCATCATAAACAGAGCTCTTCCTCAAAAGAACTACCTTGAAAAGAAACCAATAACTCTTTGAGTATAGGCTCTGTGACATTCAATTGAAATTACAGAATAGAACTAGGAATTAGTCATGGAATAGATGAGCTTAGAATAAAATGTTGCATCATGATTAATGTCTAACTGTCTAGTTAGAAAACTTGCATATTTAGTGATCATTTCTCAAGTCTAGTTTGTGTCATTTGTCTAAGAAGTCATCATCAAGCTCTTGTTTCTATTCAGTCATAGTTCAGATGTTGCTTCAGTGTTTTTGATTACATTTGCCATTCCATACATTAGGCTCAACTGTGTCTTTAACCACCAATTTCTTTTCATTAGTTTTCTAGGCATTTTCATTGTAAACATAAAACTTCAAAAGACAAAAAACATCATAAATCAACGTAAAAGACCAAAACATCACAAAACACTACACACAACGCACTAGGAAACAAGCACCTAGGTACATATGGTACATTTCACTTCATCAGTTTACAAATCCTGGTTGACAATTAAATGAACTCAGTTTAGGAGACTAGATTGAGACCCAACACAACCCATGGCCCACAATCAAAGACCCTGGTCCCCACGGCCACGACAGCAGTCAGCAGTCCTGCAGAACCGGTGGTGCCAACGCCTAGTCAGCATACACATCAACGCACACGCAGTAGCAACTGAATGGAGCAGGCCTTGCTTGGTTGCTCGTATCGTCATGAAATATGGACCCGGGGAGATTTATAGGGCAGATTTCATAAGGATTTCAGGTCACAAACACCCTGACGTCAGCAAGTCCCTTTTGTGACCCGAAATGGTTATATAGCTTGGTTTTATCAAAATTTTGATGTCTAGATATACTATTTGGTAAGGGTGATTATATGGTTTTTCCATTGTACTGAAGAAAAAGCTGAAGGTTGGGGTTTCAATTCTCATGCCTTCAATTTATTAAAGAGAAGCCATCTATGGTTCAAATTTCCATGCCTCGTCAATACTCCAAAGGCACTGATGCCTCACGATCCCTGCATAGCACTGCACACTGACAAAACATGGTAAATCAATCACAAATCGAAGAGTATCAGTGTTGAAGACAGAATTCACCAGAATGGAATATTGAAGACAAATTTACGAGGCTTATGGCTAAGATTGATTATCAAAAGCCTAATCCTCCCAAATAAGATACAGTTAAAAGAAAATCCTAAGTGTTTATCAGACAGAAGGCCTCCACCGCCACATGTGAGGAAAATTGATTCCTCCCAGCTACCACAGTGCCCCCTGTGCCCCAAAAGCATGCAAACAGAGGCTGAAGTTATTGATCAAGTTCAGATATTTGTCTCAACACAGCTAGAGAGTTAATTCTTCAAATAAAATTAATGACAAAATATCAACATAGTTACTTTAACATAACAGAGAGCCTCAAAAGTAAAAAAGAGCTCCCACCAAGCTTAATCTTAAATGAAAAACATTAATACAGACAGAAAAATTTGTAAATTTCTTCATCGAGCCCCCCAAAGGCCGAGAAGCCATTAAGATTGTATTAATTATCTTTGGAGATATTTTATCAGATCTGACCTCCTCATTCTTCTATAAATACTACTGGAGAAGATGAGAGAGGGGTTTGTTAAGCTAGTTGCTAAACTTTGAAATGTAATTGAGCTTGATACTAATAGATAATTTATTCTAGGGAGTGTAGAGGATTGCTAAACTAAAGCATTGGACTTAAAGCTGTAATTGGTTTCGAGCATCAATCTAAGCTGATTTATGGGATCCTGGTCTATGTCGATGGTGATGTTATTTCTTATTGTGAATTGTTTTTTTATTTCTGTTTTCACTGTGTTCATCTTCTCTTATAAAGAATAGCGTGCATAGAGTTAAGGCTTACTGTATATCAGTACCCTTCTCTGATTGAAAATCTTTATCTAAATGTTTTCTTTCAATCTGTGTTATTTGGGAATGATTTAATTTAGTTTAAGCCGTAGGAATGCTGGCATTCCCTCATCCGCCTGTTTAGCTAATTGTTATTCTTAAACGTTATTTTCAGTATATGTTAAGTAGAGAGAAACTAAAGAATATATGGTGTTCCCTGGTCCTAGTTTTATCCCCAAAGACTGTCTGAATGTTTCCCTTGAAATGTGTTGAAATCTGGCTAGTGTTGAAATACTTACCAGATCTTAGGCCATTCTTTGTTATCTTTGTGTTTTTCTTGAGAGTAACCAAGTAAAGCAGAGCTAGGAGAGGATTTGTGGTGAGCTCGGCCTGCTATTTTCTTCTCCAACAGTTTCCTTCAAGTTTCCCTTTGTTCTAAAATGTTTTTCTATTGAAAGTGCATCAAAAGCAGGCTAGTTTTGAAGTACTTACCTGATCTTAGGCTACTCTTTGCTCGTATGGTCATGAAATCTGGACCCAGGGAGATTTATAGGGCAGATTTCATAAGGATTTTAGGTCACAAACACCCTGACATTAGCAAGTCCCTTTGTGACCCGAAATGGTTATATAGCTTGGTTTTATCAAAATTTTGATGTCTAGATATACTATTTGGTAAGGGTGATTATATGGTTTTTCCATTGTGCTGAAGAAAAAGCTGAAGGTTGGGGTTTCAATTCTCGTGCCTTCAATTTATTAAAGAGAAGCCATATATGGTTGAAATTTCCATGCCTCGTCAATACTCCAAAGGCACTGATGCCTCACGATCCCTGCATAGCATTGCACACTGAAAAAACACAGTAAATCAATCACAAATCGAAGAGTATCAGTGTCGAAGACAGAATGCACCAGAATGGAATAATGAAGACAAATTTACGAGGGTTATGGCTAAGATTGATTATCAAAAGCCTAATCCTCCCAAATAAGATACAATTAAAAGAAAATCCTAAGTGTTTATCAGACAGAAGGCCTCCACCGCCACATGTAAGGAAAATTGATTCCTCCCAGCTACCACAGTGCCCCCTGTGCCCCAAAAGCATGCAAACAGAGGCTGAAGTTATTGATCAAGTTCAGATATTTGTCTCAACACAGCTAGAGAGTTTATTCTTCAAATAAAATTAATGACAAAATATCAACAGAGTTACTTTAACATAACAGAGAGCCTCAAAAGTCAAAAAGAGCTCCCACCAAGCTTAGTCTTAAATGAAAACCATTAATACAGACAGAAACATCTGTAAATTTATTCATCGAGCCCCCCAAAGGCCAAGAAGCCATTAAGACTGTATTAATTATCTTTGGAGATATTTTATCAGATCCGACCTCCTCATTCTTCTATAAATACTACTGGAGAAGATGAGAGAGGGGTTGGTTAAGCTGGTTGCTAAACTTTGAAATGTAATTGAGCTTGATACTAATAGATAAGTTAGTCTAGAGAGTGTAGAGGATTGCTAAACTAAAGAATTGGACTTAAAGCTGTAACTAGTTTCGAGCATCAATACAAGCTGATTTATGGGATCCTGGTCTATGTCGACGATGATGTTATTTCTTATTGTGAATTGTTTTTTTATTTTTGTTTTCACTGTGTTCATCTTCTCTTATAAAGAATAGCATGCATAGAGTTAAGACTTACTGTATATCAGTACCCTTCTCTGATTGAAAATCTTTATCTAAATGTTTTCTTTCAATCTGTGTTATTTGGGAATGATTTAATTTAGGTTAAGCCGTAGGAATGTTGGCATTCCCTCATCCTCCTGTTTAGCTAATTGTTATTCTTAAACGTTATTTTCAGTATATGTTAAGTAGAGAGAAACTAAGGAAGATATGGTGTTCCACGGTCCTAGTTTTATCCCCAAAGACTGTCTGAATGTTTCCCTTGAAATGTGTTGAAAGCTGGATAGTGTTGAAATACTTACCAGATCTTAGGCCATTCTTTGTTATCTTTGTGTTTTTCTTGAGAGTAAGCAAGTAAAGCAAAGCTAGGAGAGGATTTGTGGTGAGCTCGGCCCGCTATTTTCTTCTCCAACAGTTTCCTTCAAGTTTCCCTTTGTTCTAAAATGTTTTTTTATTGAAAGTGCATCAAAAGCAGGCTAGTTTAGAAGTACTTACCTGATCTTAGGCTACTCTTTGTTCTTCATTTTTTTAATTCCCCTTATTATTGTTTCATTTCATTCCATAAATTAAACTTTAAAGAGATCCTTAGACATAGATGACTTGCCCCATGGACCACTCTTGAACCTGATTGTTTCAATTAAACCCTATTCTAACTCCATAGCCCAATGGACTAAAACCTACAATTATCTATCTTTCTGGCCAAAGCTTGTTCTATTTGCTTGAAAATTCACACCTTTGAAGCTCTTTGCATTTAGAACATTCCACCTTAAATAATAATCATGCTCAACCATCCAAAAACAAAACAAAACCCTTGGCCTTCATAACTAGCCTAATATCATTACCCAAGACTTCAAAGACAAATCCATATTTGCACTTATTGGAGAGATCCCTCTCCGGATTCAGGAGGGCTAGATCCTAGAATCCCAAAGTGGTTGAAATAATGTTCTCCATACAGTTGGATTTTTTCCAATATTGCTAATTACAGGGTGCCAACATCTCTGGCGACTCCATTGGGGAACGAACCTAATTAGAATATTTGGTTCCCCTTAAAATTTCATACAAATATTGTTTAGTGAGTAATAAGCAACCTTTTCGAGCACTACCAAGAAATTGTAATCATGATGAATCTCGTTTGAATCAGTGACAAACTAGGCAAAACCTAGGATTCTCGTAAAAGTTTGTCTAACCTTGAAAGATCAGCTATCTTAGCCATAAGAATAGATTGTCTTTTTCTCATAACCATAGCTAGGTTTTGAAACAAAGTTAGGACACTCTTAACAACCAATAGGACTGAAAATAACTCAGAAAACCCAAAAATATTTCAGATTGGTATCCAATAAACATGGTGGTGAACCATAAAACCTTTTACCTCTAAAAAAGAGCTAAAAAATTCCACTTGGCGACTCCACAATCCTCAGTTGACCTTAAGACTCCACTGGGAAGAACCCTTATCATTATAATATCATACAAACTCAGTTAGAGGACTATAGGATTAAAATTTGTGTAAATAGATTAGTTCACCTTTTAAATGTTGTCATATCTGGTTGAACTTTTTTTGTTTAGTTGGGTCTAAAAACACAACATAGTGGCTCCTAGAAAGATTCACAATAGAGCCTATCCTGACCCCGATCCACCTTAGGTGGTTGATAACCCAGAAATTATCCTTAGGAAGTCTCCCAGGATTAAATTATCAACTATTTTCAGATCACCCTTGAGAGCTAATTCAATTCCTGAAAATATTTTAGCTCTACAACAATCACAAGTTGACTTAGTAAATCCCTTTAGAACTAGGTCATTTGATGATATAACTCAGCTAGATTATGAGTCTTCACTTTCATCTCCTGAAACAAGTGAACATCCTAGTAGTAGGGAAACAACACCTCCTGATTTACATTTCCTTCACAATTCAGGTGTCTCTCATCAAAGACCAGCTCAAAAATCTACTGCTGTTCCATCCACATCCCTTCATCCTCCATTCATTGTCCAAACCACTCCACTTCAACCCATTTTTGCTTTTGGTAATCCACCTCTTGTGAATCCACCCCCACAACATATCACGGTAGCATGGTATGCTCCCTTAGTCCTTCTTGTACCATTAGCCAATATTCCACAGGACTATTAGTCCAAAATTCCATTATATGATGCTAGCAATGCTACAACTGCGTCACAACATGTGGATAAGATGAATGACTACTTTGACATAAATGAAATTGATGATGATTCTATCAAGCTTAGACTATTTTCCCAGAGTTTGGGGGGAGAAGTTAGAAAATGGTTTAAAGGCTTAACCCCCCATAGTATCAATGATCTCCAAGCCTTCCATCAAACATTCTTAAAAAAATGGGAAGTGAAGAAAAATCCTCTCCAAGTCCTTTGTGATTACAAGAATCTCCATAGAAACACTGGGGAAAGTGTACAAGATTACCACACGAGATTTAACAGTGTGTATAATGCACTTCCCACAGATCTAAAACCTCCACAAGGCTTAGCTCTAAACAAGTTTCCTAAGGGGTTTGACCCCGAGATGGCCTATCAGCTAAGAGAGAGAGATCCTGCAACTCTTGAAGAGATGCAAAGAGGTGCTCTTGCTCTGGAAGTAAACTTGATAGAGAAGAGAGAAAGAATGAAAAATGAGAAGAGAGTGTCCTTTAGAGAAGAAAATGCACCCTCTACTTCCAACTCAAAGATGGAGAGAATGATGGAGGACATGATGAAAGAGATGAGCATAATTAAGAGAGCACAAGCAAGCCAAAACCAAAATTCTCCTCAAAATAGAAACCAGAACCAGAATTAGAATTTTAGAAGGAACCAACCTCCGAACAAACCTAGGGAAGATGATCAACAGATCACTCCTCCCTTTCATCAGAACTATGGAAGTGAGGTTGAGGAAACAAATGAAATAATAGAGGAAGATGATACCAACATGATAGGGGTAGATAATGATGTCTTTGAAGTCCATTATGATAGAAAAAAAGGTCTATACACACCTGATGATGACAAAAGAGACAATGATGAAAATTATTATCAAGACATGGAAAATGTCATCATAGAGTCTCAAAGAGAATATGATCTTAGAAGCAAAACTAGTCAACAAACTCCCAACACCAAAACCTCTGAAAAATCTTCACAAAACAGCACTACAACCAAACCTAAAGTTGTCAAACAGAAGGACAAAATAGTAGCTATGAATTCTGATAAAGGTAGAGAAGCCCATGTCATTTACGAGCAATGACACCTCCCCTCCACAATAGTTCACCCTTAGTCTCTCTGCCTATTTCACATTCGGCTTTTTCAAATGTTGTTATGGATCTACTAGTCTTACAGTCCCTCCGCCCATTTTCTATGTCAAACTCTCTTGCGGCTCCGCCCCTCTTGTAGCCCCTTCGTCTCCCTTTGCCCATTCATTCCATGGAGGGTTCAATCACCCTACTAGTCTGCCTCATTCAATCCTTCCACGTTCCTCAAACTCAACCTCCATGCCTCAATGACATCGCATCCATTGCCATAGAGGTGGAGGCCGTGGATTGCCTTCATCACCACCCATCCATGCCTTGGTGGGTCACTTTATGGATTTATCCCTCTAATTGGAAGCGACGGAGGCCATTGACCCCTAACTCCTCTCTGCTCACATCCCTTTGTGTATTATAGAAGCTCAGTCTCACCCATTCGGTTCGAGGTCTAGGAAGAAAAGTTGTAAATATACTTTTTCCCGCCCTTTTCTGCATCAACCTCGAAAGATGGTTGCCTTTCATGTCAAGACATCGGATGACTCCTCTCTCATTGATCGTAGCAACAACTCCGCTGATGGTGGAAAAGACACTAATTCAGGAGCTCGTTTGACTTCAATGCTAAAGCTGGACCCCTAGTTGTCCAAGCCAGAGGACGACTACGGTTTCTCCATCGAGGAAGAGCAGCCTCACCTTCCTACTCTAGGTAACAAGGATAGGCATTCCTAGTGATATGGTTCCCATTTTTCATGGTTTTTACAAACATGTTATTGTTTCTATGTTCCTTCACTTTCTGCATTGCATATCTAGATACTGGGTCCTACTATCAAATGTTGGTTTCCCCTCCAGGGGAAAAAAATTTCATGCTACTTGGACTAGTTCATCGGCTGGTTTCCCTTCGTAGGGTAGCCCCTCTTTTTTTAATTTTGAATTTCCGCTTTCCCATCAGAATTTGCTAATTCAACAATTCCAGTCTAGATGACAAACTGTAACATTATAATTTTTGTATTATATGATATAATTAGACATATTTAGAAAAAAAAATAGGTGGCAAACCTTTTGGAGTATCAAATAAAATGGAATGACTCTCCAATACTTTTTGGAGATCTCAAAAAATATATGATTTTTATGTTTTAACCTACAGTGATCATAATAATGAAATTGCACATTTTTTTTCTTTCTTCAAAAACTTTTTCATACCATTACAGTTGATTATATTTCCTATTTTCCCTTCCATACCCCTTAATTCAAATTCGATTCCTTCGTAAAATAAAAATCAAGAAAGTCTCTTGAAAATTAAAAGCTATCATCCCCATAGGTTGTAACCATTGGACTCCTAGTAAAAAAACTACACCACCCATTGGAATGGAAAAAATTGAACTATTCAATACATATCCCCCATGGTTAGCTTGATATTATGGCACTTTCCAGAAAATTTTATTGTTCCTCCATTTGCATCTATCACTTTAGACTCTTTCGTTGGATATAGGAAGAAATTCAATTCTTTGGCTGCCTTACAATGAATAAAATTGTGGGTACTACCTGAATAAATAAACAATATAACCATTTTGTTATTGATATATCCTTTTATATTGAGAGTTTGAGCAGCGGTAAATACTAACAATGCATTACAATATATGGTAGAATTAGTTTATTCTTTCTTCGAGGTTTGTTCCTAGTCTATATCATCCTCTTATGATGTATCTTGTTAATTTTTTTCCTCCTCTTCACAATCTATATACAATAATTTCTTCTCATCACACTTATGGACTTTTGTGTATTTGTATCACAACTATAACACATCCTTTTTTCTATTTTTCCTCCAATTATTTTGGTGTTAACCTTATAGGTTGTGGAAGGCTAGGAGGTGCAACACTTGCATATTTATAATTGTGAGTGGTAGACTTCCTTGTTGCAATAATTTTTCTTTCAAATTTTCTTGCTACCCTGAATGAATTCTCCAATGAATCAGGTTCCCAAATACAACTTCATTTTGGATGTTATCATTTAAAGTACCTATCAAGACATCAATCATATGCTCCTCTGTAATATCAATTACCCTAATACTCAATTTTTGGAAGCCTTCAATGTGCTCCATCATTTAACCCTTTTGTTTGAGATTTATTAATTAGCTAAAGAAGGTGTTTCTCTTTGTATCCTCATAATTTTCTATGATCTCCTATGTAAAAAATGACCATGTGATAAAAAGTTTATGAGAAGAAATCCATTGATACCCTACATACTTATTGGGCTCTAAATATAAGGATCCAATGCATACCTTTTTTGTGTGTTGTAGATCATGGACATCAAATTATTGCTCCATCTATAGTATTCATGTTACCGGATCTTTGTCACCAAAATTCATCATATCGATATTTTTAATGTGGTTGGTATTCAATCCAAAGTATGAGTCTCTAAAATCATAGTTAACATTCCATTTTTTCTCATCGTGGGTTTCATGGAATACCGTTTTGCCATTACGAGGCATTTCTTATAGCATATTTGTCAAACCTTCCTTCAAACATTCCATGTCTACTTTTAAAAAATTATTCAAACCATCCATCTTAACTTCCACATATGCTTTAACTCATCCTTCAAAACTTCAATATTATCTTACATTTCATTTTTCATTACTCTTTGAGAGGGACATTTATTTTTCATTTGGTCTTGTAATTTTCATATATCGTCTTGCATTTCTTCCTCTTCTTGATGTTTGATATAAGATATTTATGGTTTCTTACTAGGTGTGTCTAATTTCTTTTAGGCATATTGGAATAAAAAAATGATATATATTCTTCACTATTCCGTGGAAATCGCTTCAATCTTATTTTTCAAACAAAATTTACGCAAAATTTTAAAACAGTACACACATTTTTCTTTCTTTCTAGGAGGTAAATATCGAAACTATTGTCTCTTTTTAATGTCAAATCCCCAAGGTATAAAATTTCTTCCTAAGGTATCCTTTTGAGGATTCTTTCCATTTCCATAATTAATTCAAAAATTTTATTCTTCAAGATAATTTTATGCCCAATCTCCCACGATGACTTTATTATGGATTGGTTCAATAACGTGAACTTGTAAGGAATTCCATGTGTCATTGTTTCATTATTCCACCTTAAAAAAATGACACAAGAAAAAAAAAAACATTGCAATTTCGGTCACATTTTAGGAAATTCAAATCCAATTCTCGTAGAGTAATTTATTATGATTTTCCCAAAGTCGCATGTTTGAGAATTAATTCTAGAGCATGAAAAAACCCTAACTTATTTGGACCGTAAGTTGCGTAGGAAAATCCCCTCTATCGACATAGATGATCCCTCTAGCCCTAGGGTGGGTCTAGCAATAAGGGAACATGTTGGTTTCTAAATACCTAGTTCATAAATGAAATACATATTGGAATAGATGTCCTATCTCAATCCAATGCTCTTGACATAGTACACTGTAATGATCCCTTGATATTTGTCCTTCAAGCCTTGCGCTCTATTGGTGGCGATATCCACACACTTGCACAAATATCAAGCAAATGCTAAAAGTGTACGAGCATACATATTCATTTACTACTTTTATAACTAGTCAAGTAGAGTAAAAAAATTTCCATATTAACATAGACAAATATGGATCTAGAAATCAATCATGTCATATTAATGTATACAAGGGGGTTTACAACATGCGCCTTGATGCTATAGACCTCCTTTGATGGGTTCAGTCGGGCACGTCTCCAAAGCATTCATTCTTAGATTTGGCTCAAAGAGGTGATAGGCTCAAAATCTCTCTCACAACTATGAAATATTATCTGTTATCTTCTGCACACTAGCTCTTAGTCTATTCTATCTAGCATAATCAATGGGATGAAGAGGAATTTATAGGAGTGGAGGAAGAGATTCAGGATCCACTTTTGGTGGAGGAAAGGTTTATCCCTTTGGGAGATTTCATTTTTGTAGGAACTAGAAGGCCAAAGGGAGAAGATTAACCACATCTGGTCAAGCAAACATGCATGATTCCGACCAGGAAGCTGTTAGATCTTAGAAGCTTCGTTTCCATATTAAAAAACCTTCTAGAAGTAGCTCGATGCAGGGGTTCTTCAGAGAAATAGTGACCATGGCACGAGGCGTAGTGAAAATTTTTCCATGGACATGAGGACATAACCACACCATAGAACTGACCCAAAATTACATGCTTTTAAGGATCACTTCAGGAATGGTCTAGATATTTTGTTCCTAGCATGTTAAGGGATGCAATGACATTCATTATGACGTGTGATATTACACAGGGGTTACTATGATGGTCCTCCAGTATTCAGAATAGGGAATGCATGGATGGTGAAAAAATGTTTTGTAACACCATATCTCTGAAAATATAGTGAACCAAGATCTAATTTTTTTACAGGAAATTTATCAATATTTCGGAAACACTTAGTCACAATTTTAACTTCTATAGTTTTCCAGAAAAAAAAAATCGTTATAGATAAAATTCCAAGATGATCTATTTGTAGTAGTGAAACCATAGAATCCAAAGCTCTCATACGAATTTTATGCAACCTCATCACAAAACTGAAGAAAAGATAGATAACAACTTCAAAGTTAGCCTCTTCGGGGAGGAACCTCCTTTAAATCACATAAGTAAAAAATTATTTTATTATACAAATGATAAGAATTCCTTGGTATATATAGTATTCTAATGGGTCACAATATAATCATAGGATCCATAACAATAATAATGTAAAGGAACAACAATGAAAATAGAGGCTTCTATGAGGGACAACAATAAAAAAATCGGGGATACATGGGAAAAATAATAACAATAGAGGGATAAAATAACAATAAAAATAAGGGGGATAGACTAGTATTGTATGGAACAAACATCCCCTAAGCCTTATCTTTAGCTACTGTACATTACACAGTTATAGTGTGAAACCTTGCTTCCCTACCTCCCTAGCTTGACCAATTGTGCAGTCCATTCATATTCTAGGCCTTCTACACCACATTGCATAGTTATAGTGATCAGTAGGTCACCCCTAGGCCTCTAAAACCATCAACTATGCAATCCTTGGAATCTCCTCCTTAATATTTTTGCATTGCGTAGTTATAGTGGTGAATCATGTCTCCCTACTAACTAAAACCACTCACTGTGTAATACTGATGTGTCCCATCAATAAGTGTAACTTTAGGTCCATTTTTCTATCCTCTAGCACTAAAAAATATCATTTTATCATATTAATTAGAATTTTTATCCATAATATGATTATTAAGAAGAGTAAAGGGTGATTTTCATATTACATAGCCTAATGTGATTAATATGCAAGAAAAAGAAGCATTTTTGTGACATTTACTATGCATGGGATTGATGGAGATATTTAGAGAAATATTTTCCAGTTCATTAACTATCCAACTTGGCTTGAGATTAAATATTCCTCACCAACAACAATAATTCACTCATATCCGAGGAATTATAATGAATGTGAAGATCAAAGGGAACCAGATCCACAAATTCAATATTTTGGAGTGGAGCATTCATCATTTCAAGTGATCTTCTGCTAAGCTACTTTTTGAATAAATAAACCAAATTAAAGGCTCAATAAGATAATATTTTTTGTTGAATATAGGAGTACGTATAAAGAGCCTTGTGCTTGATACTATTAGTTTAATCTTTCATTTCATGTATGTGACTCTTATTTTCTATCAATGGTAATTTAATTGTTTTTTTGCATCTGAGTTATTTTTGGAGGGTTGAAACCCTTTAGTTTCGGTCCAACCGAGATGATTTAGTCCCTTTCTTACATTCTTTCCTTTGTCCTATTCAAGTAATTGTAATTTTTTTTTTTTTTAAAGTAGTAATTAAATCACAATAACTTGTAGTTATAGGTTTTCTAATCCCTCTCTTGTGGGAAGAGTGTTTGGAATATATACAAGAACAACCTAAAAAAATGTGTTTATGATTTATTGAAAATTTTTGTGTCAGATTGTAGCCATTTTTCATGCTTGGTTTTTAAAACTGAGATTTCAGTAGCATTGATTTATCAATTATAGTTGAGTTGTAAGGTAGACTAGATATTAATAAAATTCAACTCATATTTTTCATGTTACATTATTTTGTTGTAATATTGATCATTTGATGCATGTGCTTGATTAGTTTGCAGGGATTGTTGTTGGGTTGTATGCGTGGGCACCTCACATCACTTCCAAACTTGGAAATTCATATCACTCCACCAATACAAATGAAGGACACCACAGACATAAAATTTGGTTCAAGATAGGCCTCCAAGAAATACTAAGCTTGGCTAAGGGGCTCCCACAACCCTCATTCACCTTTTTTCACCTTCATCCACATTACCTCACCTTCATCCACCTTCCTTCACCTTTAATATACCATTATTTTCCTCAAGAAAGGTCTCAGACCCCCTAATGTAGCAAAACAGGTCCTCCTGTAGGAAAACAGAGCATCCTATAGAACTTCCTATAACAACCTTATAGTATTTCTTACTTCAACCAAATACACTCAATATTTTCACCCTTAAATTCGTAAGTTTAATAATGGCCCTGAAGCTCTAATTTAATGATTAAGGAAGAGTCTAAGACAACGTGAAACCCATCCTTTCCTCACGCAAACATAAGACAACAAGTAGAATTATACTTAGCATTTTTTTTTCATAGTTGTTTTGAAGATTAAATTCCTCATTTTTAAACACGTTTTAAATAAATAAATGATTCATGCAAATAAGATATATATTTGATTAATTATGGAAACATCTGTAGCATGGTTTTGTTCTTCAACTTTAATAGCCTCTTCCTTTCATGAAATTTTTAATTAGCATCTACATTTAAATAATGTCATGTTCATTCCTATAGTAACAATCGTCTTCATTTCATTTCAGACACTATATTATTTCATAATAAATTCTCTTTGTAGTTAGTTGAAGGAGTGGTATTTGAACACCTTGATCTAATCTAATAACTGAGGGTGGCATTATTATAACCTAACATGTTGCGCATACAACACCATCACCTCTATGTTTGTATGAACTATGAGTTGATAATTTAAGTTGAGAAGAATTGGGAGTTGCAACACCCTTGGTGAAATACGAGGTCCCATCACTTTTAGAACTATTTCCGAGGAGGTTTATAAGTAATTTTTTTTCTACTTAAGAGTTACATGTTTTTTATGTTTTACATCAGTATTATTGGTTTGAAAGTTTCAGAAAAACAAAAATAAAAAATAAGAGCTATTTATTTCATTCCTCATATAAGTAGGGATATTTAATGGAAATTCTTACCAATGCCCCCCACCCCATCAAGAAATCAACCTTAGTTGGTATTTCATGCTTGTAAACTTCCCTCTCCAAATATAGGGGAGTTAGAAGACCCTCTAGGTGAGTAACCATCAATTTTTGAGGAACTCATAAGGGAAGAAGAACCTATATCACCTACCCAAACCATGGATGTGAACAATAATAAAAAAAATGGAGATGCCAGAATGAATAATAAAACCCCTCATCCCCTTCCACATTTACTTGGCCTAACCTATGAGGATCTTGAAACATCCATGTTTCATTTTTTAGTTGTATTTAGGACCTATGACTATTGCTCAGATGAAAAAAATTTGAATTTGTTTCCATATACCCTCAAAGATGCAACCTCGTGCTAATTTAGGAGTTTAATTAGAGCCAAAATCACTACCTAGGCCCAAATGTAGAAGCCTTGAATGAAAAATACAGGTATTACTGTATATCCAATTAAAAAAATAAGGAAATATTTAGGATGACCCTTGGACTTGGTGAATCCTTAGAGGACTATAAGGAAATATTGCAACTCAATCAAATGAGGGCTAATTTTACCCTTGATCCTAAGTCACTCAAGCTAGTTCTTCTCAAAAGGATTAGGTAGGATTTAATGGAAACCCTCAACATGTTGTATGGGGGAGATATTTAATGATTTCCTTATGAAGGCATTAAAACTATATTTAATAATCACTTTAGGAATGTTATGAAAAAGGGTAGGTCTAGCAAAGGCTTGGTCAATTCATTTTCCTCACCAAGAACTATCAAACATGAGATAGGAAGTATATTGGAGGATTTTTAGAGTGAAATGTTGCATAAAGTCCCTCTACAAATGGATATTATGAAAAGGAAAATGAAAAGGAAATGGAAGTACCTATATTATTTCCTAGATGTACTAAGAGACACCCTAGGAACGAGTTGCCATAAAATTTCATTTTAGTATGCTCTCTATGTGAAGAGAACAATGAAATAGAAAAATTTCCCTCTTTTCTAGTTCTAAAGGTTGTATATCAAGGGGTAGAAGGTTTTTCAAAGAAGATCTATTTCACTAAGCAAAGAGTACCTCAAGGCCTTGGACCATATCAACAAGGAATTAAAGGTGCTCAATATTCTCATTACAATCAAAATTAAAACAAACCTTTCTAGACTTTGTACCCTTCCACTCATAGATCATGTCCCATGCCTCCTTATTGGTCTTATACTCCTTAGTATCCTCCTTAACCGATCCACCCACATTTCCATCCATATTCACATGAATATTCCAAATTCAGCAACCCCTCACAAGGTTTGAGGCTCTAGATAACCTAACCTCCTGGTCTACTACCTCCACCTTAACCTCAACCTAAACCACAACTCCCTCAGCATACCCCACCTAAGAAAAATTTCTACTAAACAATATTTAAAAATAAGGAATAATAATGAAAAATATGTTTATAGTTGGGAGACATGATATCCTACTTATTTTTTTCAATTCCAAGGTATCTACCTTCCATCTCGGAAGGTGATCCCAGATAATAAACCACATTCTCCACCTGAAGAGGTTGAACAAGATAAGAAAGAGATTTTCCCTCAAGCCAGCGCACCTCTTTTTCCTAAAATATTGGTCCACCCTAAGAAACACACCCCAAAATAGGTTGAACTCCTCAGAATTGAAGAACTTGTATACCAAGATACCCCTTCTCCCGACCATCAAAGATGTTACAATTTACAACTAGTTGCTTAAGGAATAATGTTTCAAAAGGCCTGTGAGAATAAGAAGAGACCCGCCCCACTATTAATTTTGTTGGATATATATATGATCTAATTCCATGTAGGTTAATCTCCCCATATTTCTTGGATCCTAGTATCTAGTAGTGGATGTGCAGATTGATGGAATTATGGTCCGTAATACATTTATTTACCTTGGAGCTACAATCAATGTGATTACTAGGGAAATCATGTTGAAGCTCAACCTCCAAGGGGAATTTAGGAATACCATTATAATTTTGGAGTTTGTAGATATATCCATTGTATCTCGAGAGGGAGTTCTTGAGGATGTCATGGTATCCATTGCCTCATGTGCATACCCCACTCATTTCCTAGTCCTACTGCATAAAACCAAGTTTAATGGTTATCCTCTCATCCTAAGAAGAACTTGGTTGGCCACTCTTGATTCCTACATCAATTTCAGGGTTGGGATCATGACCATAAATAATGGTATCCTATCAAAAAATATTGTGTTATTTCCTCCTGGTCAACTTTCTATTTAGAATTATTGTACATTGTGGTTATAGGATGAGGAAGAGGATGGATTTTATTAGACATCCCTCTACATATTTTTCACTCTAGATAATCTTTTAGGGGTGGGAAAAACATGGCTAATATGATATTAGGGACCATATATTACAAAATCAACCCCCCACAGTAATATCCCCAAATGGGAATGCACAACAGTGCTTACTGAGATAACGCACTTCTTGGAAATATGTGCACATAAATCAGTTTGCAGTCCTTGGAACCCTTAGATCAGTATATTTGGGGTCTACATACAAAAGGAGAGCAGGAAAAAATCATTTTAGGTGTGGTAAACAGATCTCCCACCACCTAGTCTAGCTGAAAAACACACAATGAGAGGGGCTGCAGCTATGTACAACAAACTGCTTAAAAAAGGATGCAGTTTTGGAAAGCATGAGTAGGAGGCCATCAAATAAGATCAAATTTTTAATATACAGTAGAAAATCAGATTTATATTGATGCTCTTACATTATAAAAAAAAATATAGAAGACAATAAATAAGGAAATCCTCATAAAAGAAGGCTGCAACACATGTATTTACTGCAAAATGGCTTAACAATGTTATTTTATGGAGCTGTAGTAGATGAATGTTACACTTCAGATCTAGAGAAGATATGTGTACAAAATATCATATCCATTTCAGATTTTTACACTAAAAAGGATCTATTACAAGATCCCCTTGGGGTTTTGATCAAATCATGCAATACAAAGAGTAGATCTGAGTTTTAAGTAGCAGATCTGTAATATTATTCAGAAATTTCTGAAGATGATTTTACATTAGAAATATATCATATCTATACAAAACATGGATCAACAAGCTAATCCATGGATCACCAAAGTGAAAGGCAAAGCCCAGCACCAGAGATCTCTCATCAAAAATGGGATCAAAGCACCCTACAAAACCTCCACTAAAAATAACGTAGTCCTGTAAGGGAAATTGCACTGTGGCTTGAAGCACTGAGTTGGCTTGATGCCAAGATATAGATATGAAGCTCAAAAACTAATGCACTCTTCTAGGAGGATAAAAGACTCACTCACTGAGAAGAGGCACTAGTATGGTCTAGATATGACTAGATCTAGCCTCCACTTGCTGTAGCTTAAAAAAGAAACCAAACCCTCACTGGATATGCATTGTAGTTGGAAGTAGAGCTTGGGCAAAAACTAGATAGTGGATGAAATCAGAAATAATCCTCCAAGAAATCCTCAATGGAAGAGGTGGGATCCCTGCATAGGAATCCCCAAGTGCTAAGCAGCACTATTGTTAGCTAAACAACAAAGAATGGTATTTGTCTAAACAAATAAGATACTCAAAAATATACACAAGAAAAAACCTCCTCTTGCTGCCTACCCCTTCCTTTTATAAGATGAAAGCCTTGGAAAACCCTAAACCACCTTGATGAATTAGCTCCTTTCACATGAAGGGCCTCCATCAAAGACTGCTTTGTCCCTTCATGAGGTACATTGTATCTAGACAACATTGTATATTTGGTCAAGGTTGACCTAGTCTCATAGCTCAAACCCATTTCAAACCTACAAGTGATTTGTTTACATACCCCAGATTTATCCTTGTTCATATGAGCATTAATTTATTCATTCTTTTCAGGATTTTTACATGTCCTCCTTTATTCATTTATTCTTGCAACAGAAAATGAGACTGTTTGGTCAATTTAGTGTGTCCTAAATTGCTGCATTTAATTTTTCAATCCGGGATTCGTAAGCTGATGAAGTGCGACGCACTATATGTGCAAGATAACCTATTTCTTAACTTTTTGTCATTTTTTATTTTCTAATGTGAGACAGAAATTCTAAAATAAAAACAAGTATGGTTATGTTTGTTCAAGGAAATGATATCCTCTATAATGATTTACCAACTTGAAACTTTAAAAAGGAATTTGAAAATTACAATGACAAGACTTGAAAGGAAATGAAAATGTGCTGCTGAAATAAAAAGGTGTTGCTAGTCTAATAAATCAAAACAGTGAACTAGTGAGCATGAAACCAAACTATTATTTATGCTGTCTAAGCACAAAAGAAACTATGCTGAAAGAAATCCAAAAGCTGCAATAAAGTAAATCTAAATCAGATTACATCAACTTGTCTTCTGATCCCTCATCATTAGTCCAGCTATGATTTTCGGAAGTAACCATAAACTACTTGAGTAACTGATATCTAAATTGCAGAAAGTAAACTAATATCAAACCATACATTCATAATTCAATCCCTCACCATCAGTCCAGCTGTGGCTTTCGGAGGCAACTGAAGATGTCATGCACAATTTAATATATCTAAATTTGCAGAAATAAAACTAATACCAAACTACACATTTCATAATACAATCCCTCACCATCAGTCCAGCTGTGGCTTTCGGAGGCAACTGAAGATGTTATGAGCAGTTTAATATGTCTAATTTTGCAGAAAGGAAACTAATAATAAACTACACATTTCATAATACAATCCCTCACCATCAGTCCAGCTGTGGCTTTCGGAGGCAACTGAAGATGCTATGAGCAGTTTAATATATCTAAATTTAACTACTGAAACAATTAAGCAAAACTGAGTTAAACAAAGCAATACTGAAATGAAACAGAAACTAAGAAAAACACATTAGCAGCAAAACAATGTTAATTCCATGTCATTAGTCAAAAAGCTATGAAAATGCCCGGGCTGCCTATCTATAACCTGAAACAAGAACACTGATCAGTGATTAATAACATAAAACATGAAAGACAGAAGTGAAATGGAAAGCATGAAAGTTTATCAACAGAAATGAAACATATATACCATGAAAGATGCAATGTATAAACATGTGAATGGATTATGGCACAATGAGCTTTAAAGAAATAAAATAAGAACTATACAATAATGCACAGAACCTTGGCAAGTGCAGGGGCCCTCTACACCAGCCTTGGCAACAATCTTCAGGTACGAATTATGTTTGGAAATAGTCTTCTTATATTAAAATGCAGTCATAACAGTAAGGTGGTATTACGGCACAAAGGCAGTGTAATTACACTACAGAGCAGACTAATAAAAGATAACAGAGACTAACATCGACTAACTCATATGCGTATGCAAACGCGTTATTTATAACAAAAGAAACATAACTAATTCCTAAAGTTTATGTTGGTGGAGAACACGTAGACCATTACGTCCACGGATCTAGGATCATGGCCGTATTGAAAAGTAAATCTATGAGGAGTGGATGTTTGAATTCGGCTAAGGAGCCATGTACAGATGTTGATTTATCCTCCGCAATCCAGAAACGGCCATATGAACCTTCACGTGACACGAAACAGAGTCCTGTCACCGTGAGACTCTACGGTTGACTTCCATTTGGACGCCTTTGACCGCAGCTTCTTTAGATGAGTTTTCTCGAGCCAATAGGACATGAACCATGTCCACATCATTTCTGACTTGCCCATGTGGCTCGTTTTTCCTGTAGACACCTGTAACATAGAGTTTCACAAAATGGCTGCGGAAAGTTGCAGCAGTTGCGGAAAGTGGCAAGATTCAGCAGCTAAATGAACAAAATCTAAATCAAACAGCAGACACAAAAATATAATTAAAAACCATGTTAGATGCTCTTTTGCAATTAATATACAATGATATTGACAATTTGGGAGGTTCAGGTGAGTGAAAAAGGTATAGAAAAGTGTATGGAAAAGATACAAATTTGAGACTCAACATACCCCCACAGTGAAGGTGTTGCATGTCCTCATGCAACCAAAATTCCTTCCTCATTCATATTCCTTGACACTAATAAAGCACGTCTAATCTCTCCTTTCATCCTCTTCCTTGTACTCAACATTCCCAAAAGTTTCTTCATTAAGCACCCCGACCTAGTATTAACCGACTCAACTTCGAGCTTCTATTTCAATTTCTTATAGCTAGCCATATATTCCAGGATGCTGTATGGTATTATCATGGATGATTTTGTCGATTTACTTTTGTTCTTTCAATGTCTCATTTTCATTTTTGATGTGTCGATTTAAAAGCTCTAGCTCAAAGACTTCCTGTTTTAGTGATTGGACTAAATCATCTTGTACTGTGTGAGGCTGGATGGATGAAGTACTGGGACCTGTAGCTTCCTTTTCCAAAGATTCTATATAGTCATATACTTCCTACTGCTTGGGGTCTATTTCAGGTGTCATTTTTGTTGGGATGTCCCCAAAATTCCGTGAAGGAGAGTTATCTTCAAAATCTGGCAGAGAAGGGCTCACATCAACATCTTGCTGAGAATGGGATGGAGTATGTTCAATGTATGACTGAGAATGAAATGAAACAGGTTCACTAACTGACTGAGATGGACTATGGTCAGCTGGGGATTGTTCAGATGTTTCCTCTCCCAAGTCAATGAAATGAGGACCATTCATTTGCGTTTTCCTCAATTTCCCCTTAAGTCTGCTGCTTCTTCTCACACGCTGTGGTACACTATCCTTTTGTTTTTGTTTTCCGTTCTCTGTCTTCTTGGCCATAGAGGAATTTTTTTGAAGATAAACTAATCTTTCAGATAACACTTGGTGATCTTCTTCTTCGAAAGAAGGGGTTTTATGTATAGCCTCAATAGTTTTTCTCTCTTTTGATATTATTGGCTTCTTACCCTTGATTTCTTTCTTCTTCCTCTTTGACAGTCTCTCTTCCCTATCAGTTCTTTCAATTGCAGTAGTAAGAGTATTTTGAATTTCATCAATTGTTCTTTTTCTCCTACTTCTTCTTGCTGTGCTACCTTCAGGAATTTCTTGAATAGGAGTAATTTGAGTTTCATCATTTATTCTTTTTCTTCTACTTCTTCTTGTTGTACTACCTTCAGGAATTTCCTGAGGTTCCTCAAAGAAATTTCTAATCAGAAATTGTTCCCATGTGTCTTTCTTCTCCTTTAACTCTTTTTCAATCAAAATTTTTACAAGACCGTGGTGATATAGATGTGGTTCTACATCTCCTAAGTGCTTCTGAACAGTCACAGACATTTTCTTCAAGATATTTAATAGAAAATATGGGAGATTGAGAGCTTGATTATCTAGAAAATTCATCAGCAACCTGGTATGGTACATATACATGGACCCAAAATGGCCTTCACAGGTAATGAATTTCTGAACAACTAGCAGCAAAGTAGCCCATTCCTCTTTCAATGCATGAACAGGAATTCCTCTTTTAAAAATAGTTATGTCCATACCTTGGTTTTGTAAGATTTTTCTCCAGGCTTCATCACTGATACTTTTATTCTTAAACCAATGCTCACCCTCCTGAAGAAGTTACGTGGCAGATGCTATAGATGCTTCATTGACCGCAAACTTAAGGTCTCCAATCTCTGCTTCCAAGCCATTAAACGACCTTGCAAATGCTTTTGTTACTTCTTTATGATAACCTCTGAATCTCTGGATAAACCGTAGCCACTTTGCTTTCTTCAATATATCCTTTACTTGCGGATATCCCTCTATGAACTTAGGTCCTTTCGGTTCTGCTCTTAGCAATTTTCCCATTCTTCTTTTCTGCTCTTCACAAATTTGCGTGCATGATGGTTTAATGGAAACAGAACGGCTGAATGCACAGAGATGAGCACAATGACTGTGGGTAAATATCAGAGAGTGGCTGAATGCACAGACTATGAGCACAATGAACGAAATGGGGTGAACAGAACAGAGTGGGGTTTCGTAAGCACGACAGAGACACGACTGTGAGATTAACAAAGTATAACACATCTGGCAGTGTTTTGAAATTTGGTGGCTGCGAAATAAATGTGAGCACGTTTAAACAATGGCTATGGATTTATGCAGCTGTAAGAGTCCGTGGTCAAATCAAATACGTCTCATTGTCACTGGTAGAATATGGGAACATGAGTGAAGATCGAGGGTTTAATGATTGAATCGTTTGAGAATGAATGCGAGAGGGTAATATGGAGATCGTGAAAGTTTACGGAATTGTCAATATAATCATTGCACATAATGGATGGAGCTCATGGTTCATAAATATATAAAAATGTGTTTTCAATGCTATTTGAAATAAATTTTACTCATACCTTTGGAATCTTTGCCTTTTCCCTTGGTCTTCAACTAGTTGCTCTTTATTGGTGTCTTGAATGCTCCATGTCTTCATTTTTTATCCTCTCACCTGCATTTTATTTCATGATTATGGAAATAACATCTGACTGTACATTCTTTTGAAAACAGAGTAGTAGCTGCAGAATCTGCTTCTGGCTGCAGAAACTGGAGTCAGCTGCGGAAACATATGTCAGCTGCGGAAACTGACACAGCTATTATTTTGATGTATGAACATGAACGGATGACAAATGACTAGATAGAAATGGTTATGAAAAAGAATTTTATTGATGAAATGGAATGAAACAGATAAAATGAAATGAAATGGAGTGAAATGAAGTGAAATGAAATAGAATGAAGTGGGATGGAATGGAGTGGGTGGTCACAAGACTTGTGAAATGAAAGAGAGAGATTTTTTTTGGAAAATATAGAGTGTCAGGTGTTCCTGATTTTCACCCTATATTTTCTGTATAAGACTGCCAATCAGTGATTGGTTTTCAAGCTTATACAATTTTTTTTTATTTTTTTTTATTTTCTATTTATTTATTTATTTTTAACTGAAAAGAACAAAAGCTAGGCTGGTGGAGAAGAAGAATTCTTCTGTACCAGCCTGATTGCAGAACTTTCTTGAAACATTTTGGCAAAATCCTCTTTTGAGAGTGGCTTATGATAAACTTTCAATCTATGGCCATTCATAATAAGAGGAGTTTGAAACTCATCAATGGTCTTGATTCTTACCGCTCCATTGCTAAAGATCTTGTCAATCTCATATGGCCCAAGCCAATGAGTCTGAAATTTTCCTTGAAAATCTTTAAACTTGGAATAAAATAACAATGCCCAATCTCCTTCTTGAAACTTCTTCTCTTTGATGTACTTGTCATGCCATTTAGCTCTTTGATATTGAACTAGATCAGTTCTTAAAATTGCTTCTTGTCTGATCTCATTTAGCTCATTCAACTGCTCCATTCTATGCTTTTGGGCTTCTAATAAGTCCATCCCCAACTGAACTGCTATCTTGAAGGTCTTGACTTGGAACTCAATAGGGAGCAAGACTTCTTTCCCATAAACAATTTCATAGGGAGAGTGTCCTGTTGTATTTCTCCATGTAGTTCTGTAGGCCCACAAGGCTTTAAGAAGCCTTTTTGTCCAATCTCTTCTATGTAGATGAACAATTTTGGTGATGATACTTTCAAGAACTTTGTTTGTGGACTCCACTTGACCATTTGCTTGCGGATGGTAAGGAGTAGATCTTCTGTGCTTGATTTTGTATTCTTCCATCAACTTCTCCACCAAATTGGATGTGAATTGGCTCCCCTGATCTATCACAATTTCTCTTGGAACACCAAAGTGAGTAAAAATATCCTCATAAAGAAAATGAACAACTGAATTTTCAGTAGCAGATACTAATGCTTTGGCTTCTACCCATTTAGTAACATAATCAGTACAAACCAATATATACTTCTTTTGCTTGGATGGTGGATTAATAGGTCCAATGAAATCTAAAGCCCATTTTTCAAAGGGTTCAATGAGTACCTATGGTTGCAATGGCATTTCACTTGAAAGGGTAGGTTTCCCTACTCTTTGGCAGCTGTCACACCTTTTGACATATTGTTTTGCATCTTTGAAGAGGGAAGGCCAATAATATCCTAAAGAGAGGATTTTATGGGCCGTCCTTTTGTCTGCAAAGTGTCCGCCGCATGGTTCATCATGACATGCCTTAAGAATATCAGGCATTTCATCTTCCCTGACACATCTTCTGATCACAAGATCTGGCCCTGTTTTAAACAATTCGTTAGAAATCCATGAATATTTTGAACTCTCTTGAATAATTTTTCGTTTTTCACTTGGAAATAAATGTGAAGGCAGTTTCCCTGTAACCAAATAGTTAGCAATATCTGCATACCAAGGAGTCTTAATAGTTACTGCAAACAAGTATTCATTAGGAAAATTATCCTCTACAGGAGAATCTTCTTTAGTATTTTGAATCCTAGACAAGAAATCAACTACTGTATTTTGTTTTCCTGGTCTATCCAACACAGTAATATTGAATTCTTGCAAAAGTAAGAGCCATCTTGTCACTCTGCCATTAGTAACAGGTTTGTTCATTAAATATCTAATTGCAGAATGGTCAGTATGAATAAAAGTTTCATAGCCTGTTATGTAATGTCTAAACTTATTAATTGCATGAACAACAGCTAAAACTCTTTTTCAGTCACAGTATAGTTCAACTCTGTGGGAGTCAAATTTTTACTGGTATAATAAATGGCATAAGGAACTAAATCTTTTTGACCCAACACAGCTCCTAGAGCTGTATCTGAAGCATCCGTAGAAATATGGAAAGGGAGTTTCCAATTTGGTCCTCTCAAGATAGGTGCTTCAGATATTCTTGTTTTCAAAGTTTCAAAAGATGATTGACAATCAGGATCCCATTTAAATTCATAGTCTTTTGTAAGCAATTTAAAGAGTGGACATGCTATTTTAGTGAAGTTTTCTATAAATCTTCTATAGTAACCAGTAAATCCTAGAAAACTTCTAACATCTCTTTGACAATTTGGAATAGGCAACTTGGAGATGACTTCAACTTTCAATCTATCAACCTTAATCCCATCTCCTGAAATATGATGTCCTAAAACAATCCCTTCAGTAAACATCATAAAGCATTTTTCATGGCTTAATGAAAGGTTTGTTTCTTTACATCTTATAAAAACTTTTTCCAAATTTTCTAATGCCTCTTCAAATGAATTACCATAAACTGTAAAATCATCCATATAAACCTCTACACAATCATGGATTAGATCAGAAAAAATTCCTAGTACTGCTCTTTGGAATGTTGCAGTTGCATTACATAACCCAAAAGGAAGCACTCGGTAGGCAAAAGTTCCCCATGGACAAGTAAATGTGGTCTTATCTTGATCTTCAGGTGCTACCTGAATTTGATTATAGCCACTAAAACCATCCAAAAATGAAAAGTACTTTTTACCTGCTAATGTGTCTAATACCTGATCGATAAAAGGCAAAGGAAAGTGATCCTTCAAAGTTGCTTTGTTCAATTCCCTGCAATCAATGCATACCCTCCATTTACCATTCTTTTTAGGTACTATAACCAAAGGAGAAACCCATCGGCTATCTGAAATTGGATAAATGAAGTTTACATTGAGTAGTTTTTGGAGCTCTTCTTTCACTATCTCTCTAAGATTTGGATTCATCCTTCTTTGAGGTTGTCTGATTGGTCTATTGTTTTCCTCAATATAGATATGATGGATGCAAGTCTTAGGATCAATACCTTTCATGTCAGTATACTCCCATGGAAATGCAGTAGAATGTTTTTGCAAGATTTTGGTTAGTTCTTCTTGTTGTGAATTTTCCAAATGTTTGTTGATATTCAATGTTTTTCCTGGAAAAATCTCAATAGTAGAACTACCAAACTCTTCCATAGAGTAAAGAGACATTTGTCTTGATGATAAATATTCTATGTCAGATTCCAACTGAAATTGTCTGGGTTCATATTCTGAAGATGTCTCAAAATTTTCTAATGTGTTCAGAATTTGACTATCCTCACTGATTTCAGAAATGGTAAAGACAGGTTGTATAGTGTCCTCATCATCAACCCATTTATTGTCTCCTACTTCTGTGATTTCTTTTTCTGGAGGATACAAATTGAATTTCTTTGTCGAATTACCATTAGAAATGTACATGTCCCGAGATCTACAACTAATAAAAGCATCAGCTGTGGCTAGCCAAGGTCTTCCTAAAATGAGTGAGTGCCCTCCTAGATTACTCTTGGGAGTCAAAATCATAAAATCTACTGGATATTCCCAAGAATATAAGGAGACTGAAATATCTTCTAATACACCATCTGGTTTAATAATTGATCGATCTGCAAGTTGCAGTAAAGTAGGCATAAAAAGAAGGTTAGGAAGTTTTAGCTGGTCCATACTCTGTCTACTCATAATGTTGATAGCAGCCCCTAAGTCAATAAATGTGTTTGGAATTTCTATCCCATTTATATGTGTCTTGACAATTGGACTTCCTGGATCTACATACTTCTGCATGGTAATTTTTCCCATCATAATATCTACAATCTTTCCTACCAGGTGGATTCTTCTTGTGTCTTTTAGTTTCCTTCCTGGCCTTTTGAAACTCAACTCCTTTATGGTTTTTGCTAGAATAGGAATCTCTTGAATGGCTTGTAGCAAGGGAATCTTGATACAAACATTCTTCAATTCATCTAGAAATTCATAGTTAGGCAACAAGATTTGTTTTTCTACCCCCTTGTCAATTTGTAGTCTTTCAGGAAAAGGAGGTGTAGATGAAGATGCAGGTTGCTCAACTATAGGAGTTGTGGGTGTTGACTTTTCTTTTTCTTTTTGCATGCTTGGATTTTGAAGAGATGCTTCCTCAGAATTCTTATTGACTTCAAGAGAATCCTCCTCAGAGGTATCTTGCTCTTGAATATCTATAGAAGGTTTTTCTAAAACTCTACCAGATCTGAGTTGTACATCGTTGAGAGGAACAATCATATAGGTAGGAAATTGTTGTCCTTCTACCATGTAAGTATTCTGAGGATTTTTGTTATTAGGATTTGGCAATGGTTGAGATAGAAGTTGATTTGTCTTTTGTTGGTATGGGAGCATGAGTTGAGGATTTGGATTTTGTTGAGAAGGTTGTTGTTGTGGAAATGGCAATGAAAGTTGTGGATTTGGGTTTGGAAGTTGTGGAGCTTGTTGATTTTGAAAGGATGGAGGATATTGATAAAATTGAGAAAATATCCCATAAGGATTTTTCATCCCTTGTACCAATGGCTGATATGAGTTTTGATGTTGGGGCCAAGGTTGTTGCCAAGGATTCCAATTTGGTGGGGTTTGAAAATTCATAGGGTTGTTAAACCCTTGAGTTTGTTGTCCCTGCCAAGGTCTCCTTGCGACAAAACAGAGAGATTCTACTGAATTTGGGTCTTCTTGAAAGACAGCTTTGATATACCATTATTTTCGTTAAGAAAGGTCTCAGACCCCCTAATGTAGCAAAACAGGTCCTCCTGTAGGAAAACAGAGCATCCTATAGCACTTCCTATAACAACCTTATAGTATTTCTTACTTCAACCAAATCCACTCAAGATTTTCACCCTTAAATTCGTAAGTTTAATAATGGCCCTGAAGCTCTAGTTTAGTGATTAAGGAAGAGTCTAAGACAACGTGAACCCCATCCTTTCCTCACGCAAACATAAGACAACAAGTAGAATTATACTTAGCATTTTTTTTTCATAGTTGTTTTGAAGATTAAATTCCTCATTTTTAAACAAGTTTTAAATAAATAAATGATTCATGCAAATAAGATATATATTTTATTAATTATGGAAACATCTGTAGCATGGTTTTGTTCTTCAACTATAATAGCCTCTTCCTTTCATGAAATTTTTAATTAGCATCTACATTTAAATAATGTCATGTTCATTCCTATAGTAAGAATCGTCTTCATTTCATTTCAATCACTATATGATTTCATAATAAATTCTCTTTGTAGTTAGTTGAAGGAGTGGTATTTGAATACCTTGATCTAATCTAATAACTGAGGGTGGCATTAGTATAACCTAACATGTTGCACGTACAACACCATCACCTCTATGTTTGTATGAACTATGAGTTGATAATTTAAGTTGAGAATAATTGGGAGTTGCAACACCCTTGGTGAAATACAAGGTCCCATCACTTTTAGAACTATTTCCGAGGAGGTTTATAAGTATTTTTTGTTTCTACTTAAGAGTTACCTGTTTTTTATGTTTTACATCAGTATTATTGGTTTGAAAGTTTCAGAAAAACAAAAATAAAAAATAAGAGCTATTTATTTCATTCCTCGTATAAGTAGGGATATTTAATGGAAATTCTTACCAATGCCCCCCACCCCATCAAGAAATCAACCTTAGTTAGTATTTTATGCTTGTAAAATTCCCTCTCCAACTATAGGGGAGTTAGAAGACCCTCTAGGTGAGTAACCATAAATTTTTGAGGAACTCATAAGGGAAGAAGAACCTATATCACCTACCCAAACCATGGATGTGAACAATAATAAAAAACAATGGAGATGCCAAAATGAATAATAAAACCCCTAATCCCCTTCCACATTTACTTGGCCTAACCTATGAGGATCTTGAAACCTCCATGTTTCATTTTTTAGTTGTATTTAGGACCTATGACTATTCCTCAGATGAACAAAATTTGAATTTGTTTCCATATACCCTCAAAGATGCAGCCTCGTGCTAATTTAGGAGTTTAATTAGAGCCAAAATCACTACCTAGGCCCAAATTTAGGAAGCCTTGAATGAGAAATACAGGTATTACTGTATATCCAATGAAAAAAATAAGGAAATATTTAGGATGACCCTTGGACTTGGTGAATCCTTAGAGGACTATAAGGAAATATTGCAACTCAATCAAATGAGGGCTAATTTTACCCTTGATCCTAAGTCACTCAAGCTAGTTCTTCTCAAAAGGATTAGGTAGGATTTAATGGAAACCCTCAACATGTTGTATGGAGGAGATATTTAATGATTTCCTTATGAAGACATTAAAACTATATTTAATAATCACTCTAGGAATGTTATGAAAAAGGGTAGGTCTAGCAAAGGCTTGGTCAGTTCATTTTCCTTACCAAGAACTATCAAACATGAGATAGGAAGTATATTGGAGGATTTTTAGAGTGAAATGTTGCATAAAGTCTCTCTACAAATGGATATTATGAAAATGAAAATGAAAAGGAAATGGGATTACCTATATTATTTCCTAGATGTACTAAGAGACACCCTAGGAATGAGTTGCCATAAAATTTCATTTTCATATGCTCTCTATGTGAAGAGAACAATGAAATAGAAAAATTTCCCTCTTTTCTAGGTCTAAAGGTTGTATATCAAGGGGTAGAAGGTTTTTCAAAGAAGATCTATTTCACTAAGCAAAGAGTACCTCAAGGCCTTGGACCATATCAACAAGGAATTAAAGGTGCTCAATATTCTCATTACAATCAAAATTAAAACAAACCTTTCTAGACTTTGTACCCTTCCACTCATAGATCATGTCCCATGCCTCCTTATTGGTCTTATACTCCTTATTATCCTCCTCAACCGATCCACCCACATTCCCATCCATATCCACATGAATATTCCAAATTCAGCAACCCCTCACAAGGTTTGAGGCTCTAGATAACCTAACCTCCTGGTCTACTACCTCCACCTTAACCTCAACCTAAACCACAACTCCCTCAGCATACCCCACCTAAGAAAAATGTCTACTAAACACTATTTAAAAATAAGGAATAATAATGAAAAATATTTTTATAGTTGGGAGACATGATATCCTACTTATTTTGTTCAATTCCAAGGTATCTACCTTCCATCTCGGAAGGTGATCCCAGATAATGAACCACCTTCTCCACCTGAAGAGGTTGAACAAGATAAGAAAGAGATTTTCCCTCAAGCCAGTGCACCTCTTTTTCCTAAAATCTTGGTCCACCCTAAGAAACACACCCCAAAATATGTTGAACTCCTCAAAGAATTGAAGAACTTGTATACCAAGATACCCCTTCTTCCGACCATCAAAGAGTTACAATTTACAACTAGTTGCTTAAGGAATAATGTTTCAAAAGGCCTATGAGAATAAGAAGAGACCCCCCCCACTATTAATGTTGTTGGATATCTATATGATCTAATTCCATGTAGGTTAATCTCCCCATATTTCTTGGATCCTAGTATCCAGTAGTGGATGTGCAGATTGATGGAATT
This sequence comes from Pinus albicaulis, assembly GCA_034641835.2. Taxonomy (NCBI): domain Eukaryota; kingdom Viridiplantae; phylum Streptophyta; class Pinopsida; order Pinales; family Pinaceae; genus Pinus; species Pinus albicaulis. The sequence goes on along the minus strand of CM076573.1, from coordinate 423,871,851 downwards.
ATGGTCCGTAATACATTTATTTACCTTGGAGCTGAAATCAATGTGATTACTAGGGAAATCATGTTGAAGCTCAACCTCCAAGGGGAATTTAGGAATACCAATATAATTTTGGAGTTTGTAGATATATCCATTGTATCTCGAGAGGGAGTTCTTGAGGATGTCATGGTATCCATTGCGTCATGTGCATACCCCACTCATTTCCTAGTCCTACTGCATAAAACCAAGTTTAATGGTTATCCTCTCATCCTAAGAAGAACTTGGTTGGCCACTCTTGATTCCTACATCAATTTCAGGGTTGGAATCATGACCATAAATAATGGTAGCCTATCAAAAAATATTGTGCTATTTCCTCCTGGTCAACTTTCTATTTAGAAATATTGTACATTGTGGTTATAGGATGAGGAAGAGCATGGATTTTATTAGACATCCCTCTACATATTTTTCACTCTAGATACTCTTTTAGGGGTGGGAAAAACATGGCTAATATGATATTATGGACCATATATTACAAAATCAAACCCCCACAGTAATATCCCCAAATGGGAATGCACAACAGTGCTTATTGAGATAACGCACTTCTAGGAAATCCATGCACATAAATCAGTTTGCAGTCCTTGGAACCCTTAGATCAGTATATCTGGGGTCTACATACAAAAGGAGAGCAGAAAAAAATCATTTTAGGTGTGGTAAACAGATCTCCCACCACCTAGTCTAGCTGAAAAACACCCAATGAGAGGGGCTGCAGCTATGTACAACAAACTGCTTCGAAAAGGATGCAGTTTTGGAAAGCATGAGTAGGAGGCCATCAAATAAGATCGAATTTTGCATATACAATAGAAAATCAGATTTATATTGATGCTCTTACATTATAAAAAAAAATATAGAAGACAAGAAAGAAGAAAATCCTCAGAAAAGAAGGCTGCAACACATGTATTTACTGCAAAATGGCTTAACAATGTTATTTTATGGAGCTGTAGTAGATGAATGTTACACTTCAGATCTAGAGCAGATCTGTGTACAAAATATCATATCCATTTCAGATTTTTACACTAAAAAGGATCTATTACAAGATCCCCTTGGGGTTTTGATCAAATCATGCAATACAAAGAGTAGATCTGAGTTTTAAGTAGTAGATCTGTAATATTATTCAGAAATTTCTGAAGATGATTTTACATTAGAAATATATCAGATCTATACAAAACATGGATCAACAAGCTAATCCATGGATCACCAAAGTGAAAGGCAAAGCCCAGCACCAGAGATCTCTCATCAAAAATGGGATCAAAGCACCCTACAAAACCTCCACTAAAAATAACGTAGTCCTGTAAGGGAAATTGCACTGTGGATTGAAGCACTGAGTTGGCTTGATGCCAAGATATAGATATGAAGCTCAAAAACTAATGCACTCTTCTAGGAGGATAAAAGATTCACTCATTGAGAAGAGGCACTAGTATGGTCTAGAGCTAGCCTCCACTTGCTATAGCTTACAAAAGAAACCAAACCCTCACTGGATATGCATGTAGTTGGAAGTAGAGCTTGGCCAAAAACTAGATAGTGGATGAAATCAGAAAGAATCCTCCAAGAAATCCTCAATGGAAGAGGTGGGATCCCTTCATAGGAATCCCCAAGTGCTAAGGAGCACTATTGTTAGCTAAACAACAAAGAATGGAATTTGTCTAAACAAATAAGATACTCAAAAATATACGCAAGAAAAAACCTCCTCTTGCTGCCTACCCCTTCCTTTTATAAGATGAAAGCCTTGGAAAACCCTAAACCACCTTGATGAATTAGCTCCTTTCACATGAAGGGCCTCCATCAAAGACTGCTTTGTCCCTTCATGAGGTACATTGTATCTAGACAAAATTGTATATTTGGTCAAGGTTGACCTAGTCTCATAGCTCAAACCCATTTCAAACCTACAAGTGATTTGTTTACATACCCCAGATTTATCCTTGTTCATATGAGCATTGATTTATTCATTCTTTTCAGGATTTTTACATGTCCTCCTTTATTCATTTATTCTTGCAACAGAAAATGAGACTGTTTGGTCAATTTAGTGTGTCCTAAATTTCTGCATTTAATTTTTCAATCCAGGATTCGTAAGCTGATGAAGTGCGGCGCACTATATGTGCAAGATAACCTATTTCTTAACTTTTTGTCGTTTTTGATTTTCTAATTTGAGACAGAAATTCTAAAATAAAAACAAGTATGGTTATGTTTGTTCAAGGAAATGATATCCTCTATAATGATTTACCAACTTGAAACTTTAAAAAGGAATTTGAAAATTACAATGACAAGACTTGAAAGGAAATGAAAATGTGCTGCTGAAATAAAAAGGTGCTGCTAGTCTAATAAATCAAAACAGTGAACTAGTGAGCATGAAACCAAAATATTCTTGCTGCTGTCTAAACACAAAAGAAACTATGTTGAAAGAAATCCAAAAGTTGCAATAAAGTAAATCTAAATCAGATTACATCAACTTGTCTTCTGATCCCTCATCATTAGTCCAGCTATGATTTTCGAAAGTAACCATAAACTACTTGAGTAACTGATATCTAAATTGCAGAAAGTAAACTAATATCAAACCATACATTGATAATTCAATCCCTCACCATCAGTCCAGATGTGGCTTTCGGAGGCAACTGAAGATGTCATGCACAATTTAATATATCTAAATTTGCAGAAAGGAAACTAATACCAAACTACATTTTTTCATAATACAATCCCTCACCATCAGTCCAGCTGTGGCTTTCGGAGGCAACTGAAGATGTTATGAGCAGTTTAATATATCTAAATTTGCAGAAAGGAAACTAATACCAAACTACACATTTCATAATACAATCCCTCACCATCAGTCCATCTGTGGCTTTCGGAGGCAACTGAAGATGTTATGAGCAGTTTAAGATATATAAATTTAACTACTGAAGCAAATGAACAAAACTGAATTAAACAAAGCAGTACTGAAATTAAACAGAAACTAAGAAAAGCAAATTAGCAGCAGAACAATGTTAATTCCATGTCATTAGTCAAAAAGTTATGCAAATGCCAGGGCTGCCTATCTATAACCTAAAACAAGAACACTGATCAGTGATTAACAACATAAAACATGAAAGACAGAAGTGAAATGGAAAGCATGAAAGTTTATAAACAGAAATGAAGCATATATACCATGAAAGATGTAGTGTATAAACATGTGAATTGATTATGGCACAATGAACTTTAAAGAAATAAAACAAGAACTATACACTAATGCACAAAACCTTAGCTGAGCAGGGGCCCTCTACACCAGCCTTGGCAATGATCTTCAAGTACAAATTACGTTTGAAAGCATAGTCTTCTTATATTACAATGCAGTCATAACAGTAAGTTGGTATTACGACACAAAGGCAGCGTAATTACATTACAGAGCAGACTAATAAAAGATAACAGAGACTAACATCGACTAACTCCATATGCGTATGCAAATGCGTTATTTATAACAAGAGAAACATAGCTAATTCCTAAAGTTTATGCTGGTGGAGAACATGTAGACCATTACATCCACAGATCTAGGATCATGGCCATGTTGGAAAGTAAATCTATGAGGAGTGGATGCTTGAATTCGGCTATGGAGCCATGTACAGATGTCGACTTGTTCTCCGCAACTCAGAAACGGCCATATGAACCTTCACGTGACACGAAACAGAGTCCTATCACCGTGAGACTCTATGGTTGACTTCCATTTGGATGCCTTTGACCGCAGCTTCTTTAGATGAGTTTGCTCGAACCAATAGGACACGAACCATGTCCACATCATTTCTGACTTTCCCATGTGGCCCGTTTTTCCTGTAGACACCTGTAACATAGAGTTTCACAAAATGGCTGCAGAAAGTTGCAGTAGCTGCGGAAAGTGGCAAGATTCCGCAGCTAAATGAACAAAATCTAAATCAAACAGCAGACACAAAAATATAATTAAAAACCATGTTAGATGCTCTTTTGCAATTAATATACAATGATATTGACAGTTTGGGAGGTTCAGGTGAGTGAAAAAGGTATAGAAAAGTGTATGGAAAAGATGCAGATTTGAGACTCAACATACAAAAATGTATATTCCTCTTAGCTCAGGTTAAGTAGGAATATTACAGTCCTCCCCTCCAAAATGTTGCTTGTACTCAAGCAACTGATAGGGTGAGTGCTACAGTACTTCCCCTCCTCCATTGGTTAAACCATCAAGGATCAAGTCCTCCTCATAATTCAAGTGTTCACCAAGCCAAAACATCATAAATTGTTCCTCCAGGGTCATCATAACATGTACATAGTCCATCCCACAAAGAATGAAAAATTCAATAGAAATAAAAATGGTTGGAGAAATTCTTTCTCTAAAACATGTAGCATGAGGTACATAGAGAAGTTTCATTCCATGTGGTACATACAAACTACCCATCCTCCCTCCATACAATCCCATAAATCGTACAACTATGTCATCCAAGTATGGAAGCAAAACTGCATATATACAAATAGAAATTTGAGCTTGAGGAGGTGGGTCAAAATCCCACATGTGATGCCAGCTCAATGCATATCCTGCCTGCATTAGATAAAGGTGTGGAAAGTGGCATTCCCACCACACATTTTCTGCATGAGTCATCTTGACATAGCTAAAGATATCAGCTATGTTTGGTGCCTTTGGGAAGAACCCATCATGAAAAGGAATCTCCCTTTGCACAACAAGGGAGTGGCCAAGATCAAAATTTATATTGGCCCACCAAAAGCCATGAGATCCACATGATCTCTCACTCCATTTAGGAGTCATATCCTGCAAAAAAAATGGTAAAATAATGTGATAAATCAGAAAATAAAGCTTGCTTTACATGATGAGATCCTTTACCATCATAGTTCCTCATACACATGGAGTTGTGCATGGGCATTCCCCCTCTCTCAAAAGAAGGAAGAAATGACTGAAATGACTCTTTCATAGAGTCCATTAGCTGTCCCAACTCCACATAGCTCATGAATTCTTGAAAGTGATGATGTAGTTTCTCTCTCAAACCTCCCAATCAAAGCTCCTCATGATCACAGTGTAGATATCCATTGACTACATATGGCTAAGAAAGAATTCTTTGTGTACCCCTTGTAGTATCTTCTGCTTGAGCTCAGAAGCTCTAGCCAAGAAGACCCTACCATGATGATAGATTAATCCTCCTTGGACTAAGTAGCCCTCTTCTTGCTGCATGTAATCTAGTATCATACATATGTGGAGATCTTTGGAATACTCTACGGGAAGTTGAGATTTCCAATACATATCCACACTATTCAATAATGACAGCGCTGATGATACATTCATGGAAGTTCTTGTCATGTTTATGGTCTCTTATTTGACATATCTCATGCCAAATATGAGTGTTGGAAGCCTTATCCTCCCATTCTTCACCTCTCACAATGCAGATCTAGAAATGAGAGGGGGTGATAGTGATGCACGGAGAAGATCCCCCTCACTCTTGAGTTGTCCCAAGCACCATAGTGTTGTAGCTTGGTCTCCCATTGCTTTAATCCCTCTTGGATCTACATTTGGAGTAGCACTTTGTGAGACCTCCCCCACAAGATCTGAATCTGGTGGCCTCCCAAGTGGTTTGCGACTAGATAGGAATGTCCCATGCAGGATTCTCATGAACATAAGAGAAGGGACTGTGAGATGCTTACTTCCATTGCGAAAATCCATCTCTGTTGTTTTTGTGGAAGTGCTAGGTGAAGGGTAAGTATGAATGCCCTGGATCATTTGCAAATCCTTCCAATCAGTGGTGACCTTCGCCAAGGTAATCAACCATTGGACACCCAAAATTATATTGGTTTCTGGTATGTCAACTACAAAAAAGTGATCCACAAAAGTGTAGGACCCCATAGTGACTAAAAGTGATGGGACATAGTGCATGCATTGCATTTTCCTATCTCCTGGGACCAAAATAGATAATCCCTCAAAAGTATCAGTGGGAATTTCCCTCCTCTACATAAGATGAGCATCAATAAACTTGTGGGTTACACGACTGTTAATCAGTACAGAAACCCTCTGATTCAATATTGAACCTTATACTCTTAAGGTCAAGTACTTCGGTACTCTTCTCAAAGATGCAGGATTTCCTCCTATTTTAGAAAAAGCTCCATTCCCATCTCCAGATGGTGTTGGAGCGCCATCAACATTGTCAGCGTTGTGACCTCTCCTTGGTTCATCATCTTCTTCTTCCTCCTCAAAGTATAAGAACACTTCTATGTAGTGCATTTTCCCAGCAGCACATCTATGTCTAGGTGCCCATGCCTCTTGGTAAGTGAAACATAGTTTTTTCTTTCTCAGCTCCCTCCTAACTTCAATATCAAGAGGCTTCTTGAATTATCTCTCCTTGGAAGGAGCAAATTTTTGTTCCTTCCCTTTAGAAAGGTAAGGGGCCTTGTTCTGGAAAGTTTCCTTTGCTTTTGGCCTTTGCTTTTGGCAAGGCATCTTGGAGGTCTCTAGCCCTCTCAATGGAATAATGTAGAGTGGTGGGCTTGGTAGATTTAACCAACCCATGCAAAGGTTCATCCAAGCCATTGATGAACATGTACTCCCTCCTTGCTATAGAAAAATAAAAAACAATAACAGATAATCTCAGAAACTTAGAGATATAAGTTTCTGCATTCCCTGATTTCTTTAACTTTGCAAGGATCATGAAAGGTGCTTCTGGATCCTTTCTGTCAAACCTCTCCACCAATATTCTAGTGAATTCAGAATAGGTAGTCACATTGGCATGGCCCAATGTAGAAAACCCATGGAACCACCAATTGTGTGCTTCACCTTCAAAGTGCAGCGTTGCAATCTTGATTGCTTCAATCTCAGGGAATTTTTTCAACTGAAAGTAGATATCTAGATTTTCTACCCATGCCTTGGAAAAAATAGTGGATGACCCATCAAAAATGGGCAAAAATAATATTCCCATAGAGTGGTTTCTATCATGATTCTGAAAGAATCCACCATCTCTATACTAGTGCCTTGGTCTTCTTTTGTCCTTGAGGTGAAAAAACTCTTGAAAACTCAAGCGGTCCTTGAATCTTTGATTCTGAGATTCATATTACTCAAAGTAGTCTTCAAGGGATTATTTCTCTTGTGGCCCTTCATCGTCCACAGCCAAGAAGGTAGGCATAGTAGAGCATTATGGATCTTGTGGAGCTTGTGGCTTGTTCACTAATTGACCATTCCAATGGTGAGGCATACCAGAGCTTTCCCTAGGATGAAATCTCCCAGGAAATTCCTTCATCCTGTCCATTCTCATCTCTCTAATCTCTCTAGCAAGATCTTTCATGGATACCAAAATACTTCTTGCAATCTCTTCTCCTTCTTTATCACTTCCAGTTTCAGGGGCTTTACCCTTGTCTTGATCCTCAGTGGCATAATAAAATTCCTTGTGGCTTCTATTATGATAGCTCTTCTCCCTCTCAATAAGAGGCTCATCTTATTTTGAATGCATGTTGGATTTGGCTCATCAATGGGAGCACAGGCTGTGCCAAGAAAGGAGCTCTGATACCACTGTAATATCCCCAAATGGGAATACACAATAGTGCATACTGAAATAATGCACTTATGGGAAATATGTGGATAGGAATGATTTTGCAGCCCTTGGATCCCTTATATCAGTAGATCTGGGGTCTAGATCCAAAAGGAGAGAAAAAAAAATCAAACTAGGTGTGGTAAACATATCTCCCACCACCTAGTCTAGCTGAAAAAGACCCAATGAGAGGGGATGTAGCTATGTACAACAAAATACTTCAGAAATAACGTAGTTTTGGAAAGCATGAGTAGGAGGCCATAAAATAAGATAAAATTTTGAATATACGTCAGAAAATCATATTTATATTGACGCTCTTACATTATACAATAGAATATAAAAGACAAGAAAGAAGGAAATCTTCAGAAAAGAAGGCTACAACACATGTATTTACTGCAAAATGGCTTAATAGCATTATTTTATGGAGCTGCAGTAGTTGAATGTTACAGTTCAGATCTAGAGAAGACCTGTGATTAAAATATCAGATCCATTTCAGATATGTACACTAAAAAGGCTCTATTTCAATATCCCCTTGGGGTTTTTATCAAATCATGAAATACAAAGAGTAGAACTGAGTTTTAAGTAGTAGATTTGCAATATTATTCAAAAATTTCTGAAGATGATTTTACATTAGAAACATATCATATCTATACAGAACATGGACTAGAAAGCTAATCCGTGGATCACGAAAGTGAAAGGAAAAGCCCAACACCAGAGATCTCTCATCAAAAAGGGGATCAAAACACCCTGCAAAACCTCCACTGAAAATAATGCAATCCTAGAAGGGAAACTACGTTGTAGCTTGAAGCACTGAGTTGGCCTGATGCCAAGATAAAGATCTAAAACTCAATAGATAATGCACTCTTCCAGGATGATAAAAGAATCACTCACTGAGAAAAGGCACTAGTATGGTGTAGATCTGACTAGATCTAGCCTCCACTTGCTACAGCTTATAAAAGCAACCAAAACCTCACTAGATCTGCATTGCAGTTGGAAGTAGAGCTTGCAAAGAAACCAGATAGTGGATGAAATCAGCAATACTCTTCCAATATATCCTCAATAGAAGAGGTGGGTTCCCCAAGTGCTAAGCAACACTATTTTCATCTAAAGAACACATAATGGTATTTGTCTAAATAGACAAGATACTCAGAAATATACACAATCAACAACCTCCTCTTGCTGCCTTCCCCTTCCTTTTATAATATGAAAGCCTTGGAAAATGATAAACCACCTTGATGAATTAGCTCCTTTCACATGAGGGGACTCCATCTAAAACTGTGCTATCCCTTCATGAGGTACATTATATTTAGACAACGTTGTAGATTTGGTCAAGGTTGACCTAGTCTCATAGCTCGAACCCATTTGACACCTACAAGTGATTTGTTTACATGGCCTAGATTTATCCTTGTTCATATGGGCATTGATTTATTCATTCTTTTCAAGAGTTTTACATGTTCTCCTTTATTCATTTATTCATGCAACAGAAAATGAGACAAAAAATGTATATTCCTCTTAGCTCAGGCTAAGTAGGAATATTACGCCCACTTCCATGTTAGTTGATGAACTAATGAAATTATTTGAGACTAATACCTATAATAATTTTTTCTCTACTAACTCTAGCCTAGAACATGTCAAGGTTGTGGATATTGGCCCATCTATAAATTCGAATATCAATACTTCTCTATCATTTGAGCAAGAATAAAAACTATGGATTATGTTGAGGCAACACCTAGATGATTTTTCTTGGGATTATAAGGATATTGCTGATGAGAATCCCTCAATATGTACTTATGATATATACATCAAGGAGGGATGCAATATTGTGTGCCAACCCAAGATAAGGATGAAACCATATCTTAAAGACATTTTGAAAGATGAATTACAAAAGCTACTGGATGTAGGGTTCATATACCCCATTTCACATAGTGAGTGGGTGTCCCTTATCATTTTATTCCCAAGTAAAAATGGGAAGTGGAGTATCTTTGTTGACTACTGAGAACTTAACAAGGCTACAAAGAAGGGCCATTTTCGTTTTTCCTTCATTGACAAAGTCCTATATGGCCTTGCAGGGAAGAGATTATTCTCCTTCTTGGATGGATTTAGTGGATACAAACAAGTAGAATCAACCTCAAGGACCAATATAATACCACATTCACATGTCCATGGGATACCTTTTCTTATAGGCTCCTTCCATTTGGTTTTCGCAATGCCTCTGCTACGTTAGAAATGGAAATTATAAGTATATTATATAAAAATTTTCGTAAAATTGTTGAGATATACATGGATGATTTCACATCTTATGGATGTGACTTCCAAGACACTATTTCCAATCTATGAAAAGTCTAAAATAAATGCATTGAAATGAATATTTCATTGAGTCATAAGAAATGTGAATTTTGGATGAATATGGAGATTTTCCTTGGCCATTCCATATCCAAGGAACGGATAAGGGTTGACACGGACAAAATTTCCATCATTAAAGGGTCCATTTCCCTCAATAACAATGAGAAGTACAAAGATTAATTGGATTAGATATTTCTTATAGAAGGTTAATTTTAGACTATAGTAAATTGTCTTCACCTATTTTTGGAATACTAGCTAAAGATTCAAACTTTTTTTTGAAAAAATGACTGGAAAGAAGCATTTGAAGTGCTAAAAGAAAAGCTATCCACTGCACCCACACTTAGAGGTCCCAGTTGGGCATTAGATTTCCATGTACGCAATGATGCATCAGATAAATCTGTAGGGGCTTCCTTAGGATGAATGGAAGGAAAATTTCCTTATGATATCTATTTCATTTGTAAGAAGCTTTGTAAAGAAAAGTTAAATTATACATTCACTAAAAAGGAACTCTTGGATATGGTAAATTATTTGAACAAGTTTAGGCATTATATAGTTGGTTATCGAACTTTTGTTCACACTAATCATGCAATCATTAAGTATTTAATGAATAAACTTAATTTCAATGTTAGGATAATTATATGGTTGTTATTATTGCAACACTTTGATTTTGTTATTATTGAAAAACCAGGAAAAGAAAATGTTGTTGTAGATTTCTTATCAAGACTCATCTTTCCTGCAAAAAAGGAAGAAATGTTAGATGGTCCACTCCCATATGAATTTTTTTTTTCCATCTTACCACTTTCTCCTTGGATTGATAATATATCCAGATACTTGGTTGGTCAGAGGCTCCCTCCTCATCTATCATCTAAGGAGAAAAGTTATATTTTTAGGAAAATTTCCCCATTCACTTGGATTAGGGGAAATATTTTCATATGGGGGCTAGATTAGATCCTGCTATACGGTTTATTACATAGGTGCTTATGGATGAAATAACCTATCGAGTCCTCTCAAGACCGAAGACAAACTATTTGAGATTATCAACAACTATCACAAAGTAAAAAACATATATTCATATTAACCCATGATTCAAAGATAAAGAGGAGAAGAGTTACCTTAGTCCTTCATGAAACCCTACTAGAAATATCAGTGTTGCAAAGTGGAAGACCTCTCCACCGTCTCCTACATAAAAAATACACAAACAATACAAAGCATAATCTTCACAACATATGAACCTGGAAAATCAAATCATTAACATAAATGATAATATAATTTATCATCCATCTAAGATAATTATCAATTGCACGAATGAACCAACATGTAAAGAAATATAGTCTCGACACCATCAAGTAGAGAGAACATAAACCAATATAGATTATCTAATAAAATAAGGATGATTACAACCATTTTTTATAGATCAAGCATCCTCTAATCCTTCATCTCCACTCTCTCTCTCACTCAACTTCTTGGCAGCATAACAATGCTTAATCTCTTTAAAATTTCAATAACCATTCAAACTTTGTTACAATGATCGAGCCTACAATTTATAAATTGATAGAGGCTCATCCTTGCCAATTTTCAATGAGTTACAATGAGGCAACAACTAGGAGATTTTATTTTGTTATTGTTGTTTCCCTTTATATGTGTCTTAGATAGGGTTATAAGTGTCCAATGTTAGGAATAAGGAACGAATTTCCTACATTTTGAGTTCATAGTTGAGTGGAAAGTGGGATCTGTGTTAGTCAACTCATTTTTTGACCTTAGAACATTATAAAATTCTAGTAGAGCCTCCCTTTAGGGAAAATGGAGAATTAACCTAGGGACTAACACATTTTTTCTGGTAGTTGGGAAGTGTTATAAATTTTTTTGTATGTTTATGAGGTGTGTTACCCTGTAAAATAGGCTTGCAACTTAGGTATTTCTTCCAACCAAAGTGTCCTCCACTGAGCTGATGAGGAGTTCATTTTTTTGTATAACAGATGCCCCCTAAAGTGTGAGTTGAGAGATGAATATGATGGCCGAAATAATTTATAAATTTAGTTGAAGAGAGATAATATTGGAGCTTCATGACTATGGGAGCTAGAAAGAAGCAACATATGAAAAAAATATAACGAAATGTCTTGAGTCGATAATTCCCATTTTGAGTAGTTGTATCATAGCGATTTCTCAAAAAGAGGTATGACTATCATGTCCACCAATAGGAACATTATGGAAGCTATGTCATAATATGATCTGTCTAACGAATTGTCTCCAAAAAAATGTACACAACTTGGGAGAGGAAACAAATATGAGTGATGTAAGCCTTTTCCCAAGGTCTTGGTCATTTCTTATCTGAAAAACATATCTCTTGACATGTGAATAAATGAATTCAAGTTGAACATGTGATAAATCATCTGACTACCAGTCAATGATGAAAATTTTCAACATACGCAAGGATTTCCATCGATAAGTATGATGGTCTCCAAGATACACAGTAGAATGTAGTGAGTGTGAGAAGGATATTGTCATAGAGCACTCATAGATTCCTTCGAATGGGAGGCATTGATGAAAAACCCCAATAAAATATAGGGTAACCTACCATTGAGGACCCCAAGTTCCATAGTATTGATATGTTTGTAGATCATCTTTCTAGTTAATATGTTGAAATTGAGAGGAAGAGATATGTAAAAGGTAGTAAATAAGGTGTCCTACATCAGTTGACATGAAATGGGACAAGCGTGATTATTTTGGAGCTAGATTAGAGAAATGGGGAAAATAGATGGAGGGAAGTTTTATGTATATGATATCATGGATGGTACATGAATTAGAGAGTACATAAATCCCTTGATCAATAAAAGGCATGAAATAAAGTCTACCAGGAAGCTTAGACTCAACAACACCAAGGAGTGTTAGGATACAAGGATGCAGGAACATCAAAGTATAAAGGTTAAACTCATACAATGGTATGGTTCGAGGAGAAACTAACAAAGAGAAATTTGTTGAGGGGGTGCCATGTTCAAGGGAGTAGAAAGCGTATTTCTACTAAGGGAGTCTCTTAATGTCCAATATTTTTCCCTCTGATTTGTTAGAAAATTAAATATTACAGAGCACTGAAACACATAAAACATGCGGAAAATACAAGCACACAAAACACATAAAACCAGAGAGACACAGATATACGTGGTTCACCCAGTTTGGGCTACGTACACCCCAAACAACCAGTCCTTCCTTTATATTATCCAACAAAAATGAAGAGACAAAACCTACAACAGATCTGCTGTAATATCCTCCGTTCTCTCTCATAGTCTCCCTCTCTGTTTCTCGCTCCGAGAATACACTCATAATACACAGCCGCAATAAAATGCCCTCATATATACAAGGGGGTTGCTTTCTAGGGCAAAAAACCCTAATCTAAACATAACTTCTACCGTCAGATCATTTTCCTAATGAACGGCCCATATTGACTACAAATTACTATACTTTTACAAGGCAATTTTACATCTGTTTTTAGCTTCGGGGGCGCTGCCGCCCCCCCCTGGACCCCCCACAGCAGCGATTAATTTCGAGTGGCGTTGCCGCCCCTTTTTAAAGTACAGGGGTCCAATGCTGTGATACAAAGTAAACAAGATAATCAGGCTCCACACCCAAGATGATTAAGTTTAACGGGTCTATAAAGGTAAACTCGGTAGTCTTTTCATATTTAGAGATTATGAAAAGATTGTAAAGACAAATGCAATGGGTACCTTTGTCATGGTTGACGACCAGGTGTGACAAAAGGTTAATAGTATACCTGACATATTACATTTTTTCTAAGTTAGTCCATTAAGTCCAGATAAATTGATAAAGCTATGCTCAATAGACATCTACCTCATTCTATTACGAGTACGAGGAGATGAAGTAGAATTGATCTTCTCCGTGAATTTTTAACGATTCATACAAAGAAACCTTATATGTATTTTTTAGTTTTTAGGGAGTGATACAAATATGTAAAGAATTTCTCAAATATTCCTTGTCGGAGTTTAGCGAACGAGAAGAAATAAACTTAAGAAAATTTTCAATTAATGAGTGAGAAAAAGTACCAAAAAATAATATGCTAATATCTCCTTCATAAGATTTTTAATGAGCCTGAAGAAGTAACTCATGGTTTTTTCAATTTTATGAGTGAAAAAAGGTCCCTAAAAATAAGTTTCATATCTTCTTCATATAAGTTTAATGAGCCTGAGGAAGTAAAATTGAGGTTTTTTGAGTTAACGAGAAAGAAAATTTTTGTACAAATATTTCTTGGTCTTTTTCGTGTATGTTTAATGAGTCTAAAGAAGGAAACTCAAGGTTTTTTAGATTAATGAGTGTGAAAAGTACCATATAAATAATTCTCGTAGCTTCTATATCTCATGCTCGTCGATAGAAGGGTATATGTTGGGAATTTCCTCATAAGACCAAGTGAACACATCACACAATTCTTTAAGAAGGCAGGTAAGCTTGCAATTTCCTCCGAACTGCAGTCATCTCTAACCTGAATATTTTCCATGATAGATGTTTTGATCGAGATATCGATGAGGGTTGTCTTTGAAATAGTGCCCAATTTTCTTTCTACATCTATAGTTGTGATATTTATATAAGCCAAAGGAACAATATTGGTCAGGTGAAAAGGTAGGATTTGTATAGATATCACATCTGAATAAGATATCAAAGTGTGGTGATGAGAACGATCCCAAGGGCACTCTTCTAAGGACATCATCTCTAAAATAGCTACATCTGAAGGTAGGACTTCATTAAGTTGATGGTTATAAGGATATTTGGTGGGAGAGTAAATGGTACCATTTTTTGAAACCAAAGAAGTGGAAGAATCATACTTAGATTGAATGGCTTGATAGCCCAATTCAACGAGTGAAAGAGAAATCTAATCTCCGTAGGAATCAGTATCTGAAGGGCCTGGTAGGATCCATGAATAATTAGTGCCATTAGGTATGGTAGGGACCATTTAAACTGTTAGTGGAACCTCAAGTGAGGAAAGAGTGAAACAACCTAAAAGGGAGAAACCCTTCAGAAGAATCGTACTGACAGTGACATAATATTAAGGTATTTCACCTGCTAAGGGCATGATGTCATTGGGTAAAGGGGATTAATATGGGGTAAATAAGGATATTTGATCCACTGTGACTATTTTCCCATCCAAATTAAATAGGATGATTCCGAAGACAGATGACAAAATTTCATTTATTGCATAACACCATCTATGGCCCAAAAGCAAATTATAGTCAATATGACGATCCACACATTCGATATCCACCATTAACGTTTTCCCAATGAGAGTGATTGGATATATGGAAAGGTATTCTTTCAAGATGAATGTGTGGCCATCGAATTGTTTAAGGGAATTTGGTGATGGAGGTAGAGTGGGGAAACCTAGGGTGAGACAACATGAATTGGACATTACATAGATTGAATCACCTTCTTCAAAGATGGTTCGATGGATGGCTCTTCCTTTCGACAGAAATTGCACATGAAATGAAATATGATGGGAAAGACGAGGATTTCTTTTTTCCATATAAAATTTTTATAGAATGGAATCATGAGCGTTAATTCCACCAATTGCGGAAAGAAAAGCTTTCCTTTGTGCTAGACAAGTTTGCAACAATTCAAGGGCATACATGGTTGTCAGTGTTGCCGCCAAATATTCTACAATATAGTATTTTTTTGAAGAACATAAAAAGGTATTGTGTTTCATACGATAAAGTTTCCCTTTGTGGGGATGAATCAAAAGGTCAAAAATGGGCCTTTTTATATGAAGATTGTTAGGTGATGGTGGATTTGAAGTTGAGGAAGCTTCCTCAGCATTAGTGACAAGATTTCCATAGCCTTTGGCTCGCGTTTGTAGATCAACCATTACAAAGGTGTAAATATTTGAAGATACTTCACCATATGAAGGAGGATGTGACCCACCATTTCCCCTTGATGGGGGTTGTGGTGGGTTTGATATGAGGTGTTGTTGTTGGTGGGTAGGGAAAGGATTTTTGAGGACTGCATGGGTATGAGCAATTTTATTGTGTGCAAGAACATTTGTTCATTCATGAAGGTGACGATAAATGTAAGTCATGTAATCCTTAGAAAAGATCTTACAGGGGAACTTGAGACATTTATATTTACCTTTTTTAGATTTTGTAGTTGCTTTTTGATTGGGATTATTCTATGTAAGAGTTTGTTCCTTAGAAGGAGAGGTATTTTTCTTGTTCTTCTTCTTCTTAGCACTGAGCTTTTGTGTATACTGCAAAAATTTTACCACAATGATTGGAAGATATAAATGGGAATATTTATGGTTAAGTTGTTTTACAACATCCCTAGAGGTTACGTCGATAAGGTCATCAACATGCACTCTGGGTTATTATGTAGCATGAGGGTTGAAATTTCAAGGGGCATGGGGGAGTAGATCATAAAGTGTGCCACATTGTGAGTATATCAAGTCTAGATGTTGGTAACAACGAATGGATTGGTCTTCCACGACCACACCAGCTAAGGAAAGATCCTTGGAAATAGGGGGAAGAAGTGACTTGTAGAA
Source organism: Pinus albicaulis (assembly GCA_034641835.2). NCBI lineage: Eukaryota > Viridiplantae > Streptophyta > Pinopsida > Pinales > Pinaceae > Pinus > Pinus albicaulis. Next base: position 423,855,429 of record CM076573.1, on the reverse strand, counting down.
CTAATTTGCTAATAGGTGATCTAGGATGGGGGCCTTGAGAACCCCCCTCCTACTTTTCCATTCATGGATATGATTGAAGATGTGGGTGGTGCTGTCGTGGCTCAAAGTGGTAAGTAGTTATGTTCTGGACTCATAGAGGATAGCCAGTTGTAAGTGTTTTAATAATTCGATTTCGAGGGAACCAAATGTATTGAATGACAAACATGTAGCTAACTGACTGACACACATGGTAACTAATGTACCACTTTTCAGTGTTGCCTATGAGGGTGTGGGGGAAGAGTCTGAGCCGAATGATACACACCATAAAGTGTAGGTGGTGACATGTGTATCTAGGTCATCCCCTTTTTTCCCTTCGAAGTTCGGAATATCTGCATATATCTTGTGTGGTATAGGAGGCCAATGTAATAAGAGATTTATGGGTTCATTAGTAAGATTATATAGATATGGGATATCTATCATTTTCAAAAATGGCAGAGTTGTGGGTGCCCCTTAATCTTACCAAGGTGGTTTTGGGTGAGTTGAAGTACTTGGGAGTCCCCACATTAAGGTGTTTCCAAGAGGATACATGAGATTCATTGGATAAGAAGTTCCTGGTTGTGGTGGTGTCGGAATTTAAGGTGGTGGTATGTATGGGATATTATGCTTTGGGGAAAAAGACTGGTTTTCGTGAGGATAGTAATTTCCCCCTTGAGTCCATTGAGGTTGACGAATGGGTGCCCTAATGGATGCAGTGCAACTTGGTTGTGGGATGCTAAAACCCACATTGTTGGAAATTAGCACATGAATAACATCAAGGTAGTGACCACTAGGAGGAGAAAATTCAATCAGCGATGAACCAGGTTTTTTATAGGTTGTTGGGATACTAAAATTCCCCCTACGAGTATATTCATGCTAGGAATATTTCCCCTATGAATTTGAGCTTAGGTTTTTAAACATAGCAATGGGTTCCAACCAAGAGGGTTATTGAAAGGGGCTAAGCTAGTAGCGCTACTAGGAGCAACAACTAGGGGTCTATGATTTGACATGAAAGGGGTGGGGACCAAGAGGTAATAGAATAAACTCATTACTGGTGTAAATAATTTTCTATGAATAGGTAGAATATGACTAGCAGGGTGACCAATCAATGGTGTAGAACTAACAATAGGTGGGGGAATTAATTGTGCAACAAAATTTTCCACAAGATATCAAGACCCACTAGTCTCCATGTGAATATTGGATGTGGGAATAGATGAAGACATGACATGTACACGTCCCATCTGGAGTAACACTGGTCCAAAAGGATCGAAAATGGGAGCATTTTAAGGAGGTACTACTCCTTCATTAAATAAGTCCTCAAGAAATATGGTCTCTTTGGAAGTGTTATGTGATTCAGTGTTGGACAGTAGAGGTTGATTTCTCGATGATGGAGAATATAGATCACCAAGGCTCAATATTTTTTCTATGGTGAGTGGATTAATACCTATTTGTCGTTGAGATAGACGATGAGGGTCGAATGTTGCCACAGAAAAATATATTCTATTGAAAAAAAATAAAGTGATATTTTTATAGTTTCATTGATAACAAAACAACACCTAAAAATAAAAAAAATACTCTAAAAGACAATCAAAAAGCAACCCAAGGATATAACTCTATTTGAAAACCACCACTCAGTATAGATGAAACACAGTATTGCAATGTCTAAAAGGGAGAGATGACCAAATATATTATTACGTTTACTCCTAAGTTGTGCTCGAACCTCATATTAAGGGGCCAGGTACTCTCATGAAGGTGAGTAGGTTCATCATTTTAGGTACCAAGGTAGCTCACCCTAATCACCTTGTTTTCGTACCTCAAATATAGCCACTAAGGTTACATCAAATCATAGACACCACCAAGGGGGGACATTGTCATGGAAAATATGTTGTATAGGCACGACACCTGAGTCCATGTATCAGCTCCAATATCTTCGAGTGGATCCCCAATATACTGAATACCCATTGTAAATGAAATCAAAGTTGGGAAACCTTCTCTCACACTCCAATTTTGTCTTGTGCTTAACTTCTTTTTTATGAAAACAGTCCTGGATGATATGGGTGCAAAAACATTTTACTCTCTTTAATGACACTAGTTTTCAGTTTCGTGCTCTTGGGAAGTTTACTCACCACTCACTTACCCAATATACTAGCTTAAACTAATCTATGTGTATGCTCAAAAAAGATTTGTTGATTACTGTTATTATGTGTTTGCTTTTATGTGACCTTGTATTAGTTTCTTCAAATGGGATGTTCACGTGTGGAGTTTGATGTGACTCGAACACAATCCATGAAGAAAAATGCTTTACCTTTTTCATTTTATGAAAGAGATTATTACAAGGAGAGGTTATCTATACATCATTTTAGTAATGCACATCCAAAATGCAGTCCAAACACATACAAAAAATGCAGACATACAATTCTCTCTAAAAACTAACCCAATATATACAAAATCAAACCAGCTAAAATAAAAAGCTAAATAAAATTTTGTTTTAATTTTTTTATGAACAACAAATTCACTTAATATATTTTCCTACAAAGAAAAATGATAATACAAAAAGGAAACCAAACACAATGCACAGTTTCATATCCTAAAGGGAGACTACAGGAAACCTGTCAACCAAAGAATCAACAAGACTTGGTGGATACCAAGATATTTGTTGAATAACACTTCTCGAAAGGAAAAGGAGAGTGTTATAAGAAATACTAATGATTTTTCCATGAGACCGGGGAGCAATATAATTCCCTGGATTGCACATTTAGGGTGCATTACCGAGACAGAGGCTGCAAAAAGGGTCAGTTAGGGTCTAATCAAAATTTGTGAACAACAGAGGTGGTTTGGAAGCATACTCGGCAGTAATAATGGGAACAAAGAATAATAGTAAGGAATGGAGAGAAAGAGAGTTCTGGGAACTGAAATATCACAATCGGGAACTAATTAGTAGTCCCTAGTGAAGTCTTCTTTTTTTCTATACGTTTATTGCATGGGTGATTTTTGATGAAATACATGGGTGCTTCACTCAATAAACCTCTAAAATATCATGTGCGATCATAGAATATAAAAAAATACCCTTAATTTGAGTACATATTGGAAAATACCCCTAAAAATCATATTATTTAACCCCCTACCAATTTAACCCAATACACCTTCCCAATTTAAAAAGCCTCTAATTTCAATATTTATTGTAGGTATCCATTTTTTTATTAACATTTTTTATGCCCATTTATATTTTCTCATTAACTTTGAGCTCCATTTTTCATACCTGCCAATATAAAAACCCTTTATCCCTTATATATCCCCCAATATATTATGTCATTTTTCCCTCATTATATATCCCCCAATATGAACCCACGTGCTATGGTATTGCTCTTGCAGTCAAGCCCCTATGGTGAAATACCCTCTTGAGTCTTCCAAGGACACAAGGAAGACTATTTGTGATTGAAAAACCAAGGGGATAATAGTTACCTTAGTCCTTCATGTAGCCCACCTAGAGATCTCAGTGTGGCAAAGTGGAAGACCTCTCTACCAGCTCCCATATTATAACTTGCACATAAACAAGACATATTGTAATCTTGATAGCATATGAACCTTGAAAATAAAAGAATTAATATAGAGGAGAATATAACATACCATGCATCTAATATACTTATCAAGTGTGGCATTGAACCAACATGCAAAGAAATACAATCTCAACATCATCAAGTAGACAAAATAGAAACAAATCTACGTTATCTGATAGAAAAAGGATTATTACAACCATTTTGGCTAAATAAATACTCCTATATTCCTTCATCCCCACTCTCTCTTTCTCTCTAACTTCTTTGAAACATAAAAATTATTGAGCTCTTCAAATTTTTGACAACTATTAGACCTTCGTTACAATGACCGAGCCTCCAATTTATAGATCGAGAGAGGCTCATCATTTCCAATTCCTTGAAGAGTTCCAATGAGGCAAGAGCTAGGAAATTTCCTTGCTTTATTGTTGTTTCGATGCCCATGTGTCTTAGATAGGAGTAGAAATATCCCAAGTGAGGATTGAGGCATAGGTTTCCTACTTTTTGAGTTGGCAGTTGAGTGGAAAGTGGGATGTGAATCATTAAACTCATGTTTTGACCTCCAAAACTTATGGAAATATATTAACGCTTCGCTTTAGCAAACAAAATCGTTAACGTAAGGAATAACGCTTTCTTCTGAAAGTTTGGAAGTGTTATATCTCCTTTATATTTTTTCTGGGGTGCATTACCTTGGAAGATTGGCTTGTGGCTTAGGTATTTCTTCCAACTAAAGTGTCCTTCTCCTTTGAGTTGATGAGGCGGTCATTTTGTTTTATAATATATACTGAGGAGATGTGTGAGGGAAGAGGAGGTATTTGGCATCCTCTCTCCATGCGTTGATGGAAATTTTGGAGGCGACTTTGTTACTAAAAGGAAAACTTTAAAATTTGTACAAGCAAGTTCGTATTGTCTCATGTTACATCGATATGTAAGGAGGTACACCACTAGGTGTGATGAGTGACAAAGGATGGTAAGCCCACATCTAAGGATAAAATTCCCCTACAAACTAAACTAACTCTAGATCAATTTGATAAGTGGGGCATATATTTCATTGGGCACATTGATCTCCCATTGGGAAAGAAGAAGTATATCATTATCTGCACTGATTACCTACCTAAATGGGCTGATACAAAGGAAGTTAAGGCAAAAAATGAGTAGAAGGTGGTTGAGTTTCTGAGGGATAACATCTTCTACAATTTTGGTTTTGCAAGAGTATTGGTCACTGATCAAGGAACAAAATTCACATAAAATATGATCAAATATCTCATGAGGAAGCACCACATCAAGGATGGGAAATCTAATTCCTATCACCCTCAGGAAAATGGGAAAGTGGAGTTCAGAATTATAGAATGGAGAAAATTTTGACCATGGTTGTTAGCAACAATATAATGGATTAGGTAGACAAACTTGTAGAATCCACTTGGGCCTACAACATCACCTCGAACACTACCACTGGATTTACTCCATTCGAGCTATTCTATGGGCAAAGGGGCCTACTATCCATTGAATTTGAATACAATACCTTAAGGATGGAGTCTCAATTAGACTTGGAATTCATTGTAGAACAAAAACATATAACTCTCCAACTGAATGGTTTAGATGAATTCAAGCTGCAATATCTCCTGCAAATTGAGGTAACATAGCTAAAAGGTAATGTTTGGCATGACAAACAAATTAGGGAGAAGAGATGTGAGGAAGGTGTTTGGGACCTACTGTATGATTCCAGATTCAAATATTTCAATGGAAATTTAATGAAAATATGGTAGGGTCCCTATATAGTGGAAATTTTTCATGAGAATGGGTTTGTCCAAATCAGAACAATTTATGAGGAAGGTATTCCCTTATTTGTCAATGGTTACATGTTGTTGTTGTATAAAAGAACCTTTTCCAAGGAATATTTTATTAGTTCAATAAAAAAATAATTGAATGTGATTGGGAGGCTCACATCCCTCAATCCATAAAGCTTCCAAAAAAAGGAAAAAATAAAATTGAAGGACCAAGATGAAAACCTCCATGAGGCATTTAAGGCCATATCTACGGTTGAAAATGTCTGTGAGGAAACCCAAGAGAAAAAGGAAAAAATGAAAGAAAAGAAAAACAATAATACAAAAGCAAGTAAAATAATATGAAAATATCCCTAGGTGAAAATTTCCTCTAAGGCGCCTAGGGTAGGCATGCGGGTTCAAAACCTGTCTAGAGGAAGTGTGCATGTCGCAAAAAAAGACAAAAAATAACACACAAGGAAGGAGTCCTTGCATCAAATTTTCTAACATTTCTCTTTTGCATGAAACAAGATAGTCAAAACAAAAATGTTTAAAGAACATGTTCCACAGACATTTCCTCCATATTTCCCAACCATTCATTGCATTTTCATCATCTTCCTCCACCTCCCTACCTCTCTCCAACATCTAGCCACAAATTGAACCATGTTTTGCCTCATTTTCGAAGTGCTATATGATTGTTCTAAACAGCTACACTGTAGCCCTGAATTTCTATAGGAGATACATAAAATCCTACAAGAGGGAGATCCATTTGGAAAATGGGGCCTTTTACCCACCACTTCGTGGGTGATATATCTAGGAGAATTTTTTCTCCATGATGGACCTCAATCAAAAACCAACATCCCCTTGCAGCCTTTTTCTAGCTTGTTGTGCCTTTTTCCACACGCTGAGGGACCCATGTGGTCCCTCTCCTATATTTAGTGATCATATGTTTGATGGTAGGCCTACTAAATATAAAGGTATGTCTTTTCATTTGGTAATTTAGTATTGGGTTTACTTATCGTGGATACTTCTAGGCATGCATTTATTGGGTGATTTGTTAGAAAATTATATATTATAGAGTAATGAAACATGTAAAATATGTGGAAAACATAAGCACACAAGACACATAAAATGAGAGAGACACTTATATACATGGTTCACCCAGTTTGGGCCACATCCACCCCGATCAACCAGTCCTTCCATTCTATTATCCAGCAAAATGAAGAGACACAACCTAAAGTAGATCTACTGTAATATCCTCTATTCTCTCTTACATACTCCTTATCTGTTTCTCACTCTGTGAATCCACATACAATACACAGCCATAATACAATACCCTCATACAAGCGAGGGGTTTCCTTCCAGGGCAAAAAAACCTAAACTAAACATAACTTCTACCGTCAGATAATCTACCTAATGAACGACCTAGATTGACTAGAAATTACTATACTTTTACAAGGCAATTTTACATCTGTTTTTAGCTTCAGGGGCATTGCCCCCGAAACCCCCCACCAGGGGGGGGGGGGCTCCATAAAGTCATAGCTGCCCCTCCTGGACCCCCCAGGTAGCGTTTAATTTTGGGTGGCATTTCCACCCCATTAAGGTACAGGGGTCCAATGCTGTGATACAAAATAAACAAGATAATCAGGCTCCACACCCCACACGATTTGGCGGAAAGAGTGGGCTTAGTTTTTTTTTTTACCCCTTGATCTCTTTTGGTGCTACCCCTACATCTTAGTAGTGTGGGATCTTCTCTATTAACCATTTTCTTTAGGGTGGTACTACTTAGGAAACCCCAACTTTGGGTGCATGGTCCTACTCATTTATCTGCATATGATACTTCCCTTTCATTCACTATACTGTCATTCATCATCTCTCCAACCTCAGTCCACATAGCCCCCATGGGTCAACATATGGTCATCCTCCCTATCCCCTTGCCCCCACCTTGGTTCAACCCTTAAATTATGCATGAGAGGTTGAAGCATCTAAAAGAAAAAGGAAAAGAATAATTTCACACACTCAATAGGTAATTGTACCACAAAATGTAGAAGATGGCAGGGACAAAAAATAATTATCACATTGTCAAAATCCAATACATGATCTATGCCGCATACCCATGGCCTTCATCCTAGTTCCATATGTCGTAGATGAGCTTCATTTGTCATTCATGAACCAATGATTGTCCCAAACTGTGGAGGCTAATGAGAAACCTTACCTTAAAGGGGTAATCAATGTGATATTTGACATATCATGCTATTATCCTTGAGCCTCAAGTAATTAATTAAAGAAAATTCATAAAAGGAAAAAGGAATATAAATAAAGGTGGAAAAATCAATGTTGGCACACCTCATGTACCATGATTGCTTCCTGCTACACATTATATACCCTGGTGTGGGATTACCCTCATCCGGAGGTCCCTTTGCCCCAATATGTGGCCTAGGATTTCCCCTCCCATTCCCTACTTTGTTTCACTTATTTATCACTTAGCACCCCCATTCAAAGGATGTACCATGGAATTTCTATCCCCTTTAAGGGTTGAAACGACTTAATAAGGTATATGGAAAGCACACTTTGGAGCATGAAGACACTACCACATGCCATGTCCCATTATGAAAGGGCATGCCATTTTTAAGTGCCCACTTTGTTAACCATGATTTGTAAGCTCTTTTACACAATTACTCTAATGACTGGTTATATTGGAAGCCTAAGGGACACATTGGATCTTATACAGGATTGCAGGAGGTTTCTATTTTGGTTTCATCTCTCTATAAAAGGTCTTAACCCCCAAAGGGATACATTGGCACATATAGAGTGTGAATATATATCCATGGGCCCCCACAACAATATACAACACTTCAGGACTCCCCATCATTGTTCAGAGAGTGCTAGCGATCCATTTTTTGGATGATGATGATGTGCTTGGTACACTATGCTCAGTAGGCCCCATATGAGCCCCAAACAATTGGAAGGTGTCCCAAGACTTTTACGATGTCATGGTAGCATTCATTCCATCACTCGAGCCCTTTTAGAGGATTTACAAGAATCTTCGATTCATATCGAGACCCATGGGGTAATTTAGGTACCCCAACACCCAATGAGTGCACCATGGGTATAATAATTGGAGAAAAATGGGCCACCACCTTGTCCATCATATTTTGAGGTTTTTATTCCTCATTATGGAAATTTATGATATTATTATTCCTTTAGAGGGCCCCACGACATGTACATATTATTATTTGTCCCCTTGAGAGGCTTATTTTTCCATTTATGAGCTACTTTGGTGGGCTTGTCACCAATAAGGGTTTTATTTGCACATTATTTTATTATTAGGGGCTAATGTAGGCTCATAGGCTAATCCTAACTCCTAAAAGGGGTATAATTGATGTTAGTTGGATTCATTTCTATGATCACTTCACTTGGGATCTCTCTATATTTAGAGAACTTCAAACTTTTTATTAGAGGATTATTTTAGATAAATGGATGAACTTTGGTGTATGGATTGGGACCATTTCTATCTCGGAGCTTAACTTTTCTCTAATGTGATGCTAGTTGGATACACTCTCTATCAATGTAACTGCATTGTTATGATATATTTTTGTTGATGCATACTGTTCAACTTTTCTATAATTAGGGATACTTGTTGCAAGATAGAAATGTGGAATTAAGTTTATGTTTAGCTCGTTTAATGTATGGGCCATCGTTAGATGAATGGAATATCCCAAAGGTTGTATTACCTTGCAATATTTTCATGAAGTATAAATGCTTTAATGTCACTTTTATTCTTTTTCACTTAACATTAGGCCAAGTTGAATTTCCAAGCCCCCTTGATCAAGAAATTAAATTCTCAATCATAATCATCCTTGAATCCATATATCCAAGGGAAGGTGGCACTAGTCGCTAAAAAATGTGGTCATCTTCCCCTTTCTTTTTCACTTTTTCTGCTTTTCCCTGCATCTATCCTAGATAAGTCACATAGGGCATCAATTTCCTGTGAATTCACTGATAGGAAAAAATTTATCTGCTAGCTTATACTACAATGGTGGATCCCCTCCCTCTCCTTTGAACTTGAGGCAATTCCAATGGTGGAATCTCCAAGAATCCCAATCCCTAGCTCTAGGACCATGTTTTTACTAAGACCCAATGATTCACCCTAGTAGGGTCAATTTGAAATTTTGAAGAAAAAATTTATTGTCTGATACTTTCCTCTCACCTTGTCAAGGATAGGAACATCATTGGTTGTCGTGTTCCATCCCCGAACCTCACTTGGGTCTACTCGGTGCCATATAGTCCCGATTTATATCAAAGACTAATCATCAAGGGATTTATGGAAAACTAAGTTCATATAGGATTTTAAGGATCATGAAGTACCTCTGCAAGTTGTATCCTTCTCGCTTATCTTCACTCCTTCTCCCTTGGAAGGGAATTCCCTTGCTTAAAGAGCAAGAAAAAACCATTTCTTCACCTTCTCATTAGGAAAGGTTTATTGGGATCACTTCATACTTATACATTGAGATATCTTTTATAACTACCTTCCCAAAAGAGTCATGACTCCTCCCACCATTGAAATTATGTAAAGAGTAGGGAATCTTAACCAGGTGACAATGGGCTAAGCCTCTACAGTTTCCCTTAGCCTAGAAATTTCCCTATTAGGAGCCCCTTTAGGCGCCATGTTGTTTTTAGTGGTGACATTTCTGGCGTCATTTCCAGGGACCCGAAACATGTTTTTTTTCCCAATACAACATAATGACATAACATTATGAGTGACTCCATTATAATAATGAAGCTATAGTTCTTCATTGAACTTTAAGGTCAATTATTTTAGGGTGAAGCAAGTCTTTTTCTAGGCATATTCAAATTCACCCTGGCGACTCCTACATATTATTAATGTATATCTCAAATAGGTATTTTTTCTTTGATAAATTTCCCTCTTTGGACATCGTTATCATCCCTGGGAGCCCTAATCATCTTGAATAAAGGATGGTTTTTCATGTGCATGTGTTTCATGGTGACCCACTCTCCACAACTGACCATGTATAAAAATTTAAAGCACATACCTCAAGAGAGAAAGTGGTTCACCAAGATGTCCTTATGCTATTGTTCATGGGATATCTGGGTGGTCATAACTCATGGTTACATGATCATGAACCTAAGAGAATATCATCTATTGGGGATTTCATAGATGCATTTATTACTCACTTTCAGGTATACTCTATATTAAGCATCCAAGAAGAAGCCTTCATTGAGCGTCCTCAAGACATTGAGAGTCCAAGTAGTGATAAGGTAGACAATTCCTCCTGTGGTCCACATGATGAAAAGGATGATTTTGAGAACACATGTATTGGGAGGGATAAATATATGGAAGGTGAAGTTGAGACTAACCATACCTTTCTCAAGGATATTAATTTTGATGATTCTCCTTTTGAGAACCTTGAGGAAGGTGATCCGATTATCCCCTTAGAGGATGACATTGGAAATTACTTCCACATTGAAAAGGGGAAATGGAAAATTGTTTGTCCTTAATTTGATTGTTCTCCCATTTACGACAACAACAAGGATGGTGAGGATGACATTATTTCTCCCTTTCTCTTGGGCACTATTTAAGATGACATATCCATTGGTACTATTGCCAATGAGAATATTTATTTTCCTTTCATAAAGAGTGGTAGTGGGAAGTGATCAATTTTATTTTTAGGAGAGATCCAATATTTGATACTAAGGAGAGTGAGAGGGCTCCTACATCTTTGAAGTATGATTCTATGTTCAAATCACTTTACGCTTTAGAGTATGATGTTAGGGAAGAAAGATCCGTTGAATGCAATACTTCATTCTCCCTTTTTCCTATTGGTCATCATTTTGATTCTTCATTAAGTGATTCCCTCACCTCCTGTCACATGATCCAACTTGGAAATAATCTCTTTCCCCCTTCCAAGCATAGTGTCAAGGATGAGCCCCTCATTTATTATACTTTATCTACTTCAACACCCCATTAGGATAATGATTAATCTGTAATATCCCCATTTAAGTGTCATCCTCATGGGAAAAATGATTTTGTTTCTCCATCTCATCATTATCCCTATCCTACTAATCATCACCCTATGGAAGCCATAAAATATGACATAAATCGTAAAGACCATCATAGAAATAATATGCTTGAGATTTCCATTCATCAAAATTTTATGAGCCTAATCATTGACATCTCTATATTCTGGTTAGAGGAAAGGATCACATGGACTTGATTACAACCTTTTCTTACCTCTTCTTACATAATCATCCATCTGTGGGCATCCTGTTCCTCTACCTCCCACCAGCCTTATCATCCATGTGAGTATGTCCACATTCACTTTCACATTTGCTACATGGGTAGTCATATAGGTTGGTATATTTCTGTTAGTTTGATGATATGTTGATTGCACTACATTTATGATTATAGTTAGTATTATTTTCGTACCATAGGCATGTCAAGGTAGGATGCATTGCATGTTGGTTTTCTATATTAGAATTAATCAAATATGATATATTTCATGATAGATTAGATACATTTTGATAAAAATTTCATATTTTATTACTTTTTTTATTTTATGAGCTAACATTAAGCATGGGTGATCATAGCACACTATGAAAAGCATGTTTCCTCATGGCCTTGATATTTGAAATGTGTAGATAACAAGTATAAAGTGACCAAGATATTTTCGGAGTTCTCGTGACCTCCTATTCGAGTTCCCTTTCCCCCTTCTTCGAGAGATCACGTCCTAGTTGGAGCGAGATGTTACCCACCATTTCGTGGCTAATATACCTAGAAGAAATGCTTCTCCATGATTGACATCATCCAGCAACTAACAACCCCTTGCATCCTCCTTGTAGATCGTTGTGCCATTTCTGCACCACCTAGCCCATCCATTGGTCCCTCACCCATCAGTATTGATCATATATTTTAAGGTGGCCATCCAAAATCTAAAGGCATGTCTTGTCATTTGGTAATTGATTATTGAGCTTACTTATAATGGATACTTCAGGGCATGGATTGATGGGGAAATTTGGTGGAATGAGTGAGTTAGTTTGTGCTCTTATGCCCTTGATATTTTTTGGTATTACCCTTGCATATTAGTCCTATGGGATATCCTTCATTTACCATTTATTTATAAGGTGGTACTACATGTGAAACCTTGAATTTGGCTTTGTGGTCCCACTCCTTTATTCACATATGTTACTCCCCTTCCACTCACTATACCTCGTTCATGATTTCTCCCACCTGGTTCCACATAGCCCCCATGGGTCCACATAGGTTCAACATTCCTATCCCATTTCCCCCACCTTGGGTCGGGTCTAGAATGATGCCGCATAGATTTAAGTAGCTAAAATAAAAAGAAAAAGCATAATTGGCCACATTTAATAGGAAATTGTGCCACAAAATGAAAAATATGGTTAGGACAAAAAATAATAAGCACGTTCACAAAAGCCTATACATGAGCTTTTCCCCATACCCATGGCCATCACCCTATTTCCATAGGCCTTGCATGAGCTTAATTTTTCATTTAGGAACCCATGATTGTCCCAATCCCTGGAGGGCAATGAAAAACCCTAACTTAAAGGGGTTTCCACTACTATATTCGACACATCATACTCTTATCCTTGAGACCCGAGTAGTTGATTAAAGAAAATTCATAAAACGAAAATGAAATATAAATAAGTGTGGAAAAATGTGTAGGGTATATTCCTCCTACACATTATATACCCTATAGTGCGCTACCCCTTACCTAGTTACCCATATGCCTTGATATGTATCCTAGGATTTACCCTCTCATTCCATACTCCATCTCACTTATTCATGACTTGCCACCCCAATTCAATGTATGTACCATGGACTTCCTATTCCCTTTAAGGGTTGAAACCACTTAATAAGGTACATGGCTAACCCACTTTCAAGTACGGAGACTATTTAGGTATAAAAGGTGTCTTTTGAATGCCTATTTATCCTACATTAATTATCAATCCACGTACAATTTTTTATTTCAAGAGTGTACTCTGTCTGAGGCTGCAATTCAATCTAAGAGTAATGCCTTGCAATATGTAGTACAGTGTTGTAAATACAAGAGTAAACAGATTCTTGGAAACGAAATCTAACTTCAATGACATGAACTTAAATGCTTTGAAACCCAATCATTCACTCAGTAAACATCAGTCAAGGATGTAGTAATGATAACTCTTTCATTTAGAAACTGATTGAATTAAAATCAAATGAAAACAAGATAATCAATCTAACAATGAAGGTAGCAATAACTAGATGTCCTTTACAGTTGATGACCTCGCATTAAAACAACTAAATGAAAATGGAAATTAAACTAAATCATTAATGCTACTAATGAAAGTGAACTATGCAAGTTCTCAAAAGCAAAACCAAACTCTCTGTAGACTGTAAAATAATGAATTGAAATGGACAGGAAATCTGGAATTGAATAGCAATGTAAATGAACAACAAACTCTAACTAGAAGAATTGAACAACAAAATCTATTAAGCTGCACATCCCGTCGAAAACAAACTCTCTTAATTAGCAATCTAAAATGAACAGCGATCAAACAAAACAACAAAATGGAACAGCAACTAAAAAAGAACATCAAATACTGAAGAGCAAAGATCTATTAAAGCATAACAAGATAAATGATACAGGAATTAAGATTCTTGTTAGAATGGAACAACAATGCAATTCCTCAATGTAACACACCGATATCAATAGACAATTAAAAAATAAACTAATTAACATGAAAATTGTAATAAAAGAAAATACAAACTGTCACACAATGATAATTGAAAGATAATAATACAGATGGTAAGTGGTTCCATTAAGGCCGGGTCCTTTGCCGCTAGTGGAGCACTGCCGAGCTACTCCATAGTTAAGTGATGGAACGGTAAATAAATAATGTATCAATCATTCATAACATCGTTTAAAAATAGTCGTACTCTGTTTTCATTAATAAGAGTCGATGAACAATTCTGAAAATTACAACAGGAAAATCTCTCCCTAATGGCAATACATGATATCCTTTTATAATCAGAAAGAGAAGAAAGTAAATAGTAAATTTGATCCCTCAATGTCCCCAACAACTTGATCAGCAAGAAAATATATTTTCATCAATCATTCAATAGGAACAAGTCAAATTTGGTATTGCAACTAGAAGAACTTGGAAAACGGTCACAATAGCGAATTGGGGAAAGTCATCCTCAGAGAAACTTCTGTTTCGCTTAATACGAGCCGAATTTGGGCAAACCGTTCTTTACTAAACTTAATTCGTTCCATTCTAGACAAAACCCATGTTTCGTATTTTCCATATGCTTCTCCATTTGCCCATAATTTCCAATGCAAAACTGTCACTTCTTATTCCAGCGAATTTCTGAGTTGGAATGTTGAATGATGTGTTGGAGATCAAATATGCAATCTAGAAAATATCTTGGAGGCTAAAGTGGTGAGTGATGTTACAAAAAAATTATTAATAAACCATCATTGATAAAATCATGCATAATAATCATCAATTTATTAAAAAGAAAGGAGAAGAAATAATATTTATCCATAAGAGCATAAATAATCATAAAATGGAATTATATGATAAATTATGATAAATAACATGATAAAGAAGAGTATAAATGGATGAAATAGGTATTAAAAAGTGATAATAATAATGACATATTAGCGGCCCAACACACCCCCAAACTGAATATATTGCACACACTCATGCAACCCAGAACTGAATATATTGCATGTCCTCATGCAACCGAAAGACAAAACCCATGTGTTAACCAAGAAAAAGAAATTTCCATCCCAACTTATGAAATGGATGGAACAAATGATTTTTTTTCCACAAATAATGAATATTCAATTTTAGCAATCTTGATGAACGTGTAACAATTTTTACAGTTGAAGTTCAACTATATGTATATGAAGTTGCAGAAAAATGTGATATAAGTAACAACAAACTTCATGAACCGTTTTCTCAAAAATCAGATCGTTTTGATGCATGGATCATGAGATATAAAAAAAATGGATGTAGATGATAGTGCATAATTTTCAAAATTTTATGAACTAATTTAGCGTGAAATTATTTGGATTTGTGTATTTTAATGATTCGTATTTGTTATCTAGAAATCAAAATAATTTAGTTCATAGTTTTAAAGATATATGCAAATCAATTTCTTCACTGTATAAAAATGAAATTTTATGCATTAAACGAGAAAGGAAGTTTAAAACATCCATCATGTGTAGCAATTCCTCCCCCAAACTGAAGAGTTAGCATGTTCTCATGCAAGGCTAGAAAACAAAGAGAGGTGGTTACTATAGTAGGTTGAAATCTATGCTTGGTGTAAAACAACATGGAATAAGGGAGGTGTTGAGAATGAATAAGAATATCAATGTATGATAAAGAATATTGCTGACATGGTCATAAGAAAGAAATGAAGGAAAGAAACACTCCCCCAAACTGAAAGATGGTATGTCTCTGAAAAATGGGAATTGATAAAGATGTGGAATGAATGATGATAAATAATGCTGAATGGATTTTCATGAAATTCTCCAAAATTTGTAATAAATTAGAAAGTTATGCTATTTTACCTCAACTGTTACCTCCAAAAAGAAAATGTGGAATGACATGTAGGAACTGGCATTTGTTGAAGCTGATGTAGGCTAAGCAGATACTGAAAGTGGTGCAAAAGGTGGAAGCCATGCAAGCACATCATGTCTGAAGAATTGTGCGCGTTTGTAGGTTGCATGAGCCTTTGCTGCTACTTGCAATAGTGTGGTCATACTGCGAATATAATTTTCAATACATACTGGTTTTACTCTTGTAAACAAATCAAGATTCTGCATGCAATTTTCTTGAATCCACAGTGTTGATTTTGAAGAGAAACAGATAAGATGTATGCCAAAAGTTCAATTAGAAAATATTTTGTAGAAATGTAGTATGAATATTGGGATTTGACCGACATGCAGGCATATTTAATGGGCATCCGTGCCCCCCCTGAAAGATGATAGGTTGCCCTCGACCAACAAATAGAAGAGCAGCGTACTACACAACAATTGTATGGCATGGAAAGGCATACATTCTTATGATATGATCAACAAATTATCGCATTACTGAAATTAATGCATATTTTGAAATCATGAGTAGATATGGAAATGTTTATGTAATTATTCGAAAATAAGAGAAAATGACAGCTGATTTGAAAAAAAGTACTTATGTGGTCATTATCCACATAAACCATTATGATCGATTTATAAATAAATTTCATGCATAAGAGGTTTCGAACAAATGGTTTAGGAGCATACTCTCATTTGATATTAGATAAATATATAAGAAAAGGGTATATAATTATTATTGATTTGTGAAAAATATGACTCCAATACCATCAGCACAGCTTTGTTGCCCACAGGTGTCTATAACATTGACAAAGTTGTTTTCTCACCCTTGGAACCATTATCCTTTATTTATGCCTTGGAAAGTGCTGTGTGATGTCATGATGGAGGGCACTATGCTAGCTTGGGAAGTAGATGAATCACAATGCCATTCACCAAAAAGGAGTGAAAGGTGGGTAGGCCGGCTCGTGATGAGACCTCATGTTCCAAGGATTTTTAATTTTTCTGAGTTGTCCATTGGATCATATCCCTAGTGTGGTGGCCATAATGGGAATGCCACTTGACTGCTCCCTTATGATCATGGTAGGTTAGCTCTTGATGAGACTCCCTATCCTCCATCTGCCATATCATAGAATTGCTCGTAATCATATAGATATTTTTCCTTCTTTTTTTATGTAGCACTTCCCTATTTATGTATACAGGATGGTTCAACACTCCTTAAGAGTAGGTATGGTGGAATAAAGTCTGAACATCTCAATAGAGAAAGTATGTTCTTATTCTTATTCAATAAAAAAAAAATCAAAGAGAGTTATGAAGATTTAGGGAAGAACCAACATGATAAAGATAACCGATCATATTAATTTTAGTGAAAATAAAGACAACAAAGTGATATAGATGGTTGTGTCCTTTCCTTTTCTTATCACTACAAAACAATTTCTTGAAAACTACAATTTCTCTTGATTTTATGATTTCTGTAACCTCTAATTTTTGTGTCCTTACATAAATTGTATGTTTTCCTTTAAAAGAGTCATGAAGAATTCACAAAAATCCTCAAAATGTTGTTCTAAAACAAGAAAAATACACTAAAAAAATGTTGTTCCTTAGATAGAGCAGTTGTTGTTCCTTAAGAGGAATAGCAAAAACAATCTGCCAAAATGTTGTTCCTTTTGAAAGGAACAGCAGAAAAAATTTGAAAAAGGATGTTGTTCCTTTTGAAAGGAACAACAAAAACAATCTGTGGAAATTTTGTTCCTTTGAAAAGGGACAACAAAAACAGTCGGCAAAAAAACATGTTATTCCTTTTGAAAGGACCAGCAAAAACAAGTGGAAAACGTGTTGTTCCTTTTGAAAAGAACAACAAAATTGTTGTTCCTTTTGAAAGGAACAACAAAAATAATTAACGGAAATGTTGTTCCTTTTGAAAGGAACAACAAAAAAAAACACACAAACACACTATTTCTTAAGAGGAACAACTGTTGTTCCTTAAGAGGAACACCAAACAAATATAAGCACACAATATTTTTGTTCCTTAAGAGGGACGGCTATTGTTCCTTAAGAGGAACAACAATTGTTCCTTAAGAGGAACAACATGAAAAATAAAGGCACACAAAAAAGTGTTGTTCCTTATAGGGAACAACAAAGAAAATGCACGCAGAAATTTCTGTAGGGAATAGTAAAGGAAAAAAAATAGAGAAAAAATAAAACTAATGTACAATCCATTGTCAAGCAAATCCAATCAAATAGAAAGACAAATTTATGTACAGGTTTGAAGAAAAAGTAATTTTTTACAGAATTGGTTCTGCCGAAGAATTGCCTTATGAAATTTGCATGGTGGGGTCCTTATTGTTCAATTTCCAATGGAGCGGAAACTACAATTTGAAGGGATCAACACCTGAAACACAAAAAAATAAATGAATTCAGAAAAGAAACACCACTTTATTAGGTTACAACAGCTATGATGTTATTTCTTAAGGGAATATCAATCTGTTAATAGAAAAAAATGATATTTTTGAAAAATGTTTTCGCAGCAGTGACATGAATCTTCAAATGGAAACAATTTCTTCATTTTTTCTGTTATGAATCTGTTAAATAATCAACTAGATGAAATTCCCTTGTTTTACTAAAATTTCTTTCAAGAATTGCTCATCCATAAATTGACCTTCTTTATTCTCCTAAGACCTGCAAAAAAACGAGTGTCTACTTGTAATAAAACATTAAATCATGGAGAAAGAGAGGTGATTGGGCTCCCCTAATCCAATAACTATGAAAAAAAAAAGTAGCTACTCTGCAAAACAAATCCATAGAAAAATAAAACAAATTGTATTTGTCACCTGCGGGAGAGTAGTGGTCGACCATACTAACCAACAGTGTTTTAATCATACCTTATTTGTTTTTGGTCCAATTTGAGTGATTCCAAAGATAAATGAGAGCTAATTAAAATTTATATCTCCAGTAGAAATAGGTTTTAAGAATTCAATGCTATAATATGTCAATTTTACTTAGAACGACCTGCATAATAGAGTCATTTTTTATTTTCCAGCTCAGACCAACAGTTGATATTTCAAGCATAAATTATTCGTTTGATGATGGATTTAGTTGATTCAAATTGGAAATGAAATTAGATTCATTTATTGATATCCAATAGATATATGTTTTGAAGACAAGAAGAATGATGGGTCAAATACGCTAGTGAACAACCGAGAAAATAAAGTTTCAAAAGTGCTGATTTATGATAAGCAGTCAATATTTTTGTCCTAAATTCCTCATACAATATCAAAATAAAGTGATTAAAATTGAATTTTAAACTAGATTCATATAGGAATATATGATAGAAACAGGTTTTAAAAATATAGTCATTTAGGCCTCCAAAAAATGATTGTCCCAACTCTATTCCTGAGCTGCCTACTAGATGCCCTGTCAATGTTTTGGTTATAAGTTTTTCATTTCAAATCCAAATTGAGTGATTCAAACTAGGTTGAAAAGTAGACATCAAGGGCTACTTAGGATATAATTTTTTTTTAAATTATTCACTTTTTTTCCCTCAAAACATGACTGTCCCAGCTCTATTTTCAAAAATTTCATCAAGCCCGCAAGCCAAAAAATATGATATTCAAAAACATTTTCGATATTGGTGATAAAAATGAATATAAGTGTTTGTAGAATTTATGTTTTCAATATAATGCATCTACATACACAAATAAATTAAAATATTTATCATCGATGTTGATTTCGACAGTGTGTTGCAACAAAAACAACTATTTTTACAAAAAATAAAAAATAAAAATGTGTTTATTTTATTTCCTTATTTATTTTATTTTTTCACTAGTCTACTCTGATTTGGAAAATGAATATGATTACGTATAATAGTATTTTCAGTGTAACAATTTTTGAAATAAGGCTTCTATTATGTACATACCCAAATTTCAAAAATGCATGTTAATAAAAATTAGGGTATGAGGAGCCAACTTCCCTTGAAAAGATGGTGCCAAAAATTGTTGAAGCAAGGAGTGATGCTGCAAAAAAATGGAGTGAAACCAATCTTCAATATATCCCTTACTTTCTTGATTTCCCATAACCATCATATCATGAAGTTCTTGAGTGTTTAAAATGGCTTGTTGATGCAGGCTAGAAGAAACCTCATTTTTTTCCATAACATCTACAATTTTTGGATTTGATACATTCTGAATCTCAGTATATTTTTTCTCCAATGGTGCATATGAGATAGAATGCGTGGGAAGGGTGGAAAAATTTTGCAGTTCAATACTGTAAGCATGTTGTATTGATTTATTATGGTGAGGGTGTGGAATGAGTTGAGCAGGAAATTGTGTAGGGAATGGAGCATTTTGATGATGTAGTTGATTGGATTGAATGGATGATTTTGATAGGAAAGAAAGATGTTATAGAAGAGCTGGAAGATGTGTTTGTGCTACAATATGAGGGAGAGAAGTCATGAAATCATAAGATGAACCATGCCAAGCTTGTAGACAAGATTAGTGCTAGTTATATTGAGATTGGCATAGCTGCCCTAACATATGAATATTCCATAATGGATTATGCAAGTAAGAGAATGGAGAGGAAGTGTTTTGAACCATACCTATAGGCCACAATTTCCATGGTTTTGACCCTGTTGCAGCTTCCCCATCTCTTTGATATGCTACTTCCATCCCAGATAAGGAAGAGTGAGTATCTATGGGATGTTGCTTTTGGTAATGAGGGAAAAACACTTCATCAAATTCTTGATTTTTCTGAACCTGCAAAGTATTCAATTGCAAATTTAGAGAGCTAGTAAAATAATATTTAAAATTTTCAAATAAAACATTGATTTAAGCTCTTATGTCTTTTGTTCTTGTAGTAATTTTGGAAAAGAAAGAAGAAACTTATCTAGAATTCTTACCAGCCTTGGAAATTCCTCTTGAATACATTATACACAATTCACAGAAATCATCATATGATAACTGAAAAAAATCACCTTTTCCTATCAGATTTAAGAGTTCTAAAAAATCATCTTTGATTCTTTTAAGAAGGAGTGTTTTCAAGATCTCCTTTTCTGAAAGCTTATGCTTTGGTTTTTGAAGGTTATATTGAAATCGCTCTACATAGTCCTCCAAGCTTTCATCTTTCCCTTGTATCATACTGAAAATATCTTCATTGGATTTGTAGTAGTCTTTGTACTTCTTCAAGAATATGTTCTTCATGTCCTTCCATGTTTGGATGCAGTTCCCACCTAGGCTCATGAACCATTAGAGAGCTGCTCCTTTTAGAGTAAGAGGAAACACTTTAAACCTTTGATCATTATTATAATAATCATATCCTCTACAAATTGTTTCAAACTCAAATAAGAATGTGTCTGGTTCTTCATTTTTCAAACCATGAAAATTTGGTAGAGACGATGGGGGAGTTATGTGTATTTGTGTCACTCCTCCAAGATCTTTGATAGGGAATTCAAAAGTTGCAATGTGAGCAATTTCTTACCATAATAGAAGATGTTTTTCATATGTTTCTTTGAGGATCCTCCTTCAAATTTTCCTGCAAATTGGTTGGTGAAATGGGTGGTGCTTACATCACCACTTGAGTGGAATTATAGGATTTTTTCAAAAATTCTACCTCTAAAATTCCTACTTCAATTCCTACCTTTAATTTCACTCAATTCTGTTGTGAAGCGGAGCAATGAATGAGTATGTTCCTCGCTTGATACGTAGGTCCTTACATTCCGTTTTTAATGCCCAATTCTTCCCCAGCAGAAAAAAATCAAATATGCATCACTCTTTCTTAATGGAATACACTCTCCCCGGCAATGGTACCAAAATGTTGAGGTATAAAAGGTGTCTATTGAATGCCTATTTATCCTACATTAATTAAAAATCTAGGTATGATTTTTTATTTCAAGAGTGTACTTTGCCTGAGGCTGCAATTCAATCTAAGAGTAATGCCTTGCAATATGTAGTACAATTTTATAAATACAAGAGTAAACAGATGCTTGGAAAAGAAATCTGAATACAATGACATGAACTTAAATGATTTGAAATCCAATCATTCACTCAGTAAACATTAGTCAAGGATGCAGTGATGATAACTCTTTCCTTTAGAAACTGATGGAATTAAAATCAAATGAAAACAAGATAATCAATCTGAGAACGAAGGTAGCAATAACCAAATGTCCTTTACAGTGGATGATCTCGCATTAAAACAACTAAATGAAAATGGAAATTAAACTAAATTATTAATGCTGCTAATGAAAGTAAACTAGGAAAGTTATCAAAAGTAAAACCAAACTCTTTGCAAACTGTAAACTAATGAATTGAAATGGACAAGAAATCTGGAATTGAACATCAATGTAAATGAACAACAAACTCTAACTAGAAGAATTGAACATCAATTTCTATTAAGTAGTGTATCATGTCGATAAAAAACTCTCTTGATTAGCAATATGAAATGAACAGTGATCAAACAAAATAGCAAAATGGAACAACAACTGAAATAGAACATCAAATATTGAATAACAAAGCTCTGTTAAAGCATAACAATATAAATGATACAGGAATTAAGATCCTTGTTAGAACAGAACAACAATGCAATTTGTCAATGTAACACACTGATATCAATAGAAAATTAAACAGTAAAATAATTAACTTGAAAACTATAATAAAATCAAATACAAACTGTCACACAATGATAATTTAAATATAATAATACAGATGGCAAGTGGATCCATCAGGGCGGAGCCCTTTGCCGCTAGTGGAGCACTGCCGAGCTACTCCAGAGTCAAGTGATGGAATGGAAACTAAATCATCTATTAATCATTCATAACATCATTTACAAACAGTCGTACTCTGTTTTAATTAACAAGAGTCGATGAACAATTCTGAAAATTACAACAGGAAAATCTCTCCCTAATGGCAATACATGCTCTCCTTTTATAATTAGAAAGAGGAGAAAGTAAATAGTAAATCTGATCCCTCATAACAATATTGTATTGTCCCCAACAACTTGATTAGTAAGAAAAGATATTTCCATCAATCATTCAACAGGAACAAGTCAAATTTGGTATTGCAACTGGAAGAATTTGGAAAACGGCCACAACAGCGAATCTGGGAAAATCGTCCTCAGAGAACCTTCCGTTTCTCTTAATACAGGCCGAATTTGGCCAAACTGTTCTCAATTAAAGTTAAGTCGGTCCGTTCTGGGAAAAAATCATGTTTCAAATTTTCTAGATGCTTCTCCATTTTCCCAGAATGTCCAATGCAAAACTGTCACTTCTTATTCCAGCGAATTTCTGAGTTTGAATATTGAATGATGTGCTGGAGATCAAATCTGCAATCTAGAAAATATCTTGGAGGCTAAAATGGTGAGTGATGTTACAAAAAATTTATTTATAAACCATCATTGATAAAATCATGCATAATAATCATCAATATATTAAAAATAAAGGAGAAGAAATAATAATTATCCATAAGAGCATAAATAATCATAAAATGGAATTATATGATAAATTATGATAAATGACATGATAAAGAAGAGTAGAAATGGATGAAATAGGTGTTAAAAGGTGATAGTAACAATGACATATTAGCAGCCCAACAGAGACACTAGCACATGCACGAGCCTACTACGGATGGGTGTGCCATTGTGAAGTTATCACTTTGTTATCCATGATTTGTAAGATCTTTTACATAGTTACTCTAATGACTAGTTTTACTCGAAGCCTAGGGGACACATTGAATCTTTTACATGATTACAGGTGGTTTCCACTTGGGTTTGGTCTCCCTATATGGGGCCCTCACTCCGATAAGGATACATTGGAAGATATATGGTGTGCATAGAGATCCATGGGCCTCTACAACAATAGAAAACACTCCATAGATCCCCATTGATGTTCACGGATAGCTAGAAACGCACTTTTTGGATGATAATGATGTGCTTATCACACTATTACCAACAGGCCCCACAACATCCACAAAATATTAGTAGGTGTCCCTATAGTTGTACAATGTGATGGGAGAATTCATTCCATCACTTGAGCCCTTTTATAGGATCTACATGTATCTTTGATTCATGTTCATATCCCAGGGGTAATTTAGGTGCCCCCACACCCACTGAGAGCACCATAAGTCTACTACTTGGTGAACAAGGGGCCACCCCCTTGTCCCTTATATTTTTAGGAATTTATTCCTCATTATGGCACTTCATGATATTATTATTCCTTTGGAGGGCTCCATGACATGTACATACTATTATTTTACCTCTTGAGAGGCTTATTTTTGCATTTATGAGCTATTTTGTTGGGCTTGTCACCAATAGGGGTTTTATTTTCACATTATTTTATTATTAGGGGCTAATGTAGGATCATATGCTAATTTAAATCCTAAAATGAGTATAAATTGATGTTAATTGGATTCATTTATATCATCACTTCACTTGGGATCTCTCTATCTTTAGAGAACTTTACATTTCTTCTTAGAGGATTATTTTGGATAAATGGATGAATTTTGATCCATGGATTTGGGCCATTTTTACCTTGGACCTTCATCTTATGAGAATGTGATTGTAGTTCAATGTACTATTTAATAATGTAAGTGAATTTTGATGATATACTTTTGTTGTTTCATACTGTTGAACTCCACTATAATTAGGGCTAGTTGCTACATGACTGGGATGTGGAATTAAGTTTCTATTTAGCTCATTTAATGTATGTGCCATTATTATATGAATGAAATTTTATAGAGATTTTTTATTTCCATAATATTTCACTATTTTTACGAACTATATATGTTTTAAGGTCACTTTTCTTCTTTTTCCCTTAACATTGGACGAAGTTGACTTTCTAAGCCTCCTTGATCAAGAAACCATATTCTCAATCATAATAATCTTTGAATCCATATCACCAAGGTAAATAGGCATTGGTACCTAAAAAATGTGGTCATTTCACCTTTATTTTTCACCTTTTTCCCATTTTACCTAGGTCTACCACTGATAGGTCACATAGGACATCAATTTCCTTTGAATTCACCCATAAGAAAACTTCGATCTCCTAGAGGGTACTACATTGGTTGCTTCCCTCCCTCTCCTCTAAATTTTAGACAATTACAACTCTGGAATATTTTAGAATCCCCAGCCCTAGTTCTAGGTCAATGTTTTTCCTATCAATCCCCGAGGCTTGACCCTGGTAGGATGAATTTGAAATTTTGATGAAAAATATCTTTCCTGATCATTTTCTCTCACCTTGTCCTAGAGAGGAACATCATTGGTTGTTATATTCCATACCTGAACCTGGTTTGGGTCCACTTGGTCCCATATAGTTCTGTTTTCTATGAAAGACTAATCATTTTTGGCTATTTTGGAAACCAAGTCCATATAGGATTTTAGGGATTTTGAAGTACCACTTCAAGTTATCCTTTACACTTATCCTCACCCCTTCTCCCTTGGAAGGAAATTCCCTTGCTTATAGAGCAAGAAAGCACCATTTCTTCTCCTTCCTCTCGGGAAAGGGTTACTGGGATAACTTCATAGTTATCCATTGAAATATACTTTATAATTGTCTTCCTAAAAACATCAGGACTACTCCCATTGGTGAAATTTTGTAAAGAGAAGGGAATCATATTTGTGGTGATTATGGGTTAAGCCTCCACCATTTCCCTTAGTCCAACTGTTTCCTATTAGGAACCCCTTTAGGTCCCCTCGTGGTTTGAGTGGTAATAAGCCCCAAAAGGTGATTTTTTCCTTGGGAAATGTTGGGAGTGTTTCACCAAAAATACTTCATCACTCATCCACTCCATTTAGCTAAATTCATCCTCAAAATTCTACATATACTATACATTAAAAAAATGCAAACAAATGAATTTTCCTTCATCTTTTTTACCACCCTATGATGATTCTAATGTTACCCCTATACCCCCTATGATTTTTCCTAATACCCGAATTCAATATGAGGTATTGAGGGGGATCTTAGTGACGTCTACAAGATGGAGATCAGTCATGTATCATATTACTAGTTCCAACAATATCATGATATATATATATATACAGCTCCAGGGTAGAAAACCCAAGAACCCTAAGTCATCATGAGGCCATTTCTGAAGCTTATAAATTTCACACCATACCTCAAGATTATTTGTGAGGTCATCTATCCACTCCAACAACAACAGATTGAACACTTGAAGGAGACCTCCATGGAGGAAATATTTCATCAGTCGACTACATCATCATGTTGTTAAGACCTATGGAGAAGTAAAAAAGGAAATTTAGTACCTCTAGAGCCTAATTAATCAATCAACATCTCAGCAAGAACCTGCATGGATATCCAACACTTCCACATCATAGGTAGGCTCAAGCATGACAAGCCTCAACTCTTCCCTATGGACATGATGGAAATATTATGTTTAGTGATCAAGAATGGAGTTTTTTCAGGCTCGAGGTGCCCAGTAAATGTGGACACCTTGTATTAGTAAACTACAATTCACTCAACCACCCATGCAACATGTAAAATGAAAATCAAGTGGGGTGATAATTACGAGGAGTGGGGGAAACGATTAAAAAAAGAAATTTGTGTAAGAGGAAACTCACCAAAGCTATCTCAGCTATTACCACAAAAGGGAATAAAAATATAAGGCTCGGTTCCACTTGCACAATTTCTTATTTATTGAAAAAAATTTCAGATACCCATTAAGGTACTAAAGGAAGAGCTAGATGATACTAGACTCTACCTA
This sequence comes from Pinus albicaulis, assembly GCA_034641835.2. NCBI lineage: Eukaryota > Viridiplantae > Streptophyta > Pinopsida > Pinales > Pinaceae > Pinus > Pinus albicaulis. The sequence goes on along the minus strand of CM076573.1, from coordinate 423,828,778 downwards.
GGGTGCCACTGAACTACTACAGAATGAGTTTTCAAGTGATACATGATGTAATATTCCTAAATTAGCACACAGCTAATTGGAATATTAAAATTTTTTTTTTTCTCTTAGTTAGAGAAATAAGAGGGTATTGAGACCCATAAATCACCTTAGTAGGAATAAAAGACACCCATAATGTGAAAGGAGGTCATATAAAATTTGGATTGAAGTCCCTTAGGTGTGAAAAAGGGATGGAGTATGAATACTAGGTCAATGTTGACCAAATCAAACAACGCTAGTATGGAAGGAGTGGCATTCATGCAAGGAAGACACAAATTTTGAGGGAGATTGAATGCATGGAAATAGTGGCGTTAATGAGTGAGGCCCATGGTGAGGAATATCACCATGAATATAAGGAAGATGATGGCAGTCATTATGGTTATGTTTTATATTATTATTTTGTATATGATATGATTAGGCTTGTGCTCTCTTCAGTTCTTTAGCTAAGATTGTAATGATGTTTAGCACAGGGTGTTCCTGGTCGGGAATCCCATATATCTCCTTTAGAAGCCTCTTGTAAGAGTATTGCACTACAATTTACACTATCTGGCACTAGGCCAAGGTCATCATTGTTCTACAGCACAGTTTTTGTAGAGAGTTGTGTTGTGTTGGAGGGTGCAACAGTGAAGGGTTGAGAAACCCAACATATGAGTTTTTTCTGCAGTGGAGGGAGTAGCCATTCATCTGGGAGGCTTGTAAGGGATATTTTTTAGCCTTATTTCATCATCCAACACCAGGCTAAGGTCCTACTATCAGTTACAATGTGGTTTCTGAAGGAACTATGTTATTTTAGTGTGCAATTGTAGTAGAGGGTTTGGAGCCCTAGTTGGGGGAGATAGATTTGTAGTAAGGGGATCAACCTCTCATTTGGAGAATCTACAAGAGGATTTTTCAAAAATTTCCAGATCAGATCAGCCACTTCCTATCATCTATCTAGTTTCAGAGGTTATTCAGCCCTAGGACCATATTTGTATCTTCTGCACTTTTGTGTATTTTAGGAAACCCCTTCCGGGTTATCTTGGAAATGTGCTTTGGAGCTTATATCTCTACTCTTGGAATTATTTGAGCCATATAACATCAGATCTATGTTTTTACATTTCCCCGCAGCAATTATACCTATTAAAACTGCACTATCATAGCCTTGGGCATTATTGTGTAGCAGTTGTCTTCATATTTCATGTACATGTTTCCTTGAGTCTTGTTTTGCCTAACTTGAGTGATATTTTCCTCAAGAACTTGTATACATTTTGATGCTATGGTTTTAATATGAGGGCTATATGATCTTCTTATATATTGTGTGTTGATTTATCATTACTATTTCCATTATTGTGTTAAAATATTGTTTCTTTCCCATTGGGGAATATTACACATGAGGTGTTGTAGGAGGGTATGAATCGCTATAGGAGCATAGAAAAGGAGCTACAAATATGAATTAACGAGAGAGATGGAGTTAAAACCACTAGAAAATTTCCTCAAACCTTCATGCACATGAAAGATTCATCTTACAAAGGGTAAGGGCCCTCCTCCTTCTCTAATTTTCATACACTAGCATGCATAATTTAGGTTAAATCAATTGTACTATAGAAACCATTGTGCAGTAATTCCCTTTAAAAATTTATCATATAAGAAGGAAATTTAGGGACAAAGAATTTTTTTTATAGTAAAAATTATTATCCTTCTCCTCTTCTGTAAAATGAGTACTTGCCACTATCTCTGCATCCAAGACTGATCTGAGGAAAATATTGAAAATACACATGATAACCTACATAATGAGTAGTAGGAGAAATGGGAGGATTTTTCAACATAAGGGAGCCCACAGACACAAATAGAATGCATGAACATCCCATTGTTATGGAATTTTTTCCAAGACATGAATGGATAGGATTCTTTGAGAAATTAAATCAATATGATGACAATATGACTCAAGAATTTTCCATGGCCCTCACTTGTTAGGGAATAAATAGTGCCACTACTGTTGTTACAAGACTTTCCATCCCCTTGAATGAAAAATTTATAAGCATAGTAACCAACCTACCCTTAGGATTTTGGTGGAGCAAGGAGGATAAGGCAGTAGGTGTTATAGCCAAAAAAATTCTTCCTCCATAAACAAGATGAAAATGGAGTGAGAAGACAGAGGCTCCCTTAGCGTTCAGGTGAATTGGATTACCACATCCTTAAATACATATCCTGTGAGGGGATATTGATCATTGTGTATTCCTATCACTTCACAATGCTCCATGAGTTAAGGTTCCAGACAGAGTTACCAATTCAAAAGAGATTAAGTGTTCCCCATTTCCTCTTACAATCCATCATTGAAATGATCTAGAAAGTGAGGGAAGATAAAAACCAACACATTTCACATCATGTGATAATCAAGCACAATTTCATGGATGTCTTAAGCTACCTAAGGAACCTTGTGTTGTTGACTTACATTATAGACGTGGACATGTATGTTTGCATTGAGACAAAAAAAATAGCACCTCCACATAGTAAGAATAAACACCATCGTCCATTGCTCGGGGGTTGGGAAGAGAAGGAAGAAGAGGTGGATAAATAATAAACAAAGGAAAGAGAGGGATATAAACAAAGAGCATAGGATGAGAACCATGAGGATCCCTCCCAAACTCAAAGGACAAAAATACAGGGGAAACAAATAAGTCTCTCACCAAGAAACATAGATCATGAGGTGGCTATCACATTCACCACACTTGGCACACCAATCAAGACTAAAATAAGGAAGCCAAGGAAACACCTCATGTACTTTAAAACAATGAAGAGCACCAAGATAAGTCAAGGGAAGCCTAAACCTCATTCAAATTTCCATATCACCATTGGTGAATAAACTAGAAATTTACCTCTCCCAAAGCCAAGAGTATACCACATGTGCCACCCATAGGGAGCCCCACCACTAGATAAATCACATCTAATAGGCTCAAAGAAAATTATTCTGTGTTACAAGAAAAAACAAAGGAACTATAGGAGGAAACAAAAGAGCTATAGGAGAAATAAGGACTACTATAAGAGAAACAAGGATGACTGCATGAGCAACATGATATGGTACAAGAAGAATAAGCCACATCAAAAGGAAAATAGGAAGGTTTCCAAGAACTCCGGATGCCTAATCAACAAACTAACCTTGACTATTCTTACAAATTTTTCAAGGGAGGTGGGATTATACCTGAGAAGTTTGATATACAACTCTCCTTTGAGTTGGAAAAGGAAAGAGGAAGAAGTCATAAATGGATGTAAATTGAAAGATCCAAAAAGGTTGAATATGTGGGCCTCATGGAGGAAAAAGTAAATAAAATAATCATGGAACTAAAAAAAATAAGGATACAAGTGTTAGTCATGAAGAAGAACATATAAAAAAAGAACAAAAGGCTAAGAGAGTAGCCACACGAAAAAGAGGTGCAACTTGCCATTGTGGAATGTTCATCCATTAAAGCCACGCAATGCAGAAAACCATCCAAATCATTTGTCACCTTCCACAGAGATTAGTGGTTGCAATTTCAAATAAATACTTTAGCATAGTATGGCTCTTTACCTTTAAAGTACTAGAAAAATTTCATTGAATTTTTCAAAAGGGAAAGTATTGACGATAGAGATAAATTGGTTGAGTTTTACATGCACAAGATGATACTCACAAACATGAACTTTTGGGAATCCAACTGAAGGTTATGGGAATTAAAAATAATGGAATTAACCTCTTGGTTAACCCATGAGGAAACATGATATGAAGAAGTAAAGAGGGTGGAGAAAAATAAGAGAGGGATCCATTATACATAAGAGTATAATTAGTGATTCCTAATGCTATCATTAGTAACCACAACCTCATCTCCGTTGATCTTGAATTGGCACCTTGGTACTTGGCAGCCCAAGAAAAACTGTCCTCCATTTTTATGACACCTTTAGGATGTTGGGGAAAGAAATTTTGTAGGTTTTCGAATGAATATGGAATTCCTTGCCTCACAATCTGCAAACCGGAGAGTATCACTCTTAAAAAATACTAAGGAATGCATTGGAGAGAACCCCACTATACAAAATAATCATGTAAAGGTTGAAGATCAATTGGATAGGACTCAAAATAATTCCTCCCTTAATTTTGGGCCATAGGAGACAAGAAAACGAGAAGAAGGGGAAAAGGAATGGATACATATAGAAGGAAATCAAGGTTTCTATCGAGAGGAAGGAACACCATCTGAGATGACTTGGGATATTAGAGAGACCACCAAGGTGATTAATGAACTTCACATAAGTGAAGGATTTTACGAAAGGGTGATAAATACCTTTAGTAGGTGGGTGATGATGGGTCCCATCATGAAGTATATTTTAAAGTCCATTGTGCTATTCTCCATCCCTTAAATCTCTCATTTTCTCAAATTAATTCACATTTTTAGCCATAATATGCTTAGTAGAAGACTAAAGGTTTATTTTCATATTTCATGGCCTAATGTGATTATTATGAAGGATAAAAATATTTTTTAGAGATATTTACTATGCATGGGCTTCGTCGAGACATCTAGAGAGAATATAAGGGGCTTGTCTACTTCATTAACTCTCCAACTTGGATTGGGATAAAACATTCCCCACAAAAAACAACAATTCACTAGCCACAAAGGATCTCTAGAGCATGTGAATATCAAAGGGAACCAAATCCACAAATTTCGAGGTTTTGGAGGGGTGCACTCCTCTTTTTAAGGGAGCTTCCCCTTAGCTAATTTTTTTATATATAAATTGCCCTGAATCCTCATTAGTATTTAAATTTTCGTAGAATATAGGATTACTTACTGAGAGCATCATGCTTGATACTGTTATATTCATCTTTCATATTACTTATGTTACTATTATATTTTTTCAATGATACATTCCTTGTTGGCTTGCATCTGAGTTAGATTTAGAGGGTTGAAACCCTTAGGTTTTGGCCCAAACTAGAGGCTTTAGTCCCTATATTGTATTCTTTCTTTTTTATTTTTCAATTCATCGCAATTATTTTCTTGTTCAAGTAGGAATTACATTAGAAAAAATTGCGGTTGTAGGTTTTCCTATCACCTCTCTTGTGGGAATAGTCGTTGGAAGATCTACAACAACAAGCCAAAATTATGTTTTTATGATTTATTTGAAATTGTTAAGTGTTGGATTGTAATATTTTTTCATGCTTAGTTTCTACAACTTAGAAGATACTAGCATAGATTTAGAAATTAGAGTTTTTTTGTAGGGTCAAGTAGGTTTTAATAAAATTAAACTCATATTTTCAATTCTAATTTATTTTGTTGTAATATTAATCATTTCATGCATATGCTCCATCAGTATAGAAGAATCGTTGTTGACTTTCACGGGTGGGCACACTCTTCCACATCCAGATATATCATTTTTTTGTCAATTTAATTTTCTTAAACTGCTTACATAGATTATCGACTGGAGTTATTAAACTTGTGAAGTACAGGTGCACTATATATTATAGAAGCCATTTTTATTAAATCAAATTATTAGTGTGCATTACTGAGTTATTGGAAATCAAATTATTAGTTTTTAATTCCTATCTTACTCTCTAAATGAAATGAAATTAACACATTTAATCATAATTAAGCTCCTAAAATATCCTCTTTCTTTCTAATGAAATTTGAAATTCTCTTCATGCTTCCAAAATGAAACTAAAATAAAAACTGACAATATCACACTAAATGAAGAAAAAATTAACCAATCTATTGGAACATGAATTTAATTTGTACAAGCATAAATAACCATCTAATACTCTAGCAATCCTTTGCATAAAAAAGAAAATGGAATTGACTTCAAGTTTTAAAATGAAAACCACATATCTACCATTATCCTTTACTCATGCTATGAAATTAAATGATGAAATGAAGCTACAAAGATATCACTCATACTATGGAATTAAATTCTTTGAAATGAAACTATGAAGAATCGATCATGATTTGAAACAAAAAATGAAAATAAATAACTCATCCTCTGAAATTTAGACTGCAGTTAAATTTATCATTTTTTCAAATGACGCTGCAATGAAACTACAAAAAAATATATTATGCTCTGAAATTGAAACTTGGAAATGGAAATGGAAATGAATAGAGTACAGTTAGCACTGCAACTTAGCAATTAAAAAGGAACAATTAATAAAATATTGCTACTGCTATATAATTGGAATAAAAAATACGACATGTAAGTATACAAAAAAAACAATAAAAGAAAGTTATAAAAAATGTAAAATCTTCAGTGATTGCAGTAACCCTCCAAAAACAGGCAGTCTCAAAGCTTCAAATGAATAGTTAGCTATGAATCAAAAGTAAAAGTACATCTTCATTAAATAGGATAAAAGTATAGTTCAGAAAATTACAGTGGAATACATAAAAGTTAACCTCCCCCTCCTTTTTTTCAATGGATTGTTTATATAGGGGTTACAATGTAACTTCATGAAGATTCATATGGCTAAATATCATAACTGAATGGACACCCAGTTTCCATGAATTTGATGAAACACATTCCATTCCAACCTCTATTTTCTTGACTAGGCATTTATTGACACATGAGTGCACTGTTTGCTCACGTAACCTTAAAAATAGGCCTCTAAAGAACCTGAAATATATCCCAAATTGTAACGAATTCGGGAAAAGTGCTCACTAAGAACTTGATTGGGCCCATTCTGAACAAAACCATTGTTTTTTATTTCCGTGATTTTCTTTCATTTTCTCATAAAGAACATTTGAAGTTGACTCGTCAGAATGCCTACATTTTTCCCTTTATCTTTGCCTCAAGGTCCACATGTGTGTGCTGGGTGGAGTTTGACCAATAAAAATCATTACTAGAGCTTCTAAAAGCAATTTTTATGTGTCATATTTCATTCTAGTGTGGTGCTACTACCTCAAACATGGATGTAGCTATGGAAACTCGACAAATTTTCAAAAACTTGAACTTGCTAAACTGTCATTAGTTAAAACAATGCAAAATTATTCTTAATCTACTAAAAATAAATTAATATGATGTTAATTAACCACTTATACATATAGATACGCATCATGAACAATTATGGTAAGAATTGTGGCAAGTGAGTGAAATGGTGCAATGGATGGTTGGAAGTAATGGCTTAATGAATGACAAAGACAAGTGAAAATGATGACAAATTAGTGACCCAACATATCCCCCAGATAGATATGTTTGCATGTCTTTATGCAAATTGAATCCTAAACATGAACTCATATACCTATTTTCTTTACAAGGTTGTCCCATTTCATTTTTGGAGAGTGTTGCTTTAAAAGATGTTGGTTAATCTTATCAATGAATTTCTTCTTATATCACGTGTCCTTTCTCCTTGCTAACATCATGAGAGAATGAACCTTGAGAATTGCTTGATTTCTTCCATAAAATAAATATTTTTTTTTAACACTTTATTGAAGTCCAAACCAAGTTTCATCTGCATGGAATAAATCTAATTTTGAGCACCCACTTCTTTGATGCCTAAACCTGAAAGTTCAAAGTTTCAATGGAAAAGGAGCTATCAAAGAAAATAAAATATGAATGCATTGTGAAATAGGGTATCAATGCCGTCTACTTGAGTTTTGATGATTATGTGTTGAATATGTAAAGAAAAGAAAGCATTTTATGTTGTTGCTAAACTCCTGTTGGATTTTATTTATGATATGAAAAGAACCTACTGCCAATTTGTTTTACCTTGTGCTCAACTTTTGTTCTTGTTTGTTGCATATATGCTTGTAAGCTAGCATCCTTGTGATATCATACTCATAGAGAAATAAAATTGATACGAATGTGAAGACCACAAAATTATTATCTTTGACCTTTAGGATTAAACCCAATTTTATTTTTATCTCCCTCTACGATACTTCATTTTACTAACATATTGTTGTGAAAAATCCAAAGCCCTTTGAGAGTCAAATTCTAACTTGAACCTAGCTCTTAAGAACATCATATTCAAATTTCCAAACTCTAGTAAATTGATATCAAAGTTCAAACTCAGGGACTATAAGACATTGATGATGACTTCTACCATGGATCACTGTCATGCTAAGATTTCATACTCATGATATTTGCTTGATGACTTTTGAATATATTGCACACTATTTCTTGATAATAAGGATTGTCGAAAGGGAATGAATTTGGTATGATGGATAGATAAATGAATGAAAATATTGTTGAGTGGTTAATTCAATGATAAAAAAGTTCAATAATGGAGAAGATGGATTGCAGGAATAGTAATTGAAGTGGTTATTTTTCACATTTTCCTAAATTTTTAATAAATCAAAAAGTCTTATGCACATTTTTACCTTAATTTTACCTTTTGAAGAACTTGAAATGTTGAGCATGAGTTGTAGGTGTTGATTTGGCTCAGGTATGTTGCACCATCACTTTGACCTTGCTCCACAAAATGTACCATTTTCATGTAGCAGATTTGTTTTTATAACTTACCTCAGGTGGCACATCATATTATCTTGAATTTTTTTTGAGGATGTTACCCTTAGTTTTATGCATATTCCCACAAAATATCTTTTCCAATGGGTGCACATACCCCGATAAAATTTATAAATGGTTGTAGGTGAAAGAGACCAATCTCTTTAAAAATACACACTGGAATTTATTCAAATTTTATTCATTTAAGTACCATATCTCAATGAATTTACCATAAAAATTTTAAGACCAACACGTGCACGCTTTGCAATATATGGTCAAATCAATTTCTACCATGTTTCACCCTTCACATTGCCCAACATTGCAACAAAAACATATGCGACAAACTCATTTTAAGGCCAAATTGAGTGCCTCAGAAGGTAAATGGTGTATTTTTACCTTTTATACTTAAAAATGCCTTCAGAATCCCATTTTGATGAAGAAACGATGATGTTGTGAAAAAATACCAAAATCTACCCTAATTTGTCCACAATGATGGAAAATGAAAATCCACCTTAAAAGTCCACAGAAAAGTCTTGGAAAATTGGACTTTTTTGGAAATTTTCCTCTTTATTCCTCAATTTACCATATTATGAGAAAGACAAGAAGCTCATAATTTTTTTATTTATACTCCAACATCTTGCAATATTTGTTCCAAAACATCCTTTGGAACAAGTTGCTACAACAAAATCAGGTTGTTACAACAACAATTGTAGAAACTACAACTTTCCATCGTTGTTGCAAAAAATGTCATTTTTTTCAAAAAGTTTTTTTGAAAGTGTTTATTTGGATTGTGTACTGCATGATGAAGTAGAAACCATGAAAAATTATGGATATTTACTGAAATAGACCCAGTTTTATTGTTTTTCTTGAAAATGAAATGAATGAAAAAGAGTTGTAGTGGTGTCATCATGTTGTTGTTGAATGAAAACAAGATGAAAATGATGCTAAGAGAAACCAATAAAATATAATGTTCCAAGTTGTTGTTGATTCCATAAAACCATATCGTCTTCATGAAAACCAAAATTCATGGTACAATTCATACCATGTGAATGAATGTGCATATGTCGAGGATGGGAAGAAATCATTAGATTACTGATCAATGATGAAAATTGTTAACCAATGCAAGACAACTCACCAATAATGTAAATGATTTTCAAGGTACCTCAAGACATCTTGAGAGGGACAAATGAATGTGTTGAAGTCGAGTCACCTGCAAGATATGATAATAAAGAGACATTTTTTTATTCCCATTTTTGTCAACAACAAGTCTTGCCATTTATGTATGCAAGTTCCAAGGCACTCCAAATAATCTAGATTGATCCCAGATAAGGTGTTGAGGTCAATGGGAGTAGATCTATTGGAGGGTTGGCCTTAAGGAATCCCACATCAACTAACTCGAGCATAGAACCAAAAATGATTTGAAGAACCATAACAAAAGTTTGAAACCATAATATAATTGCAGAACTTATTGTGAACTTCACTCGCGAGTTTCATGGTTTTCAACCAAATGTCATCTCCAATTGTGAAAGCAAGCTAGTTTTCACTATATGACTCTACCTGAAAATAAATCTCATTCAAGTATATTAATACTTCCAATGAAACCATGTGTGTAACAAGATGATAGATAAACTCATATAAATATTTGAAATTTACTCTTTGATATGTATCAATATATGCGAGACAAACTTCCTTGATTTAGATGATCTTAGAACATACTGAAGAATTGAGTATTGGGTTACAATGAATTTGTTGAACCAAGATTCAATGTATTCTTGTCTTCCTTCGCTGCATGCTTTTATGTCATGCAAAAATTTAGATATGCAATTCCTATTCATAGAATCTAGTGATAGGCATGCAAGAAACTTTTCAATCTCAGGTTTCAATAACTACTCTTTATCAACAAGCATCCATTGTTTTTGGACCTTATCTTAATCTTCTTCTTTGGATTTTTGTTCTTCAATGGAATTTGGTGAATCATTTTGAAATACCTAAACATTGTAAGTGGATTGAGGTATCTTATGGTTGGGGATCAAAATTTTTTGTGTAGGTAGTGGAGTGGGAATAGATCCTTGGGGTGCTTGTGTGGTTGGTAATGATAAAGTTTGAATTGAGGACAATTGATGGTGAAATTGATGTTGTGGTGGAGGTGAATGGTATGGATAACATTGATATTGGTATTGAGGAGAGTGAGGGAAATATTGAGGATATGGTAAATTTCCTCTATAAGGCTCTTTCCAAAACTGTTTCCAATATTGGTTTTGAGATTGGGATTAAGATGGCGAAGGTTGCCAAGGCATGGGTGTTTGGCAATTACTTTGTGATTTGTATGCATAATGTGAATTAAGATCTTACATCATACCATATTGATGAGTCTTCCATGATCTTCTTGGAGATACATAATAGGATTGTTCCAGTGTTTGATCTGCTCCGTGGTAAACTTCATTAAACCATGGTAATGATGGATAAAATTTAGTAGTATGTGATCCTACATTGATTTCATAAATTTTAACTTTATAAAGTGGAAATTCATGCAAAGCATGTTTCTTTCTAAATTTTAGGGGAAAATATAAATGAAGCAAAAATTTCAACTTTTTGTTGGTTTTGCATTCTTAGCATATTTAAATTTCCAATAATGTCTAGAAATTTTTAAAGTTTCGTTTGACTTACCAATTCTGATGTCAACTTAGTTACTCTTCCCATAACTAGATCTTGAGGGGATCTTCCATAATTTGATTTTCCTCTTTATGTGTTCTTGCACAGTTCACAAATCTCTTGAAATTAAAATTGAGATACATCTCATTTTCCCACCCGGTTAAGAATATCAATCCATTCGCCCCTTATAGTGTTCAGTAGGAGAGTTTTTAATGTGCCTGATCCTAAACTATGAAATTTAGATATTTTTCCATTATAAGTAAATCTCTCCACTAAATCTACTAGGATTTCATCCTCTTTTTGGTTCATCTTAAAGAATTTATTTCTAAGGTCATGGTGTATGCAATAATTTTTATATTTTTCCAAAAATACTATTTTCATATCATCCCATGTCCTTATGAAATTTGTTCCTAAATTCATGAACCATATAAAAGCACTATCCTTCATTGTTTATGAAAACAAATTCAAATTTTGAATGTGTAATGAGTAGCCATAATATATACAAATTATTTCAAATCCAAAAAGAAAGGTTTTTGGGTCTTTTGGTCTCACACATTTGAAGTTAGTAAGTACGAATGGAGGGATGTTCTTCATTTTAATGTTGATATTAGTTTCTTGAATGGGAAATCCAAAAGTATTTTCCTCATTGTGATCATCTCCATCAATTTTTTCAATATCATTTGTCACCTCTTCTTCTACCTTGAAAAATAGGAATTCATTATGTGGATGTGTGGCTCTTAATGCACCATGTCATATAGTGGGGCTGGTAAGTGATTGAAGTTTTTTGTTTTTGTTTTTTTAAATGAAAAACATGACTCATATATGCACTTCCTCGGAAATGACGCCAAAATATTAGTCAATTTAATTGTATTAAATTTCTTACATAAATCATTGGTCGAAGTTAGTAAACTTGTGAAGTGAAAGTGCACTATATATGATAAAAGCCATTTTTATTAAATAAATTTTTTAGTGTGCATGATTGATGCAGCCGAAGGGCTACAATACCCACATCCTCACCTGTAGATGCATATAAAAATGCATGGTTCATTTGTCAACCAACATATTTTTCATATTGGCAATTACTAATGCGGAAGCTACCTTTTTATACCCTATGGTTAAAACCATGTAATAAAAACCACTTCATGAAATGGGAATCAATATCTATAACCTTGGTTAAATAACCATTTTCCCAACCATCATATATATATGGTGACCTTTCAATTAACATTAATTTCATACAAAGGTTCGAATTTGTATTTAAAACCCAAAGTATAATGGTCAATGTCCATATGCGCTCATTAATCCGAATGCTATTCGGCCCACAATTTATTAACATACCTTTTATGCCATTCTCGATCCTTAGTCAAAGTTGAAACCCTTTATATACCTTTGAAGCGGAAATAAAATATCTCTTTAATCACACTTTGACTTTGATCAAACTGCCAAAGCAGATCTTCGGACCACAACATACCAATTCACCATATATTTGAACCCACGCGAACATTTAATTTATTTGAAAGTGCGACTTTGGGTAAAACCAAAAGCATTACATACATTAATATTCTCCCCACAGCTTATCATTTCATTGTATATTCGAGCCCATGTGAACATATATTAATCCCAAAGCACTATTACTATATCTGGGTCCCACACTTACCACTTAACTTTCCGATACCATAGATCTTACTTGTGATCCAACGACAGTCGCAACACACCACCGATCATGCATAATACAATGGATATCACATTCAAATGGGCTTCTAACTTTAACGACTAACTTTCACGTAAAATGGGTGGTATTGGGCATCCACGTGTCGCTCCACAACCGTTATCGCGTTCAACTAGGATTTACCGCTTACCAAACTTTAACCATGCGAAAACCGTTTATGGTTTTGCAAAAACCATATTCGCGTTCATTCAAGTTGAGTTTTTGTTAGAACTATGGTTCCAACCTGCGGGACTTCATGACCACTTAGCCATATATCTTTACTGTTCAATACAACGCTGCCACATTCCACTACACATCATTCCTTTGTATTTTCTGCATTTGTTCACTCACGATTTCAAACAGAGCCAGTTTCCAACCAATCTTCAAATCCTCTCCAGCATTTAGAAAATGCAGGGTTTAACCTCTATTATTCAATTTATTTGGTTCTTATCCAATGGTTCCATTACAATAAAAACCTTAAATGCGACTTCAAACCCTGATCTCAATGTAATGTACTTACACAACATAATGTGTAATCACCCTTCTTGAAATGTTTCATACGATGTCAATCCCATTTCAAAATACATCCAGGAAATTTATTACCTCAATTTGAAATCCAAGTAATTCGTCTAATAGCATCGATCCATTCTTTGATCGATGCTAATTTGCTCAATAAATACAAATCACGTAGAGTTCAATCCCCAAACCCAATTTCATCTACACACCATATAACTCAGAGATTAAACATGAACTCAAAAATTAGTTCTCTATATTAACACACAGTAATTGCATAGGAAATTCTTCCTCTCTGGCCTGATATTCAGTCAGTGGCCTTCTCCTCTACATCCCGTAGGCTTCAAACCCTATGTCTCTCAAATCCTGAATCACTCTCTATCTATTTTCTGTCTTTTATGCCTTTGAGGCTTACATTTTATACAAAAAGGTTCTGAAACTACTTTTGGTTTAAGTTCCTCCATCTTCTCAACAAAATCCTAAAATTACTACTTATCCCTAAGGATCCTTTTTTATCGACAAAATAATGGAACAAATTCTAATTTAGGATTTATAATTAATTCCTAAATCTCTCAATCCCTATACACTCTCAAATAGCCTAATTCTCTCATGTTCTCCAACATTTGAGAACATTTACAAAATTCCTCACAATATTTAATCAATTTTCATTAAAATCATTAAAATCATTACATAAGAAACCAATTCCCTTGAAAACAAAAAACCCCTAAGTCTATTAAAATACAAGGAATTTTCTTGAGCGTAATGCCCCTGCATCAATGATTGAGTTATTAGAAATTAATTTTAGGGATATTTTGCATTCCTATCTTACTCTCTAAAGAAAATGAAATTAACACATTTAATCATAATTAACTTCCTAAAATTTTCTCTTTCTTTCTAATGAAATAAAAAATGATCTTCACACTTGCAAAATGAAACTAAAGCAAAAACTCACACTATCTCATTAAATGAAGAAAACTTTAACCAATCTATTCAAAGTTAAATTTAATTTCTAAAAACAGAATTAACCATATAATACTCGAGGAATTCTTTGCAAAAAAAAAAAATGAAATTGACTTATAATTTTAAAATGAAAACCGCATATCTACCATTATTAATTACTCATGTTATGAAATTAAATGCTGAAATGGAACTAGAGAGAGATCACTCATACTATGGAATTAAATGATTTGAAATGAAACTATGAAGAATCTATCCTACTCTGAAACAAAAGCTTCAAATAAATATCTCATGCTTTTAAATTCGCACAACAAAGAAATATATCATGTTTTGAAAGGAAGCTACAACTAAACTACAAGGAAATCTACTATGCTCTGAAATTGAAACAGGAAAACGAAACAACAAAATTATTATACTACAATTACCACTAAAAATACTAGTAAAAAATGATGAAATTAGTGACTAGGTGAATAAAAAACTTAAGTCACCACAATTATTTCAAGTGAATTACTACTAGATTTGAGAAATTTTAAGTGAAAAAACTAAAAATGACTAACTTAGACGACTAATTTAGTCTAGGAATAAAATATACAACTAGATAATAAGTGAATAATCTAAAAATGATTAACTTAACTGACTAATTTAGTCTAGGAATAAAAGATACGACTAGATAATAAGTGAATGAACTAAAAACGACCAACTTAAATGACTAATTTAGTCTAGGATTAAAATACATGACTAGATAATAAGTGACAAAATTAATAATGATTAATGTAAATGAATATTATAGTCCAAGAATAAAGATATGACCAAATAATAAGTACAACAAGTATATGAATTAGTCATTTATGTTAGTAATGTTTAATTGTGGACACACTATTTGTTATGGGTTTTTTGTGGCATTGTTACATACCACGGTTGATTACTACACTAGATTCATAGAGAATGATTTCAGTAATTTGAATTCAAAGTATGTTAATTTAATATAGATGGTCAATTGATATAAATCTAGAAGTTTACTCTAAAGCCATATTATTCTATAGATACATGCATTGCAAAAATGTTCACAAATTCTAATAATGCATTCACATTCTTAGAATGGGCAGACACTATTAGTAGAAATCCATACATACTAACAATTCTTGTGGATCTTTAATTATGTAGAATAACATGCCATGGCTCCCATATCCAAGTTGAAATCCCAATATCCCTTATAGAGTATCAATGTGGTTGTTTAGGGGTTAATTCATGTTCCTTAAACTCAAGAAGATTTATTTAGGGCCTGATGTCCTAGTTACTCCTTCCCTCAAGATACTACATTCCCCAAGACTGATTCTTACCATGTAAAACATACCCACGGTGACAAAGATCCCCATATATGCCAAATATCCCCTATAGATGTTTCGTACAGTAATTAGAATACTTGTTCAAGAATATTGATCATGGGAACATTCAAATATGACCCAATCACCTTATGATCCTTCCTTGACCATGGTTAAGGCCCCAAGTGCCATACATGCAGGTGAAAAAAAAATACTAATGATATTAAGGCTAAATTTAAAGGTGCTAAGACCTAAATATGTCACAAAAAACCTTCAAATAGCACCCATATCACACCTAAAGGCTATATATTATATGTTAGATAGCATATGTGTGGTCGTTTGATGCCTTGTTCACGTCCCTTGAACTAAAGAAGTTTTGTTTAGGGACTAATGATATTTTTTTCCTTCCATATCCATCATAGAGGCCATAAAACCATCCTTATTATGTAAATCATACTAGTTGTTCCGATATTTCCATTCTAATATTCTGTTCATGGACATTAAATATGAGAAAGTCTTATTCAATGCAGAAGGCCATTTTTCATTCCATGTCAAAGATATAAGACTTAATTCCCAAATATGATGTGGAAAACCTCATAATGGAACCCTTATCATAGATGGAGGCTTAAAATCCCTCAAATATGATTTATATTGATCTTTATGGTTTTTTTTCATGCAATGTGAGCCAAAGAAGTTTCATTTTGGGATTGAGGCAATTTTTTTCACCCCTTTGCAACGGTAGAAGCCTAACATCAATTCTTACTATGTAAAACATATCAATGACACTAAATATCCCCCATATATTCCTAAGATCCCTATAGAGTTTATGTGTTTTTCTTTGACAACTACTTCCAAAGCTTAATCATCAGAGATTCAAATAAGTCCTAAGCCCCCTATGACATTTCGATTTTGACAAAGCCTACACTTGTAAGCATCATATCTGATTTGAAAGCTTCCCAATTTCATCAAGGTATAATGATGAGGCTCTGAGACCTAATCATAGTGTGCAAAACCTTTTAACGGTAGACATATCCCTTCTAAAGGCTAATGAATATCCCTTAGAGAACATAATCTATGTGGTGGTTTGAAGATTTTTTAACGGCCACTTATTATTTAAGACTTAAGTCCCTTTTATTTAATGTGCTTCTTTGGCCATAATAAAGTCCATGGGACCCATTCTTATTATGAAAAACATAATAAATGCCCATATTCCCACTATAGGTGTTCTTTATGGAAATTTAGCATGAGAAAGTTTAATTTAGGGACTAAGGAACATGTTTTCCTCTCCTATTCATAACATAGACAGTAACCCCGATATGTGGTGAGAAATAATCCTATGGTGCCCATATACCAACTTAAGAGAAAATATTCCTTAAAAACTATCTATGTGGTTTTTAAGTCTAGCTCATTTCCCTTGAGACTAACAAGCTTCTTATAAGGCCTAATGCCCCTGTTTACATCCCCTTTATGTCTATTTTCATCATACCTTTTTATGTCTATTTTTAATTTTGAGTCTTTTAATTTTTCTCACTACATCAAAAATGATGACAACATAAAAAAAACTAAAAATTCAAAAAAATTATACTCTTGATACACATAAATATCATTTCATAAGACTATTAATTATATTTGTAGGTTTTACCTATTCAATAATTTACATACAACTTAATATCTTATTGAATTTTTAATGTAATACTTGATATAATTTTCTGTTTTTAATATTATTATTAATATTTAATTTATATTTTTTATTTTTTTGTTTTAAATATTATTATTAATATTTAATATTTATTTTTTATTTTTTTATTTTTTAAATATAATTATTAATATTTACCATTTAATTTTTAATTTTAATTTTAGATTAATTTCAATTCCCGCTCCCAATTCAGGCCTGCAAAACATCTTCCTCAAAGATTTTTTTTGTCCATCTAAGGTTGTTGAAGATTTCACATGCTAAAATGAGTTTGAGACGAAAGAAGAGAAATGTGGCGCCCTTGTTACAAAATTTATTTATTTGAACCAAGATGAAGAAATAGATTATTCTGCTATGAAACCTTTGGATGATTATTAAGGACGTCATATGGAGTCAGATTATCATAATGTGTTTCCATCAACTGTTACAGAGGTAGCCCATGAACCTTATATGGACATTCACACACCTGATTTAAATGAAGAGGATTTTACTTTTACATCATTTACTCCTCAACTCACTGAGCCCTTAGTTTCTAGTATTGAGGATGTTTCTATTTCAAGTTATTTACAGAAAGGTCACTTAATTTTTTCAAAGAGGAACTCTATTAAATTTAACCCTATTTGGTAACTTTTTCTGTGTCTTGTTCAGTGCCTAGTTTGTTAATGGGGTTTGGATAGACCCGTTCAACAAATTCCTATAGACATGCAGACATTTCCGAAATGCACGTCTGGCCAAGATTTTAATCTTGTTTCAGATGTTCACTCTGCTAGTGACCTATCAAAATCCACAACTGGGTGTTGGAATTATTGGAAATTCCAAGCAAACAGTGGAGAGAATGAAACTCTCCTCTACAACATAGAGATGTTCAAAAGAATAAAATTTCGATTTGCAGACAGAGATGGCATGAAAATGCTTTCTTCTATATCATTAAACAGAACAAAAAAGACTGTTACAAATTTCTTTCTCAACAGTGAGGGATTCACAAAATATATTTGACTGCTACAAACGCAGTGCACTCAAACAACTCTCCATCTCTCAAGAACATACTAACAGTGCTTTCGTTCTTCTTGTTGTGTTTTCTTTGCCTGCGGGCTCTCACAGCGGTCATAACTACAATACAATGCAATTACCTTACTCTACAATGTACGCGGGCCTTTTCTTCCTTTTATATGGCGCGGCGGATACAACATCCATAAAACTTTGAATATGGTGCAACGTACGAGTGGGGACCACTACATAGTCGGCCAAATTGCGATTTGCGATATTGCGACGTGCGATGTGCGATGGCGCAACATCGCATCACCACAAATTGCGATAACATATATGGAATGGGCGGAACAATCAATGCGACATGCGATATTGCGACGGTGCGATGGTGCGTCCGTCGCATATCACAATTTCAACCTTTTGCGATGGCGGATGGCAATGACTCTTTTGAAATATGCGATGTGCGATGTTGTGATGGCGCACATCGCACATCGCAGATTCCACATCTGCAAGACTTTTGACATTTCCAAAAAGTGGGATCTGCGCTTTTGCGCTCAAGTGGTAGGGACCACTTGTCCTTCTGCTTCATAAGTGACTTCCGTCTGTTCAATCAATTTTACTTCAATTTGGTTGTTGAAAGCTTTTACGCCCGACTTGACTATTTTAATTAATCCTGCTCCTCCGTATACAAAATCTTCATTTCTCTGCTGAAGTAACTTCTCCCATAACACAAAATTAATTCTTCTCTGCTGTCTGTTGCTGCGGCCCATACAAGATTTAATTTCATCCTTACGGATCTTCCATTCTTCTTAAATACAGAGTCCTGCTCACTCAATCTTCTGCTGCCTTGTACTTTGTTCTTCCTGTCATTTCCCAAGGCACGGCAGGTGACTTTAATATTTCTAACACTCCCCCTTAAAGTCAGCTGATGGGTTATCAATAATACCCAAACATTTTCTCAAAAATTCAAATGTTTTCTGTGCCAATGGCTTTGTCAAAATATCTGCATATTGTTCCTCTGTTTTACAATGTTGTAAAACAATTTCACCATTGTTCACCAATTCTCTGATATAATGAAACTTTGTGTCTATGTGCTTCTTTCTTTTGTGAAACACATAATTCTTTGACAATGCAATAGCTGAGCTATTGTCACAATAAATCACAGTGCCCTTTACCTGTTCTTGGCACAAACTTCTCAACATTCTTCTCATCCAAATTGCTTGACATGTTGCTGCTGTAGCTGCCACATATTCTGCCTCTGCTGTAGATAATGCTACAATAGGCTGTTTCTTAGAAGCCCATGAAATGGCTCCTGAACCCATATGAAAAACATAACCAGAAGTGCTCTTCAGATCATATACACTTCCAGCCCAATCACTGTCAGTGTACCCAACTAATTCTGAATTTTCTGAAGTAGTATATAAAATACCAAATCTTTTTGTTCCTTTCACATACCTCAGAATTCTGTTTGCTGCTTGCCAATGTGCCTCTTTTGGCTTCTCCATAAATCTGGAAATTA
Organism: Pinus albicaulis; assembly: GCA_034641835.2. Lineage (NCBI taxonomy): Eukaryota > Viridiplantae > Streptophyta > Pinopsida > Pinales > Pinaceae > Pinus > Pinus albicaulis. The sequence continues at coordinate 423,808,973 of CM076573.1, read as the reverse complement.
AACTAACAGCATGCATAATATTTGGCCTAGTTGCAGTCAAATACATGAGGCTGCCAACTATGCTTTTATATAAACTTGGATCAAAATCCTTGCTGCTGTCATCTCTACTGAGTTTCAATCCCATTACTGTGGGAGTAATTGCAGCTTTGCACTCCTGCATATTAAATCTTTCTAAAACTTGATTCACATACTTTGCTTGAGATATAAAAATCCCTTTTTCATTTTTCTCCACTTCTATTCCCAAGAAGTATCTTAACAAACCCATGTCAGTCATTTCAAATTCATCCTTCATGACTGTTTTAAAATTTTCAACAAGGTAATCATCATTACCTGTAAAAATTAAATCATCAACATATAAAACAACAATCAACATTTTACCATCCTTTTCTTTGATGTAGAGGGTGGGTTCTCCCTCACACTTTTCAAATCCATTCTCCAATAGATAGGAGTCTATTCTGCTGTACTACGCTCTTGGCGCTTGCTTCAGCCCATAAAGAGCTTTCTTCAATTTGCAGACCTTGTGCTCTTGGCCTTTCTTCTCATATCCGAGAGGTTGTTCCACATATACCTCTTCCATTAAAACTCCATTTAAAAATGCAGATTTTACATCCATCTGATATAATTTCCATTTGTTTTGTGCTGCTATGGACAGCACAGTTCTCACGGTTTCCATTCTTGCAACTGGTGCAAAAGTTTCTTCATAATCTATACCATGCTTCTGCTTATATCCTTTGACAACAAGTCTGGCCTTGTGTCTTTCTATCTTTCCTTCAGCATTGCTTTTGGTCTTGTAGACCCATTTAACTCCAATGAATTCTTTACCTTCTGGGAGATCAACCAAATCCCATGTTCTATTCTTCTCTATGGCTTTAATTTCATCATCCATAGCTTCTATCCATTTTCTATCTTTAATTGCATCTTCAAAATGAATAGGATCATCAACTTGACAATACAAAGAAAATAAGGAATTCATACCTTCGTTTGATTCTCCTTGCTCATAAATTTCTCTAAGGCTTCTGAATCTTGTTCCTCTTTCACTTGGTGTAGCCATGCTTGATGAAGCACTCATTTCTGCTCCATGTGGTGTGCTTGGAGATGCACTCCCGCTTCTTCTCAAGGGTGTTCTTGCTACTGCTTGAGGTGTCCCTTGCTGTCCTTGCGTTGCTGGAGGTTGTGCAGTGGATGGGTTGTTAATTTCAACCACATCTCCTTCATCTTCATCATGAGACAAACAGTTTTTAACATTGACTATTTTCTCAATGCTTCCATCCCATGCTTCTTCTTCAATAAATTGCACATCTCTACTTATTACAAACTTCTTTGTGGATGGGTTATACAATCTGTATCCTTTGGAATCTTCACACTATCCAAGGAAAATGCACTTCTCCCCCTTAATATCCAACTTCTTTCTCAATTTGTCTGGAATGTGTACATATGCTACACATCCAAAAACTCTCATGTGGGTGACTCCTTGTTTTGTGCCACTCCACGCTTCTTCTGGAACTTTGTTCATCACTTCTTTTGTAGGGCATCTATTCAAAATATACGCAGCACAGTTTGCTGCTTCTGCCCAATACTCATTCAGCAAATATTTTTCCTTTAGCATACTTCTCACCATTTCCATTATGGTTCGATTCTTTCTTTCAGCAACTCCATTCTGTTGCGGTGTGTACCTTGTGGTAAACTGCTTGTGTATGTCGTTCTCTATGCAAAAACGCAGAAATTACTTTGAGATATATTCTCCTCCTCTGTAAGTTCTGAGGACTTTAATGTACAACCCACTCTGTTTCTCTACTAGAGCTTTAAAGTGGCAAAACTTCTGAAAGACTTCACTCTTATATTTTAGAAAATAAACCCACACTTTTCTTGTGAAATCATCTATGAAGGTCAGCATGTAATTGCTGCCTGTAACTGATGCTGTTTGCATCGGCCCACATAAATCTGAGTGGATTATTTCCAAAGGTGCTTTCGCCCTTATGCTTTTCCCTGAAGGAAAACTTTCTCTGTGTTGTTTTCCCAAGATGCAACCTTCACATAGGCTCTCAGGCTTTTCAATCAATGGTAAACCTCTTACCATTCCTTTTCTGTGCAACAAATTTAATCCTCCGAAATTGAGATGTCCAAATATCAAATGCCATAACCAATTTTCATCTTTTGCTTCCTTCTGAAAGGCTTCTTGAGTTACAGCTGCTACATTCTTTCCTTTTTGCTTCAAGTCATTATTGAGCTTGAGCGGAAAAATTCTATTGCTGGTCATTTGGATTTCAGCAATAATTTTCTTGCTTGGAGGTATATCTTTTATTGTGCACACATCATATTTCAAAATTACATTGTAACCTTTGTTTATGAGCTGCCCAACGCTCAAAAGATTACATTTCAGACCTGGAACATAATACACATCAGGGACAAATTCCTGCTCCCCATTTCTTTCTCTAATACTCACTCTGCCTTTTCCTTTAACAGAGATCTTAGTATCAGTCCCTGTGGTCACTTCAGATTTTACTTCTTCATCTAGATTCGCGAACATTTCTTTGTTGCCAGTCATATGATTACTACATCCAGAATCTAAGAACCAAACATCATCATTTTTATCTTGTGCTACATTACAAGCTAACAACACATTGCTTGGGTTCTTTTCTTCTTTTGCTACATTAGCATTCTGCCTATTTTTCATGTCATTTTGCTTCTTTCTACATTCATTGGCATAGTGCCCATATTTCTTGCAATAATGACACTGGACATTGGATTTGTCATACCTTTGTCCATGAGCATGTTGGTGTTGATGTCCACTTTGTTGGCTGTTGCATTGGCCATGGCTCTGACTTTCACTGTTGCTCCTTCCATGTGAATGTGAAGGGCTGTTCCTTCCACCTCTATTCTGGCTTCTGCCTCTTCCTCTTCCTGAAGGCATCTAGGTCTTGAAGGCATGCTCAAGAGATGAGTTTTCATCTCTGCTCAATCTCTGTTCATGAGTTATCAATGAGGCATGAAGTTCATCAATTGTGAACTGTGAGAGATCTTTGGTCTCTTCTATGGTGGTTACAATAACATCAAACTTTGAGGGTAAGCATCTCAAAAGTTTCTCCACTATCCTTCTTTCTTCAAGAGTTTCTCCATGGGATCTTATCTGATTTACAGTCCCAATCACATGTGTAAAAAATGTGTCTACACTGTCTGACTCTTTCATGCAAAGAGTTTCAAAATCTCTTCTCAGCAATTGAAGTTTTGCTGTCTTAACTTTCTCCATACCTTGATAGGCAACTTTCAGAGTTTCCCATGCCTCCTTGGATTTCTTAGCTGCTGCTATCCTTGGAAACACACTCTCATTTATAGCTTGATACAAACAGAAGAGAGCTTTAGCATCCTTCTTCCTATTATTTTTCAACACATCCTTCTCTGCTTGAGTTAAGGCATTAAAGGCCTACTCATCAGCTGGTTCTGTGAAGCCATCTTCTACTAGTTCCCACAAGTCTTGTGAGACAAACAGGGCTCTCATGGTAATGGCCCAATAATCATAGTTCTTTCCATTAAACTATGGAAGTTGAACATTTACAAGAATCATACCAGTAGTTGGTCCAGCCATTGCTCTTGAACTGAACTTCTAAACTTTAAATAGACTGTCTTTCCTTCTTTGAAAGAACAAACTTTTCAAACAAAATAACTACTCTGTTATCTTTGAGAAATACCTGACTTTTCGACTTCTGTTGGGCTTTTCACACTGCTAGAGAAAAATGCTGCAGCAAGTCTTCTTCTTCAGCTTCTTTGAAAGTTTCAAAGAGCCTAGACTAGCTCCGATACCATGTTGGAATTATTGGAAATTCCAAGCAAACAGTGGAGAGAATGAAACTCTCCTCTACAACACAGAGATGTTCGAAAGAATAAAATTTCGATTTGCAGACAGAGATGGCATGAAAATGCTTTCTTCTATATCATTAAACAGAACAAAAAAAACTATTACAAATTTCTTCCTCAAGAGTGAGGGATTCACAAAATATATTTGACTGCTACAAACGCAGTGCACTCAAACAACTCTCCATCTCTCAAGAACATACTAACAGTTCTTTCATTCTGCTTGCTGTGTTTTCTTTGCCTGCAGGCTCTCACAGCGGTCACAACTACAATACAATGCAATTACCTTACTCTACAATGTACGCGGGCCTTTTCTTCCTTTTATATGGCGCGACGGATACAATATCCATAAAACTTTGAATATGGTGCGACGTATGAGTGGGGACCACTACATAGTCGGCCAAATGGCGATTTGTGATATTGCGACGTGCGATGTGCGATGGCGCAACATCGCATCACAAAAAATTGTGATAACATATATGGAATGGGTGGAACAATCAATGCGACATGCGATATTGCGACGGTACGATGGCGTGTCCGTCGCATATCACAATTTCAACCTTTTGCGATGGCGGATGGCAATGAATCTTTTGAAATATGCGATGTGCGATGTTGCGATGGCGCACATCGCACATCGCAGATTCCACATCTGCAAGACTTTTGACATTTACAAAAAGTGCGATCTGCGCTTTTGCGCTCAAGTGGTAGGGACCACTTGTCCTTCCGCTTCATAAGTGACTTCCGCCTGTTCAATCAATTTTACTTCAATTTGGTTGTTGAAAGCTTTTACGCCCGACTTGGCTATTTTAATTAATCCTGCTCCTCCGTATACAAAATCTTCATTTCTCTGCTGAAGTAACTTCTCCCATAACACAAAATTAATTCTTCTCTGCTGTCTGTGGCTGCGGCCCATACAAGATTTAATTTCATCCTTACGGATCTTCCATTCTTCTTAAATACAGAGTCCTACTCACTCAATATTCTTCTACCTTGTACTTTGTTCTTCATGTCACTTCCCAAGGCACGGCAGGTGACTTTAATATTTCTAACACT